>QXEO01000683.1:0-41331 GCA_007115705.1 Dactylis glomerata
ATTCTAGAAAATTATTTAAACCTCCTAAAATTATGAAACTTGGTTTGTGAACTCACTAATTAACTCCCCTACTGTTAGTTCAACCTTAATCAACTCAAACCTTGTTGGTGGTGCCAATTAGACCCTAATCCAATCCTAGTTGGTAGCATAAAATGATAGATCTCTATTATGCACTTAGATTAAATTTTCCCTCAATGCCAATGTACTTAGTTAGTCAATCCCCACTTGAACTAGCCCTAATAAACCTAGTTACTTACCCATACTCAGAAAGGTAAACAACACATGACACATAGTATAAAATATCACTTGCACACTTGATGAAAACTTGGAAGAAAACTTGCAACCCAATTCACATAAAATCCAACATGAATGCTATTGTTTGAAAACCATAATGTGTGCTTGAAGTGATGTTAGTATGGTGTGGTGACTGTGTGCTTTGTATTTATTTGTTATTAGACGCTAGTGTTGCTGAGGAGGATATTGAGGGGGAATTTTATCAAGAAGAAGAAGAATACCCCGGACACTTTGCCAACCAAGGCAAGCCATCTTTTGAATCATACTCCCAATGCCTAGTTTTACTATTGCATTCTACTTGTTTTAAGTAAATTGCATGATTGAATTGCTAGAGTAGAATGATAGATGTGTAGTGATATCTTGCTTAGCAAGAGCATCAAGCCGAGTTTATCCAACCCTATTTTAGTGGTATCATCACTCAATGTAGTTGCTTAGTCGCTAATAAAATTGAGGCCATCTCTAAGTGGAACCCCATTTGAACTTGGTGACTTGAACTTGAAAGCTTGAATTGGAGATCCCTCCTACATGATGGTTTTATGAAGGAAAATAATATTGACTAAGGACTATGGAATGTATTTTCTAAATGATAATAAGTGATGTACCATGTGAGCCAACCATTACCGTACGACCACATTACCCCTAAATGGGAAGGGGCTTAGTCTGTAGCTTGTTTGCCCTAGTATGGGAGGCCTTGTATCATCCTTTATAGAAGTGCACCGTGCGCGGTTACTTCTGAACCGAGTGGAAATTCCATTCATCCGGCATCCCGGAGCGGGCAAAACTAGAGATGCCGGAACGGAGATGTCCGTGTCTCGGGCTCTAGGGAAGGATCCTGTACTAGAGTGAGCAAGTGAAAGAGTTTGTTTGATTATCTGAACCTCGCATACTTGGGTATGACGAACCGTGGATTTCTCCCGGCAGATGTATCGAATCTTGTGGGTAAAGTGTACCCCTCTGCAGAGGTTTCAAAACTATTCGAATAGCCGCGTCCTCGGTTATGGACAGTTGGCAAGCTATACTTGACTTTTGTCAAGAATGATAATAACTTATGGTGAACTTGGTGAATGACATGACTTGACTTGACATTGATATTGACACACTTGAAGTTCCTTTAGATTGAACTTAGAGAACTAAACTTCTTTTCTACCAATGAACATTCTTGGGAAACAAAACTATCTTTTGCAACTAAACTTAGTGCTTAGTCCACCATATCAACCTTGCATATCTACTTCATCATTTCATTTATAAGATGGTTTGCGAGTGCATCCAATGTACTCATGGCTGTGTCCCTGGCTATCAACTTGGCCAGACTATGGGGAAGAGTATCCGGAGGAAGGTTATGAAGAAGAGTATCAGAACTAACATCTTCTACTGAGTCGCCATTGCCTGTAGGGTGAAGGCATGGACCCGAAGACGTTATTTCCGCTGCTATAATGTGTTGTAATATGAACTTGGTCACTATGACCATTGTATTTGAACCATCGTATTGTAATGTCTATGGAACTGGTTACCAACTACGTTATGTGTATCACAACAATGATTCTGGGATTGTGGTGGAATGCATAACGGGCACTTCGAATTTGGGATAAATTCGGGGTTGTCACAAGCAACTTAATCATAAACACCAATATTCATCGGATCCCAACAAACCAAACATGTAGAATTACATAACGGTGATCTCAATCATGTAGGGCAGCTCATGAGATCTAAACATGAAGCACATGGTGGAGAAGACAACCATCTAGCTACTGCTATGGACCCATAGTCCAAGGTAGACTACTCACTCATCGCTCCGGAGGCAAGCATGGCGATGAAGAAGACCTCCGGTGGCGATTCCCCTCTCCGGCAGGGTGCCGGGAAGAGCTTCTGGACCCTCCCGATCTTCGGGTCGACGGCGGCGGCGGATCGCGATGTGTTCTGGCAAATTGATCGGGTACTTAGGTTTTTTTCGTCGGGGGGTCTTTATAGGCGAAGGGGCGATGTCAGAGGTGGAGCCAGGCTCCCTCACGCGGGGCCCGCGCGGCCAGGGGGCTGGCCGCGCCACCCCTGTGTGTGGGGCCCTGGTGGCCCCCCCCCCTCCTACTCCTCTTCGGATCTCTGGAAGCTTCCGGGTAAAATAAGACTTCAGGAACTTGTTTCGTCCAATTCCGAGAATATTTCCTGTGTATCACTTCTGAAACACAAAAACAGCAGAAAACAGGAAACTGGCACTGTGGCAACTCGTTAATAGGTTAGTTCCGGAAAATGCATAAAAATGCCACTAAGTGTAACGAAACAATAGGCAAATGGTGTAAAAACAAGCATGGAGCATCAAAAATTATAGATACGTTGGAGACGTATCACATCTCGTGCTTGATGTCGTTTTGATAGTATGCTTAGTGGTTTTGCTGTAGCATGACTTGTCTCAAATGACTGAGATTGCTTAATGAGCCTTTGAAAAAAATCATGCATTGTTTTTATTATTTGGAAGCATTAATTTGGTTGTCTCCTTAATGCTTTATTTGGGTTGACTTGGCGCATGCTTACACATGTTTGACTTATACAAAGTCGCCATAAGCCTCTATGATCATTTAATTTTTGACTTTTGATGCCATTTTATGCTTCTCTTAATGATGTTTTGTCGCTATGCATGATTATGGCCGTTATTGCTCTCTTAGTTGGTCGCTCCCAGTCTTTTAATAGCCCTCATTTTGTACTGAGTATGAGCTCTACTCGTGCATCCAACTCCCAAAAACCAAGTTGTTCCAATGTGTCCACCATACATACCTATTAGCAATTTGCTATTCCAAAGTACATTTGACTTGCTTTTATCTATCCTTCAAATTAAACTCTTTTGGTGTTATGCGAAAATTGGTCAGTAAAGCTCTCACAAACCTGATGGCACACTTTACTTTTCTCTTTTTAAAAATTTGATATTGTGGCTCTCTTATGTTGAGTTGTTATGCTTGCAAGTTGTAAGTTGGAAATTACCCAAACCATGTCGTCATGGGGTAAGCTTTCAACATTGCACTTCTTATTTGAGTTGATATCATGATCTTTTGTTTATGGATACTCGCGATGTTAAATAAGTTGGGAATCTTGCGGGATCATGGAGTTTGTATACGTGTTAGAGAAACGCCTGGGCCGCTAATCTAAGCCATGCATAATTCATGGTGGAAATTTACAGCATGCCCATAGTGAACATTCGACGACGCATCTCAAAATAAAAAGCTATACCAATGGTAAATAAAAGAGTTGCCGAGGTGTTCATTGTCTGTTTGTCCTGTCATTTTGATGTGGGCTTGTTCCATGTCATTGGGCACGGAGGTACCCTGTTGGCGGTTCTCGATGATACGTGTATACTTACAATGACAAGAGCATGCTTGCGACTCTAAGTCGAGTAGCATGAGGTTTGGCTATTCGTACTTCACGGGACACGAGGTTTTCAACTTATGATTTGTCAAGCATATGCTTCATAATTGTACTCACATTAACTTTACCCATTCAAGATGCCTATGATGGGGGCAATGAGAGCTCAAAGCTAGTAAGTACCATAATCTTTTGAAGGTTTATAAAACTTGCAATCACTGCTTCCCTCTGTGAAGGGCTTTTCTTTTACTTTTATGTTGAGTCACCACCTTCTACCTTTATGCACCGTCTAAGAGAGCATAGTTGTCATTCTGAGTTTAATGTGCACAGTCCCAAAGTTTATAATTGATTGATTCATGATTTTGGTTTCACTTGTTCTTAAATTATTTGTATCTAGTCGCCCTCTTAAACTTGAAGGTGTCCTACGCATTTATGTTTTGCTATTCCATGAAGGACAAGCTGAAAACCATTTGCTATGTTTTTCCATATGATTTGAACACACGTTTGACTTTCATTGTTTCATTATTCATGATCTTTCATTTGTGTTTCTTTTCATGTTATAACATGGTTGCTAAGTTCTTATTGTCAAGATTATATCTTTTATGCCCATGTTTTAAGTTTTTTTGATCCCATCACTCAATGCTTACATAGATGATCAAGATTGTGATGGTGCATGTCACCTCAAAAATTATTCTTCTGTTATCACTTACCTACTCGAGGACGAGCAGGAGTTAAGCTTGGGGATGCTTGATACGTCTCAAACGTATCTATAATTTTTGATGCTCCATGCTTGTTTTTACACCATTTGCCTTGTGTTTCGTTACACTTCTTGGCGTTTTTATGCGATTTCCGGAACTAACCTATTGACAAGATGCCACAGTGCCAGTTCCCTGTTTTCTGATGTTTTTGTGTTTCAGAAAAGCTACACGGGAAATATTCTCGGAATTGGATGAAACAAGTTCAGAAACTCCTATTTTTCCCGGACAGAGGACGAGGACCAAACGGGAGCCGGAGAGGGGCCAGAGGCTGGCCACACCACAGGGGGGCGCGGCCCAGCCCCTGGCCATGCCCACCCATGGTGAGGCCACCCTGGTCCACTCCTGATGACACCCCTTCGCCTATAAGAAGCCTCCCGACGGAAAACCCTAAAAGAATCGGCAAATTTCCAAAAAGTGTTCCGCAGCTCCGCCGCCGCCGCCGGCGAATTTTGGGGGACATAAGTCTCTGTTCTGGCACCCTGCCGGGATGGGGAAGTGCCCCCGGAGCCATCTCCATCGGTCTCCATCGTCGTCTCCGCCGTCTCCATCGACCTCACCGCCATCTCCATTGCCGTTGCTGCCTCCGATGATGAGGAGGGAGTTGTTCTCCCCCGGGGCTGAGGGATCTACCGGTAGCTATGTGGTTCACCTCTCTCTCCCATGATGTGATCTTTATGTGATCGTGAGCCTTGTATCTAGTTGAATTGGTAGATGTTATTATTCAGATATTATGCTACTCCCGTGCTTTATATTTGTAAACTCCGGAGATACCTTGTATCATGGTGTGACGGTGACAGTGTGCGCATCATGTGTGTCTTTTTGGTTAATGTCTCTATGAATTGTTGGTGTTTGTTCGAACCATCTAGTGCGTTCACGGTGACAGTGTGGGACAATCTAGTTTAGGGAAATACAGACTTTGAGGAGTGCTTCGTAGCCCTACGCATGATTAGTGTTCGTTTTCCATTGGAGAATTGTTTTGAGTTGCATATTGATGTTAGTATCTATTGGTTCAATTATGTTATATTTGTTGAGAGTGTGTCCACTAGTGAAGGTATGATCCCTAGGCCTTGTTTCCAAGCATTGCACACCGTTTCCTTTCAGTTTTGTTACATGTTTGCTAACAGCGATATTTATTTCAGATTACATTTACTACTTATAATCATCACTACTACTTGTATTTCACTATCTCTTCGCCGAACTAGTGCACATATACATCTGAGAAGTGTATTGGGTGTGTTGGGGACACAAGAGACTTTCTGTATCGTAATTGCAGGGTTGTTTGAGAGGGATAGCTTTGACCTCTTCCTCCCTGAGTTTGATAAACCTTGGGTGATCCACTTAAGGGAAACTTGCTGCTGTTCTACGAACCTCTGCACTTGGAGGCCCAACATTGTCTACAGGAATAGAAGCGTGCGTAGACATCAGGGGCTAGGGTTGGAGGGTGGGTGCGGCGAAGGGTGCTGCTCATAAGGAGGAGGCGGTGATTAGAGCTGTTCCAACTTCCAATAGCGCCATTAGAGCGTTGGCGCTTATATGGGCTCATAGTGGTGGCCTCGATAGGAGGTCGGCGTGTTTTCGAGCCCAATAAAACAGTCGACGCTCCTACGACGATTCTAATGCACCAGGAGCCGATTCGGAGCACCGGCGAGTCGCGGCACATCAAATCTGACCAGGCGCCCCCCCTTGGCAGTGACCCCCAATGTAGGTCAAACTAATTTAGGACCACTGCTGATTCCTGCGTGCGCTAGTTGTTTCCCGCTGGTGTTTCCCACCGAGGAAGCTCCTGGTTCCCGCCGAGGAAGCAACTATGAATAGGGCCGCCGTCGTCGGGGAAGGGGACACCAAAAATCATTGTTCCCAACCACAATGGAAGACCACCGGGCGACATGGGCTAGGCTGTGGGAGATGGCGCGAGGGAGCGTTTTCCCGACAACGACCTTGCGGCAGACATCACCGTGAGGGAGGCCTTCGACATCGAGGAGGCAGTGGCATATGCCGCCAACATGGACACCATAGACCAGGAGTAGTGCGTGCTAGAGGTGGCATGCAGGGAGACGTGGCTTCGGGAGAGCTGCACAAGGAAGCCCTCCTCGCTAATGATCCATTGACAAGGTCAACGATGACGATAATAGCGATGACTTTGCCGACTTGCCAGACAACAGCGAGGCCAAAGAAGCTACCGCCAAACAAAGGGAGCTGCTCGCTTTGTTTGAAACAAAGTGACACAATGAGGCTGCGTGGCAGTTCATGCTCGCTGAGAGAAGCGCAGTGGCCGTCAGAGTGGTGGCGACGGAGCAACCGTCCAATGCATGCAAAATTATGCATGAACTTTGTAGTTTATTCATGCATATTCCAACTTATTAAGATGTTATTAGATATTATAATCATGTTTTGCATTGATTTTATGGGGATTTTCCGTTGATCCCCTTATTTTGGTTATAACTCTACAGGACAGGAAAACGTTATTTTGTGTATTTTGACGTTTCAGGATCCTTCCCAAACTCAAATTGACCTGGGAATTTAAGGGCATTAATATTTTATCATGAGAACCTTCTGGAGCACAAGAAGTCAACGAGGGGCTCCACGAGGCCCAAAACAGCATAGGTGGCATGGGCCCCCAGCCAAGCCACGCCACCCTAGCTTGTTTGAGCCTCGGACCTCCGATGTCGTCCATTTTTGTCTCATATTGCTCAGCTTGACCTAAAAACGACTATATAAAGACCCCCCCCCCCAAGGCGTTCGCTTGAGGAGGCGGTGGAGAAACACGAAACACAGAAACAGAGGCTGTTCCAGCGAAGATTGGAGGGGGAAATGCTGCCGGAGTCGCCCCCGGTCACTTCTCCAATCTCTCCGACATCATCAACTCCTCCACCATCATGAAGAGAGAGTAGTCCACCTCTGTACTATGAGTTTGTGGCAGTAGCTTGTTCTATTTCCCTCTTATGCTATGATGTTTAGATGCCATATGAGCTTGCCAACATGATTGTTGCACATATTATGTAATTCCTATGTGGTTGATCTTTATTTTATTGGATGATCTATGAGATGTGATATGTTATTATGTTCTTGATGTATGAGTAGATGCATATTGTTACCCCGTTCTCTATTACTTGTTCTGATCCAACTTGTATGCGAGAGCGCGAGAGGGGGATGGTGTGTATTAGATGAAGTAACTAGGTAGTAGTAGTGAATTTGTGACAGGATTCATGATCTGCTATGGTGTTATACCAATCCACGGTTACCTCACTAGGGATAAAAAGAATGCATGAACCTTCAAAAATAAAAAGAATGCATGTATTATAATTTCTTAGTGACAGCTACGAATTCCAACCGACATTCATAGACATTATTCTATCGTAATATGTCCAAGTGGTAGCATATTTGTTGTTCAACATCATATCAAAGTACCTAAGGCTAAACTCTGTTAATTCTTAATACTATATTGCTTGAAGTGTATTTATTTCTAGCAGAGTATAAGTAAAATGTGTAGTATCATCTTTATTTTAGGACGTGATGCCCACATGAATATTATCAAGTTAACATACTAAAAATCATGTCGATATTTCGGTCATCTATCTTGTGTTTAATGCCACCACAACTTTATGAGAGAGTAGACAAGTAAACCCATGAATCCCGGTCCAATTTTAATCATAAGAAACATCTTTCCAACGCTTGCACGTGTCTTTTTAATGTCATCTTTAATTAAATCTGAAAATACAAAAACATATTTATTTTCTTGCAATCATATCAAAAAATCAAAAACATCTTTATCATACCGTTTTAGTTGCATAATAGCTTTAGTTTACTTTCTCGTGTCATATTTATTTTATTACGTTGTTATTTATTTTATTGCATTTGTTATTTTATTTTACTTACATTCAATACCTTGTGCTTGACAACCACTCGGTGGAGTTGGGGACGCAAGACTAGGAGATTGTTTTGCAGTTTGCCTGACGAGAACGAAGAGAGCATTTTCAACTGTTCCCCAAGAGTTTAATATAAACATCGAGCCACCTTTGTGGGGAAAATTCTCTTACTACAGCGAGCACTTGGAGTTCTAACAAAGTGGCACATTGCTTACTGTCATCACCGTCTGATGAGGCTCACCGTCACAATATGGCGGCAGCGAGGGCGGCGATGGAGACAAAGGACAATGCCTCGAAGAGGCGGACTGGCGTGGGGAAGATGCGGCAGTGGTGATGGCGTGCCAATTCCGTGAGGGCCAGTTTCCCCTCGCCTCCTACAAATCCTAGCAGCTGCACGCAGATGACACGAAGACCTTCGCCGACTACCTTGAGGATGCCGAGCGCCACCGCCAGGTGGTCAAGGACCGCCAGCCCCGTCATTAGCTGGCTAAGATCCGTCGCTCGGATGATGGTGCTGGCCCATCCGACGACGGTGCTGGCCCCTTCGGGGGCCAGTAATTTAGATTTAGAATCTAGTTGTTAATTTAGTTGTAATTTTTTTTTAAATTATGTGGACTATGCCCTAGTTTAAATAAAGTTTAGTAATTTGAAAATTTCAATTGTTTTGGGACCGACCGTATTTGAAGCACCCGTGTGGGACGCCTCTCCCGATAGCAAGGGAGCGTATATCGACACACGCAATACATACATGCCGGCGCCACTGCCAGCGCTTATTTGGACAGCGCTAGTGGAGATGCTCTAAGTGTCGGTAAATTCATACTATATTTAGGAATACCAAGTTGTCGAAACAAGATAGACATGGAAAAATTGTACCATATCAGTAACTGAACTTAAGAAACAGATACCCAGAAACCAGTAGAATGCCTGCAGATAAAAATCCTAGATTTTTACCCATATGGTTTAGAACTATAATTAGATTTAGAATCTAGTTGTTAATTTAGTTGTAATTTTATTTAAATTATATGAACTATGTCCTAGTTTAAATGAAATTTAGTAGTTTAATTTTTTTAATTGTTTTGGGACGAGCCGTATTAGAAGCACCGGTGTGGGACGCCGCTCTCGATAGCAAGAGAGCGCATACCAACACATCCAATACGTACCTACCGACGCTTATTTGGGGAGCGCCGGTGGAGATGCTCTATGTGTTGATGAATTCGTACTATCTAAGAGACAGATACCTAGAAAACTAGTAGAATACCTGCAGATAAAAATCCTAAATTTTTACCCATATGGTTTAGAGCTATAAATATTTTTCTTACAGCCTGGTGATTATCTTCATAAAAATAGAGAAGCTCATGCCCTTACTTAGGTGAGCATGTAAAGCAAATGAAGAAAACTCTCAGCATTTCTCGCTATGTAAAACACGGCTAGTCATTCCATGGAGCTAAGAACCGGTTCTCTCTCAAGCAAAACCAGCACAACCGGTCGTCACTGGATTAAACTCCGATTCATTTTCCGCGATGTGACCGAAGCTGTAGACATCGCACTTGTAAGTTGCGGACGGGCGACTGAGCGTATTCACGAGAAATGTAGCCCAAGGTACCTTTTTTTTTTTGAGACAAGTAGCCCAAGATACCTACAACATCTGTAGTGACGTGTGGGTGGTACGCCGTTCAATTAAAGCCCAAGCCCCATTCGACCAAGGGAAAAGACCGGCGGACCTCCATCCGACTGTAGTGCTATCCCGTTCAATTGCCAGGCCCAAGTCAGACCTCCGTGCCTGGTTTTCTAGCACAAGCCTGGCCCACTGTGTCATCACAATGCATTCCTTGAGCACTGATGTTGTTGTGCCCACTGTGTCATCACAATGCCAATGATGCCTTCCCTTGTGCGGCTCTCGACCCCTTGCGTTCCATCACATTGCAGGGCACATAGGTGGTCGGTTTGGTCTTAGATATAAGGGTTGAATTGGATCGAGTGTGTGGTAAAAGTCGAAAGCTTGAATCTAAAAAACAAATCGAATAACCAAATTTATTGCACGAGCTTTTGGTGAAAGTTATGGCTCCACAAGTTGAATCACGTTAAAATCTGGGAGTTCACCGGTTGAAAGTTATGGCTCCTCAAACTGAAACATGCTGAAAGTTGGTTGGAATCTTGGAAATGTTCTTTTGAAACCTCTAAGTCACCATGATGGAATCTTTCGAAAGGTAGTTAATATCTTCTTGTTATGCGTTTGAAACATCTAGCTTTTTTTTTGCGGGGAAGGTTGAAAGCTCTTGTTAACCAAGTTGAAACCTATGTAATTTTTTAATCTGAAAGTTGGCACCCTAATCGTGGTTCAAATTGGAAGGTCACCAAATTTGTATACATGTTTTCCTACAAGTAAGTGTAACCTAGTGTGGGCAGTAGAACTGCTTAGCAACTTTGCACCTTTGGTTCCAACCATTAGGCCTTGTTTACTTCTTTAGGCCTCATTTGATTTGTAGGGTAGAATTTCTAAAGGAATGGGAAATAGATAGGATTAGAATAACATGCCTTATTGAATCCTATGGACATAGAAATCTGCACATATGCCTCTTTGATTACCACAAAGGAAAGCCACAGGAATTCATACATGAGCTTGGAGCTAATGTTTTTTTTTCCTGCGATCCTAAGCTAGCGAATTCCTACAGGATTCATTCCTATGGGAAAAATTCCTATGACTCAAACGCATCGGAAAGAAAAAAATCCATAGGATCCTAATCCTATGAAATTCCTGAGCAATTCCTACAAATCAAAGGAGGCCTTAGTATTTTCCTTCTAAATAGATGTGGGATAAGCGGTGATTTGGTGTTCACATTTAGTGCTCACCCAGTACTTTCAAATCCCCATAAATATTTTTAAAAAAAAATACTCTATTATAATAGAGAGTTTTTAATCTAGCCAAAATACACTAGTGCGGAGAGAATTTGTGGGGATATCTCGAGATTATCCCCTCCAAACTCGATCTAGTAAACAGTCTATCAAAGATTTTCCAGGGTACAAAATAATCCCCTCCGATTCCCTCAAAATACTCTAAAAGTAAATAAGGGGTTAGTGAAGTCACCGAATACATGGATAAGTAGAGCTATGGTTCTGCAGGCAACGCCACATGATTGTATTGATCATTCAGCTTTCGCTGAAACTGTAAATTCCCAACAAAAAACTGCAGAAATCAGCGCATGTTAAATCGTAGCAAGTTGTTGAAACAAGATAGACAGAGAAAACCTATAACATATCAGGAACCCCAGAAATCTATAGAATGGCAGCGGATAAAACGCTAGATTATTCCCAGATGGTTCAAAACTACAAAGCATAACTTTTCTTTACATTCTGGTGATCACCTTTATGGAAAAAGAGTAAGCTCAGGCCCTTGCTTAGGCGGGCATATATAGCAAACGAAGAAAACTCTCAGCATTAATTCCTCACTATGTAAATACTATTATGTACACGGGCTAATCATTCCATGGAGCTACCAAACCGATTCGCTCTGCTCAAGCAAAACCGAAACTATCAGAAGCTTCATCACTGGATTGAACTCGACTTTCCGCAATGTCGTCGAGCCACGTGACAAGCTGCTGCGACGTCGGTCTTGACTTTGGAGCAGCCGTCACGCAGAGGCATGCTATCTCAAGCACCCTCAAAAGCTCACCCTCAATCGCCTTGTCATGCACATTAGGATGAAAAACTTCGGTTTCCCTGTCTTCTTTCTTCATCTGAAGCACCCACGACACAACATCCCTGGTTCCTTTTGGCCTGCACATATCCACAGGCCTCCTGCCAGTGAGTAGCTCCAGTAGAACGATACCAAAGCTGTAGACATCGCCCTTATAAGTTGCAACGGGCGACTGCGCGTACTCTGGAGGAATGTAGCCCAAGGTTCCTACAACATCTGTGGTGACGTGTGTGTCGTACGCGCATACGAGCCTCGCCAATCCAAAATCAGCCAGGTGGGCTTCAAAGTTCTCATCCAGGAGGATGTTGCTTGACTTGATGTCTCGGTGTAATATGTGGGGCTCACATGACAGGTGCAAGTATGCCAGCCCCCTTGCTGAACCCTGCGCGATCCGCAGCCTCTTCTGCCAATCCAGCGGTGCACCACAATCAGCCCTCTCATGAAGCCAGTAATCCAAGCTGCCATTCTCCATGTATGAGTAGATCAATAGCCT
Organism: Dactylis glomerata; assembly: GCA_007115705.1. Lineage (NCBI taxonomy): Eukaryota > Viridiplantae > Streptophyta > Magnoliopsida > Poales > Poaceae > Dactylis > Dactylis glomerata. The sequence continues at coordinate 12,454 of QXEO01000683.1, forward strand.
GTCGTTGCCGATCTTGCAATAGCCCTGCAGCAAAACAAGGTTCGGATGCTGAGCGCGTGAAAGCGTCTCGATCTCGGCTTGGAACTCCCTCTCGATCTGAGAGTAGTCGCCTGAAAGCCGCTTGATTGCAACTCTCCTCCCATCCGGCAGCGTTGATTTGTAGACAAGGCCAAAACCACCACACCCAACTATATAAGCTTGATCAAAGTGGTTTGTGGACTTCAAGATGTCCTCGATACTGAGATCTTTATTGTTCTGGTTTTGGAAAAGCAGCACCAAGCTTGAGTTAGCAGACCCTGATGAATCTTCAGCATTAGCAACCGCCTTTGGATTGCGCTCGTGCATTCTTGAACGAACAACCCTTGCCAAAATCACATAAGTAATCCACAAGACAAAAATAACCCCCACTGCAGTTCCTACTCCAAGTGCAACAAGACTGCCCTTATTCTTCTTACGGTGCGATGTTTCCACAATCGGAGCCTTTTCAGAGCAGGAGGCATTCCGAAGAAGGCAGAGTGCAGAGTTGCCCACAAAATTTTCATTTGTGAATGTTGAAAATTGGCCCCCAGCAGGGATATCTCCAGCCAAATTGTTGTATGATACATCAAACTGGGAGAGGAAATTCAGCTCTGTTAGAGATCGCGGTATGCTCCCATTGAGATCATTGTGGGCCAAATTCAACACTTCCAAGCTTGACATGTTTGACAACTCATCAGGAATTTCCCCTGAAAAATTGTTCCAGCTCAAGTCCAGCACATGAAGCTTCACAAGATGGCCAAACCCTCGCAATACTGGCCCATCAAGCAAGTTGTTGGAGAGGAACAGTGACGGCGGGAAGCTGCTGACTTGGTTGTACTGCAAACCTTTGCCTGATGAATTCTTCTTGACAAATAATGGGACGTACACAGTTGATGCCTGCTCGTTCGAGCCATTACTTGAAATTAAACCCCTCATCTGTGTAAAGGACTCAGGGACTCCCCCAGTGAATGAATTGTTTGACAGATCAATGTAGAAGAGATTGTTCAGATTGCCTAACCATGGGGGGATTCTACCGTGCAACTTGTTCCATGAAATGTCCAGCACATTGAGGCTCTCTAAGCTCTGCAGCCAAAGAGGAATCTCACCGGAGAGTGCACAGTTGGCCAGGACAAGCACCTGCATGCTCTTGAACCCTTTGATACCATCCACCGGCATCATCTCACCCCCATGGAAGTTCTTGGTGAGCACCAGGCTGGTGAGTTTGGGCAGGTCCTGCAAGACTTGCAATGCCGATGACAGGTTGGTGAAGTTGTTCCCTGTCAGCGACAGGTACGACAGTGAACTAAAATTCTTGAAGCTCTCCGGTATCTTTCCCTGAAGCTGGTTTCTCGCAAGGTTGAGCGTCCTCAACTCGGCGCACCGGGCAAGGCCAGCAGGTATGGCACCACTCAGCTTATTTGTCCCAACATCGAATGTGTTCAACCTTGGCAGCAAGCTGAAGTTGATCGCAATCTCACCAGAGAGCGAGTTGTTCCTTAGGCTGATCACCCTCAGCGTCGGACAGCTTGACAGGGAATCAGGCAATGTGCCATTGAAGCCATTGGTGGCCAAGTTTAAGGACTCCAGCTTCCTCAGCCTCCCAAACACATCAGGGATGAAGCCAGTGAACCTGTTATACGACAAGTCGATCTGCACAAGCTGCGAGAGGTTACCGAGGTTGTCGATGCCACCCGAGAGGCTGTTCTCCTGCAAGCTCAGCCTCTGCAGCTTCGGCATCGCGAACAGGTCGTCTGGGAGGCTCCCTTTGAGGCCATTGGCGTCCAGAGAGAGCTCCGCGAGCGCCTCGCACCGGCCGAAGCCGGCGGGGACCTCTCCGGAGAAGGCGTTCCCCGAGAGCCCCAGGACCTTGACAGGCGCGGCGCCGCCGCAGAGCGCGCTGGCGTTGATGCCGCCGGAGAAGTTGTTGCCGGAGATGTCGAAGACCGTGAGGTTCGCGGCGGAGGGGAACACCGGGTGCGGCCCGGCGAACTCGTTGAAGGAGACGTTCAGCACCTCGATGGCCGGGAACCCGCCGCTTGCCGGGAACGTGCCGGACAGCGCGTTGGCGCTGAGGTCGAGCAGCCGGAGCCCCAGGAGCGCGGCGAGTCCCGGCGGCGCCTGGCCGCGGAGCGAGTTCCGGGAGAGGTTGAGCGCGGCGAGGCGGCGGAGGGAGGCGACGGATGGGGAGACGATCCCGCGGAGGCTCCGGTTGGAGAGATCCAGCCTCACCACCCTCCCGAGGTCGCAGGAGACGCCCGTCCAGGAGCAGCAGGATCCGCCGCCGCCGGCCCCCCACCCGACCAAACTAGCGCCAGCGCCGGCGCTCCCGTCCAGGCCGTCGTAGAAGGCCCGGAGCGCCGCCAGGTCGTCGGCGTCGCACGTCTGGTTCTGGGCGTGGCCGCCGTGGACGCGGAGCAGCACGGCCACGAGCAGGCAGATGTACAGACCGCGGCGGCCTCCCATCTCCGGCGAGCGGCGGAACTGCGAAAGGCGGCTCTTTTCCAGAAGGGCATGAAAATCCTCGGCTAAAACCTCATGATCCACCTCGCGCCGCCGGCCGGACGGGGGATCAGAATGAGAGCCTCCAAGAAGTCACGCGCAGATGGCAAATACCACTACTACTCCTTGAGCGATTGCGGGTGGCGAGAACCCAGCGAAAGAAAGGAAAGGATCCTCTTTTTTTCGAATAAGAAATGAAAGAATCCCAATCCCGACGAGCTCGCCGGCGGAGATGAAGCTCGACTTTCGCAGAGCGAATCGCGAGATTTCCGTCCGAGGCTGCGAAAAGGAGGTCGGGCGGCGAGGAGAGGGGGGAGGAGGACACGTGAAGACGGTGAGGTGAGGTCGGGAAAGTCAGAAGGGGGGAAAGGGACGGGCAGTACTCTGCTTGCTGGTTGGTTTTGACTCCGATGCGCTCGACGGGCATCACTTTTGTTCTGCTCCGCTAGGTCAGTGAGTGCGCGCTGGATTCTGTTTACCTCACTCAACTCCTCATGTCGCTTTCACGCTACTCAAGCTTTCTCGTGTGATCTTCATCGTCGTCCTCTCCTCTCCTCTCCCTGTCAATGGCTGCTAGTGGTGGCGCGTTTGACGCTGTGACGCCATGGCACGCTGCGGCAATTAATTGTTTTAGTGGAGGAAGTGTGTGATGGGATGGTGGGGTGGCGCCGGAAAATGAATTCAAGGTGGATGGGTTGGACTTTGGAGAGAGAGGGAGTGGTCAGAGTCAAGGCGAAGGGGACAGCCAGCGCTGATGGTGGGGGTGGGTCTGCGCAAAATAGAGGCTACACCGTGGAGTGCGGATGTTTGAATTTTTGACGGATCAGACCACCTGCGCGAGTGAAGACCCCCTCCCACCTGCCGCCAGTGTGGGTGGCGGCATGCCCCTCCCTGCCACCTGCCGCCAGTGGGGGTGGCGGCATGGCCCACCTGCCGCCAGTGGCGGTGGCGGAATGGCCCCTGCCCTGCCACCTGCCGCCAGCAGGGGTGGCGGCATGCTGCCTGCCGCCGCCATGCACGCCCGCCGCCTCCGCGCCAAGCCACATGCCGGCGATGCCAACGGCGGCAGGGGCCTGCCGGCAATGGCCTACCGGCAATGGCCCAGGCGGCAAGGGGCACGTGTCGCCTGCCCGGGGGTGCCGCCACCCACAGCTGGTCCTTTTTGACAAAAATTTTCGGAGGGGGTCCTTTCTAGCAATTCACTCGTCGCAGGTGGTCTGATCCGTCAAAAATTCCGGATGTTTGGGTATCGGGCTAGTGAACCAATCAAAACGACATTCTCAAGTTTCAGAAAAAAAATCTAATTGTAGAAATTAATGTATGGTCTACTAACGTGAAAAATCAGGTTGCACAAAAATAATAAAATCTGACATCTAAAGTAGCGAACAATGTAAAATTTCAAACCCTCCAAAACGGTTACTGAAATGAATTCTATTTTTTCAACTGGTTTTTCCTCTGTACTTCTAAATGGAGTCCCTGGAAAAAAGTTCCTTTGCCGTAGAGGAGTCCGTCAGGAAGATCCTTTCTCTCCTATATTATTTGTGGCGGCTGCTGCAATCTATGGTTAACAAATTGCTGCTTTCTGGTGATTTAATTCCTCCTCTTCCAATAATATCCTTTTAATCTTACAAGCCTATCGAAGAAAATTACTTGCTCTCCGAGAATTGTTACAAGCTTTTCCTGCGGCTACTGGTCTTAAAGTTAATTATTTGAAGTCTTGGCTCGTGCCTATTAATGTGGATGATTATCAACTACAACTTCTAGCAAATATTTTTGGCTTCTATGTGGGTACATTACCATTTGCTTACCTCGGTCTTCCGTTAGGCACAACTAGACCCACGGTTAAGGACTTAACACCCATTGTAGATTAGATTGAAAGGAGATTAAATGCTAGCTCGCGTTTCCTTGACTATGGTGGACGATTGCAATTGGTTAACTCAGTTCTATCCTCACTATGAAATCACTATTTATCATCTCTCAAGATTCACAAGACAATCATTAATATAGCAGATAGGTCAAGGAGGCCTTGTTATGGGCAAAAGATGAAGATTCTGGCTCCACACAGTCCCTGGCTGCTTGGTCTTTGATTTGTCGGCCGAGGAAAAAGGGTGGTCTTGGCATTATCAACTGTGCACTTCAAAATCAAGCTCTCACAAATTTTATAATAAGGCGGACATCCCTCGGGTTAAACTTGTTTGGTCTCTTTACTCCCCCAACTCTGCTCCACATGCTCAAACTTGTTTGGTAGAGGGATATTTTCAAACTCTCCAATACTTATAGAAGCGTCACCTCAGCTACTGTAGCATTAGGTGATACAATCCTTCTCTAGAAAGATATTTGGAACTCTGATGATCTGCTTTGTGATAGATACCCAAGGCTATTTTCATATTCGCTCAATGAAGACACCATTGTAGCAGATTTTATCCTAGATGAGGACTATTTTAACCTTTTTTGCTCTGCCTTTATCTACTGAAGCTTTCGATGAACATTCTGATCCTCTAAGAATTACTCAAGATCTTCAATTACATTCTGATACTTTGGATACCAGATCCTTCTTTTGGGGCAGAACAGAATTTACCTCCGCAAGATTTTATAAATTCATTTTTGATGCTATTCCAACAAATAAATCTCTAAATTCAATTTGGAAATCCAAGTGCTTGGCTAAGATCAAGGTATGGAGATGCCTAGATTGTTATGTGCAACACACACTCTATTGAAACCTTCATTCATTTATTTATTTAGTGCCTGTTTGCACTGGACTGCTAGCAGAAAATTAAAATAGCTTGGAATGTGCTTGTTCCTGTTCAAGAAATGATTCCTTTAGCTCGTACTCAATTTATAGGACCATGCTTCATGAAAATTCTAGCATGTGCTTCTTGGAACATCTGGAAGGAAAGGAATGAATTTATTTTCAGAGATCAAGATCCTATCTTCCCAAGAGGAGAGTGAAGTTTATCTCTGACCTCACCTTACACAAGTACAAAATAAAGGAAAACTTAGTGCAGCCTCTTAGTAACTGGATTCGAGAATGTTTAGCCTAGCTTCCTGGTTTCTTCTAGTTCTGGTTTTCTTTAGCTTTTTTCCTCCTTGAATCTCTTTTGGGCTTGCTAAAGCCCTTTTTATACTTGTAAATATTTTTAATGAAAAATACACCATAGGGGCTTCCCCTATGGTATTACAGTAAAAAATAACCACAAAAGCTATACCATATTGGTAACCGAAAATCAATAGAATGGTTGTAAAAACTCTAGACTATTGATGTCTACGCACTTCTATTCTTGTAGACACTTGTTGGGCCTCCAAGTGCAGAGGTTTGTAGAACAGCAGCAAGTTTCCCTCAAGTGGATCACCCAAGGTTTATCGAACTCAGGGAGGTTAGAGGTCAAAGCTATCCCTCTCAAACAACCCTGCAATTACGATACAGAAAGTCTCTTGTGTCCCCAACACACCCAATACACTTGTCAGATGTATAGGTGCACTAGTTCGGCGAAGAGATAGTGAAATACAAGTGGTATAGATGATTATAAGTAGCAAAACGTGATGTGAAATAAATATCGCTGCGAGCAAACAAGTAACAAAATAGCAAGTAAACGGTGTGCAAAGCTTGGAAACAAGGCCTAGGGATCATACTTTCACTAGTGGACACACTCCCAACAATATAACATAAATGAACAAGTAACTTCTCTTTGCTAAGGTACTCTGAATTACTCTCCTATTGAATAACACTAATCATTGCGTAGTGGCTACAGAAGCACCCCTTAAAGTTCATCAAGTACTTGACAAACACCACTCATAGCAATACCCAAATCAGATCACAACTCAAGATAGAAATCATTGCAACTTAAACCAAGTACTAACACGGTGCACACACTCTCACCTTTACACCATGAAAGGAGGAATAAATCACTCAAACTATCATAGCAATAATTATTCTCATAATCCACAAGGGATCACAATCATAGCCTAAACCAAGTACCACCATGATGCACGCACTGTCACCGTTACACCATAACAGGAGGAATAGATTACTTTAATAATATCACTAGAGTACACAAAATATCTGAATAATAACATGTACTTGTTCAACATGATACAAAGCTCACGATCACATAAAGATCACATCATGGAGAGAGAGGTGAACCACATAGCTACCGGTAGAGCCCTTAGCCCCGGGGATGAACTACTCCCTCCTCATCATAGGAGACAGCAAGGTTGATGGAGATGGCGGTGAGGTCGATGGAGACGGCGGAGACGGCGATGGAGACCGATGGAGATGGCTCCGGGGGCACTTCCCCGTCCCGGTAGGGTGCCGGAACAGAGACTTCTGTCCCCCGAAATTCGTCGGTGGCGGCGGCGGAACTACGGAACTCTTTCTGGAAATTTGCCGACTCCCCTAGGGTTTTTCGTCCCGAGGCTTCTTATAGGCGAAGGGGCGATGTCAGAGGAGGGCCAGGGCCTCCTCACACATGGCTGGCGCGGCCAGGGGCCTGGCCGCGCCACCTGTGTGTGTGGGGCCCCTGTGGCCCACCTCCTACTCCTCTTCGGATCTCTGGAAGCTTCCGGGTAAAATAAGACTTCTGGCTTTGGTTTCGTCCAATTCCGAGAATATTTCCTGTGTATCACTTCTGAAACACAAAAACAGCAGAAAACAGGGAACTGGCACTGTGGCACTTGTTAATAGGTTAGTTCCGGAAAATGCATAAAAGTGCCACTAAGTGTAACGAAACAATAGGCAAATGGTGTAAAAACAAGCATGGAGCATCAAAAATTATAGATACGTTTGAGACGTATCAACTATTACACAACATGTTTGGAATTGCAAATCATATATTCCACATTTTGGTGATCACCTTTACGAAAAAAGAGGAAGCACCTCACTAATGCAGGAGTGTATAGAAAAACTACAAAAACAAAGAGAGAATACATTCCTCCTACCCTAAAAATATATTAATAATCATTTTATGGAGCTAACAAACAAATTATCTGCTCAAGCAAAGAGAAACAATTTGAAGCTTCATCATTGGACTATTTTATATGATCTTTACTTGTAGAAAATAATCTACCTTACAACAATCTCAATTCAGTAACTCCAGGCTACACAAAAATGGTAACATCACACATTTGAAGAAGTGAAGAACGCAAAATTTCAAACACTCCAAAACGGTTATTAAAATGAAATAACCACAAAGCTACACCATATTGATAACCGAAAGCCTATAGAATGGCTGTAATAAAACTCAAAGAAAAAAATGTAAAACTAATGGAGCCATCAACCGTACTGGATTATAAGACACACCACAAACTTTAAAAAAAGAAGTAAAACTAGGGATACAGTTAGAGAGATACAACTACAAAGGACATGGCAACGGCCTACAGGAGCACATAGTCTATAATACAAACAATACGGTCGATGACAAAAGCCGGCGAAGGGTATGGTGCATTATCTCAACCAGTGAGCCATGGTTGGTCCAACCATCCTTTTTGTCCTTGATATCGCCCGGAAAGTTCTAGCCGTCCTTCTTATGATATTATGTCTAATTACTAGTTTGGTTTTGTATATTTCAGGAGTGGGAACTTCACCTTTTAGTTTTTACCTCTAGTTATATATTTTTGACACTAATCATCATGTTGAGTGAAACATCATATGAATAACCCTTTTTAGAAGCTTAAGACCATCGCTTTTCGGACACATGTCTATTATGCAGGGTGTGAGGTGATGACCGGTGTTTATAAATGTCAGGTTGACGACGAATGAAACTGACGGATAAATGAAGTCTAGATATGATTGTCAATGATACCCTCCGATATTTACATATTTTGTCACTTCATGTTAATGATAACATGCAACCCTATCCACGAAAAGGGGAAAATGTGAACTGGTTAAACCGTGTTTAATGACTCGTAGACGGGATATTTCGATAGGAGATCCACTAGACGGATACTACCTCTGTTCAACGTATAAGTCTTATATTTTTTTTCTAAACAGTCAAACTATATAAAGTTTGTTCAAGTTTTTATAAAAAATCATTAACATGCACGATGCAAAATCGATACCATTAGAGATAAACACATGAAATATATTTCGTACAATACCTACATAATATTATAGTTGTTGTTTCTCTTATGGTTTGGTCAAAGTATACTTAGCTTGACTTTTCAAAAGAAAAGCTTTATTCATTGGAATGGAGGGAGTATATATTATACTCGTGAGCTAGCGAACTGTTTATGAATATACTTATGGATACTAAAATATATACAAACACTTACATTTATAAGAATACTCTAGCCGGTTCGAACACCACGGGTGCGAATATCAACTGAGTTTCTCATATCATCTATGAAATATTCCCCCAAGGCTAATCCTGTCTGGTCTCGCTCTTCTTTATATTTGGCACAAATCAATCCATGCATTAATGCGATTTTGGTCCATCATATATTCCCAAATTAGAATACTAATATATATGTTCCATGCCAAAACTGAGTTCAACTTTAACGTTGGCATATTGGTAACGTTTAAGATCTGGAATGTATAACATTTATCTTTGAAATATAGTATCACAAAGAAAGTTGTAAAATAGAATAAAATGACCAATATGCATAGTATATTAATTGAAATTTGTATCAAAATTATACAAGTACTATTTGATGGCATCATGCGGTAATAAGTAAAAATGTTTAGTATAAGAAGTGATGGTTATTTTTCATCACACTCCAACCATAAATCATAAATAACAACGAGAGGAAAGTTTGATAATTCATTTGCTATAATCTGTAAAAAAATCTTCATATGTAAATATCCTTGGAGTGTATGTACGACCACTATTGTTAGGTGATAGTGTTTGTCAATTTCCTGAGAGTGTGGTAACTTCTTTGTGATAGTATATATCAATTTCCTTGGAGTGTAGTAACTTCTTTGTGGAAAAGCACGATGTGAATAGGTTTCTTAGTACTCTTTTTTTAGGGCCCTCAAACTGCTCACCATCACCGAGTGCGAGAAGAGATGCAGGTACTTCACCAAATGCTTCTATGGATATTTGCCCAAATATGCTATCAAGACCATCGACACCATCGACACAGGGGGAGTCTTCGTCGGCTCGCTCCTGCTCCACATCACCAAAGACGATTCCATGTTCTATGTAAGCAACCCATCACCAATAGTATCAATAACCAACTAATAAATTGGATATTTTTTGGGCAGGGAGGGGGCTGGTTTCAAATGGAATCAGAGCTTCATTCCAAGCGGTGGGTACAAAATACTTGGAGAACCAAAAATAAAAATAAAATTACATCCAAGTCCTCATAAAATCTAAAAAGTACCTCAAAAGAAACTAGAGAATGCAACCGAGTCCTTTCCACCACCGTCGCGTATGAACCTCAGAGCCACGACCACCAGGCATGCCACCAGAGACAAGACGACCCTGGCGTTGTCGGTGTGCAGTGTCGCGCCGAGCTTGATGAAGAACCTCCGATTTGTCTCTCTGGTCTAGAAGAAGATCATCCATCGGATCTGAGGCGCAAAGTTTGCCAAATTGACCAGACAAAGCCGTGACACAAACTTGCCATTGTTGAAGAAGATCCTCCAATTTGGCTCTCTATTTTAGAGGAATGTGATCCATCAGAGCATCAGTCTCTAAGGCACAAAGTTCCCCCATTGGCTGAACAAAGCCGCGATGCAACCTCGCTGTTGTTGATGCACTTCGCATGAAGAAGCTTCATGAGTCACCCTGGGAACTCAGATCTCCCCATCGCTCACCTCCATCCGGGTCCATCGCGGCAAGATCTGGGAAGACCGGTCAATGCGAAGTTACTCCAAGCTTATTCTTTGTGGAGGGAAAAGAGGCACTACTGCTCACCACTGACTCTGACCACCAGAGCACGGCAAGCAGAAGCAGCAGCCCTCCTAGTCGCCAAGCGCCGCCCGCAAGCCTTGGCCACCAAATCTCCACCGGCATGGCGCCAAAGAGAGACATAGCCTAAACTCTAGCACTACTACTACTTTGTATAGGCCGCCTCCTTTCCCTCTCTACCTCCGGCCGGCAAACCGACGGAAAAGATGGTGAGAGGAGCCGAGATCTGTCGAGAGACCCTCAAAGGGAAAGAGAAGGAATGTATCAATTTCATGTTATAACATCTTATATTATTTGGACAAAGGGAGTAGTTAATAAATTGATGTCCGAGTTGTTTGGAAGTTACATGCTCGAGGAAGTCTGATACGTCTCCAACGTATCTATAATTTTTGATGCTCCATGCTTGTTTTTACACCCATTTGCCTAATGTTTCCTTACACTTAGTGGCACTTTTATGCATTTTCCGGAACTAACTTATTAACAAGTCGCCACGGTGTCAGTTCCCTGTTTTCTGCTGTTTTGTGTTTAGAAAAACTACACAGGAAATATTCTCGGAATTGGACGAAACAAGTTCCTGAAGTCTTATTTTTCCCGGAAGCTTCCAGAGATCCGAAGAGGAGTCGGAGGGGGCCACGAGGGCCCCACACACCAGGGCGGCTCAGCCCAGCCCCTGGCCATGCCCCCTATGTGTGAGGGCGCCTCGGTCCACCTCTGACGATGCCCCATCGCCTATAAGACCCCCCGATGAAAAAAACCTAAGTACCCGATCAATTTTCCAGAACACATCGCGATCTGCCGCCGCCGTCGACCCAAAGATCGGGAGGGTCCAGAAGCTCTTCCCGACACCCTGCCAGAGAGGGAAATCACCACCAGAGGTCTTCTTCATCGCCATGCTTGCCTCCGGAGCGATGAGTGAGTAGTCTACCTTGGACTATGGGTCCATAGCAGTAGCTAGATGGTTGTCTCCTCCACCATGTTCTTCATGTTTATATCTCATGAGCTGCCCTACATGATTGAGATCACTGTTATGTAATTCTACATGTGTGTTTGTTGGGATTCGATGAATATTGGTGTTATGATTGAGTTGCTATACTGAAATATATCTTATGTTATCTCTATGTTGTTTATGATCTTGCATGCTCTCTGTTGTTAGTAGCTATCTGGCCGAGTAGTTGCTAGTAACTCCAAGAGGGGGTATTTATGCTCGATAGTTGGGTTCATGCCTCTATTTAATCTGGGGGAGTGATAGAAACCTCTAAGGTTGTAGATGTGCTGTTGCCACTAGGGAGAAAACAACATTCATATGCTCGAGGGCATATGCTTTGTTTACATTACACACTTTGCTTAATGCAATTATCTGTTGTTCGCAACTTAATACTCATGGGGTGTTCGGATGATATTCCCGTGAGTGGATTATTAGTCATAGATGCAGTTGGATGGCGGTCTATGTATTTTGTTGTAATGCCCAGAGTAAATCGCATAGTGATCTTCTTGACATATCATGTTTATCTTTATTCTATCAATTGTCCAACTGTAATTTGTTTACCCAGCATGTGTTATTTATCTTATGGAGAGACACCACTAGTGAACTGTGGACCCCGGTCCTATTTCCACCATATTGCTATCACCTGTTTACTTTACTCGCACTGTTTACTTACTCGCATACTATTATCATTTTCCACTCGATACGCTCATACCCTTTGTTCAAGCAAACCGGTGAGATTGACCACCTCATCGCAAGTTGGGAACAAGTATTGGTTGTGTTGTGTGCAGGTTCGCGTTGCTATTGGCTGAAGACGAGTCAACAGTGTCGTAAACGGCACCCTTGTTGGAGTGTTATTAAGCCAGTCAGCATCACCTTCAGTTGTTTGTCTGCTCTTCTCCAGATCGACATACCTTGGTTTCTTACTGAGGGAAAAGACTTGCCGCTATGCTCATCATACTTTCCGCTTGGAGTTTCCAACTGCCTGGCCATAATCATCATCAACTACACGCCAGCCATCAAGCCCTTTTCTAGCGTCGTTGCGGGGGAAGAAGTGGAAGACCTCTACAAGGGGAGTTTTTCGCACACACATCCTTTACTTTGTTTTATTGTTTTGCTTTACCTTATTTTTGCTTGCATCGTTTATATCAGAAACCCAAAAAAATTAGAATCCTTTGTAGTTGTTTTTACTTGTTTACTTTTAGTTTTGCTGAAATGGCTACTCGTGAAAACACCAAGTTGTGTGACTTTACTAGCATGAACAATAGTGATTTTATCTGCACTCCTATTGCGCCACCTGCTCCTGCTGCAAACTTTATGAGATTAAGCCTGCTTTATTGAACCTTGTTATGAAAGAGCAATTTTCTGGTGCTAGTACTGAAGATGCTGCAGCTCATCTCAACAATTTTGTTGAGCTATGTGTGATGCAAAATATAAGGATGTAGAAAGTGATATTATTAAGCTCAAGTTGTTTCCTTTTTCTTTGAGTGGAAAAGCTAAGGATTGGTTGTTGTCTTTGACTAAGAATAGTATTGATTCATGGGCTAAGTGTAAGGATGCTTTTATTGGTAGATACTATCCTCCTGCTAAAATTATATCTTTGCGTAGCAATATTATGAAGTTTAGTCAATTTGATAATGAACATGTTGCTCAAGCTTGGGAAAAATGAAATCTATGATAATGAATTGTCCCACTCATGGACTGACTACTTGGATGATTGTTCAAACTTTTTACGCAGGACTAAATTTTTCTTCAAGGAACCTACTTGATTCAGCTGCTGGAGGCACTTTTATGTCCCTTACCTTGGGCGCCGCAACAAAGCTACTGACAATATGATGGTAAATTATTCCGAATGGCACACCGAGAGAGCTCCACAAGGTAAGAAGGTAAATTCTGTTGAGGAAACCTCTTCCTTGAGTGATAAGATTGATACAATTATGGCTATGCTTGCTAATGATAGGACTCATGTTGATCCTAATAATGTTCCTTTAGCCTCTTTGGTTGCTCAAGAAGAGCGTGTTGATGTGAACTTCATTAGGAACAATAATTTTAACAACAATGCTTATAGGAACAATTTTGCTAGTAACAATTATAGGCCGTATCCTTCTACTAATGGTAATGGTTATGGTAACTCATATGGTAATTCCTCCAACAACACTAGGGCCGCGCCCTCTGAACTTGAAGTCATGCTCAAAGACTTCATGGTAAAACAATCTGCTTTTAACAAGTCTGTTGAGGAAAAGTTAGGCAAAATGATATTCTTGCTTCTAAAGTTGATAGCCTTGCTCATGATGTTGAACTTCTGAAATTAAAAGTATTGCCTAATGATGTGAAGGAGAACAATGTTTTTGCTACTGCTAATGCTATCCAAGTTGGAATTGATGAAAATCTTAGATTGTTAGCAGAATTGCATGCTAGATGGGAAAGAGAGGATGAGATTTCTAGGAAGATGAAAGTTTGTACTATTACTACCTCTAATGATGTTGTTCCTAATGCTAGCAATCCTCTTACTTTGATTGGTATAGAGAAAACTCCCACTCTTTGTGTTAAAAAGCCTAAAACTGCCAAAACTTTTTCTTAAAAGAGTGCTGAAATTTTTCGGAGTGTAGGAGATGATAACTCTACTTATTTTAATGATTTTGATGTTTATGGTTGCAATATATCTGAAGTTATTTTGTTCTTGCAAAAGCTTGCTTTGACTCCCAATGCTAGTTCTTTAAATATTGCTTTTACTAAGCATATCACCAATGCTCTCATGAAGTTTAGGGATGAAAAATTGCAGCAAAAAGCTTCTGTTCCCAAGAAGTTAGAAGATGGTTGGGAACCCATCATTGATATGCATGTTAATGGTTTTTATTTCCATGCTTTATGTGATCTAGATGCTAGTATTTCTATCATGCCTAGAAAAAATTTATGATATGCTTGATTTACCACCGCTTGAAAAATGTTATTATGATGTTGCTATTGCTGATGTTGCTAAGAAGAAACCTTTGGGAAGAATTAATGATGTTCTTATTGTGGTTAACAATAACCTTGTTCCCGTTGATTTTCTTGTTATGGATGTTGAATGCCATGCTTCATGTCCTATTATTTTGGGAAGACCCTTTCTTCGAACTGTAGGTGCCATTATTGATATGAGAGAAGGCACCATCAAATATCAATTCCCACTAAAGAAAGGTATGGAACACTTCCCTAGGAAAAGAAAGAAATTACTTTTTGACTCTATTCTTAGAGCAAATTATGAGCTTGATGCTTCATCTCTTGATGTTACTTGATTCGCAATTTTCTGCGCCTAGCTCAAAGGCGTTAAAGAAAAGCACTATTGGGAGATAACCCAATGTTTTCTTTTCAGTAATTTTTCTTTTATTTGAGTCTTGGAAGTCATTACTACTGTAATGACCTCTCCTTATCATTTTTATTTTATTTTTGTGCCAAGAGAAGCCTCTAATTCGAGTGAGGTAAAGATTTGGGGATGTTGCTGTCCTGAAACTGTTTTCGGTACTGCACCGTAAAAATTCGTGAAAATTCTCTGTATATCTTTTGGACCTGAAATTGCTTGTGCATATGCCCCAGGTTATATCCAAACTTTCGTTAGCTGAACACTTTTTGATTTGAGCAACATAAAACCCCTCAAAAATTCGACCTTTATCAGCTGTTCTGTTTTGACAGAATTCTGCCACTATTCATTTTTGCCGCTTAATCGCTTTCTTTTTGAGTTCTTTTGATCATGGAACTTTTGGGAAAGTTGCTACAGTAGTATATAATTTATATGTGGTGTTTTTGGGTTAAAACCTGAAGCAAAAAAAGGTTGATTATATGTTATGCTTACACTAATGTTGCTAATAGATTTGTGTTTAGTTTTGTATGAAGGAAGTTTTCAAGTGTAGGGATTGAAGAATGATGAGATGAGTTGAAGAATGGAAAAAAGCTCAAGCTTGGGGATGCCCATGCATCACCCCAAGAAATATCCAAGAAGTACAAGCGTCAAAGCTTGGGATGCCCCGAGGCACCCCTTCTTCATTGGCAAAAATCAGGTCACCTTTCAAGACACTATATTTTTATTGCTTCATGCACTATGTGTTTTTCTTGGAGCGTCAGTTGTTTTAGTTTTATTTATTAGTTTAGTTTTGCTTGCTACAATAAATGGTTGGACCCCAACAAATTTCTTTTGGAGAAATTGCCTTGCTTTTCATTTGCCAAGAACGTTCTAGTTTTCATTCTTATCAAAAACCGAGTGTTCTTCTTTTTCTGGTACTCTGCGTTTTGGTTTTTTATTTTCGCCTTGATTTGCGTTCAGACCTTGTCATATCTTTTCATCAAGGTGTATTTTTTGCCTCTGATCTTTATTGGTTTTCATCGAAAGAGGTGTCTTAAAAAATTTCAAATGGTGTTGGAAAAGAGAAAAAGCTTTATGCAAAAAGTGGTACAAGAAGGAGCTTGTGTAGAC
This sequence comes from Dactylis glomerata, assembly GCA_007115705.1. Taxonomy (NCBI): domain Eukaryota; kingdom Viridiplantae; phylum Streptophyta; class Magnoliopsida; order Poales; family Poaceae; genus Dactylis; species Dactylis glomerata. The sequence goes on from QXEO01000683.1 coordinate 28,247, forward strand.
TGCGGCTTAGGCTTTTTCATGTCATGCTTGATGTCTTTTTGATAGTATGCTTAGTGGTTTTGCTGTAGCATGACTTGTCTCAAATAACTGAGATTGCTTAATGAGCCTTTTAAAAAAAATCATGCGTTGTTTTAATTATTTGGAAGCATTATTTTGGTTTTCTCCTTGATGCTTTATTTGGGTTGACTTGGCGCATGCTCACACATGTTAGACTCTTACAAAGTCACGAATAGCCTTTATAATCATTTAGTTTTTCGACTTTTGATGCCATCTTATGCTTCTTTTAATGTCGCTTTGCATGATTATGGCTATTATTGCTCTCTTAGTTGGTCGCTCCCAGTCTTTTGCTAGCCCTCGCCTTGTACTGAGTATGAGCTCTACTCGTGCATCCAACTCCTAAAAACCAAAGTTTTCCAAAGTGTCCACCATACATATCTACTAGCAATTTGATATTCCAAGTAAATTTGACTTGCTTTTATTTTCTCTTTAAATTAAACTCTTACCAGTGTTATGCAAAAATTGGTCAGTAAAGCTCTCACGAACCGGAAGGCACACTTTACTTTTTCTTGTTCTTAAAAATTTGACATTGTGGTCTCTTATGTTGAGTTGTTATGCTTGCAAGTTGTAAGTTGGATACTAGCCCAACCATGCTGTCATGGGGCAAGCTTTCAACATTGCACTTCTTATTTAAGTTGATATCGTGATCTTTTGTTTATGGATGCCCGCGGTGTGAAATGAATTGGGAATCTTGCGGGGATCATGGAGTTTGTATATGTGTTAGGGAAACGCCTGGGCCGCCAATCTAAGCCATGCATAATTCATGGAGGAAATTTGCAGCATACCCATAGTGGACATTCGACGACGCATCTCAAAATAAAAAGCTAAACAAATGGCAAATAAAAGAGATGTCGAGGTGTTCATTGTCTGCTTGTCCTGTTATTTTGATGTGGGCTTGTTCCATGTCATCGGGCACGGAGGTACCCCCGTTGGCGGTTCTCGATGATACATATATACTTACAATGACAAGAGCCTTGCTTGGGACTCTAAGTAAAGTAGCATGAGGTTTGGGTACTCGTATTCACGGGGCACGAGGTTTTCGACTTATGATTTGTCAAGCATATGCATCATAATTGTTCTCGCATTAACTTTAACCATTCAAGATGCTTATGATGGGGGCAATGAGAGCTCAAAGCCGGTAAGTACCATAATTTTTGAAGGTCTATAAAACTTGCAAACAATGCTTCCTTCCGCGAAGGGCCTTTATTTTACTTTTATGTTGAGTCACCACCTTCTATCTTCATGCACCATTCAGAGAGCACAGTTGTCATTCTTAGTATAATGTGCATTGTCCCAAAGTTTTCATTGATTGATTCATATTGTTGGTTTCACTTGTTCTTAAATTATTTGTATCTAGTCGCCCTCTTAAACTTGAAGGTGTCCTATGCATTTATGTTTTGCTCTCTATGAAGGACAAGCTGAAAACCATTTGTATGTTTTTCCTTATGATTTGAACACACGTTTGACTTTCATTGTTTCATTTTCATGATCTTTTATTTATGTTCATTTGCATGTTATAACATGGTTGCTAAGTTTTTATTGTCAAGATTATATCTTTCATGCCCATATTTTAAGTTCTTTGATCCCAGCTCACAAATGCTTACATATATGATCAAGATTGTGTAGGTGCATGCCACCTCAAAAATTATTCTTTTGTTATCACTTACCTACTCGAGGACGAGCAGGAGTTAAGCTTGGGGATGCTTGATACGTCTCCAACGTATCTATAATTTTTGATGCTCCATGCTTGTTTTTACACCATTTGCCTAATATTCGTTACACTTAGTGGCACTTCTATGCATTTTCCGGAACTAACCTATTAACAAGTCGCCACAGTGCCAGTTCCCTGTTTTCTGCTGTTTTTGTGTTTCAGAAAAGCTACACAGGAAATATTCTCGGAATTGGATGAAACAAGTTCCTGAAGTCTTATTTTCCCCGGAAGCTTCCAGAGATCCGAAGAGGAGTCGGAGGGGGGCCACGAGGGCCCCACACACCAGGGCGGCGCGGCCCAGCCCCTGGCCGTGCCCCCTATGTGTGAGGGCGCCTCGGTCCACCTCTGACGATGCTCCTTTGCCTATAAAGACCCCCCGACGGAAAAAACCTAAGTACCCGATCAATTTTCCAGAACACATAGCAATCCGCCGCCACCGTCGACCCGAAGGTCGGAAGGGTCCAGAAGCTCTTCCCGGCACCCTGCCGGAGAGGGGAATCGCCACCGGAGGTCTTCTTCATCGCCATGCTTGCCTCCGGAGCGATGAGTGAGTAGTCTACCTTGGACTATGGGTCCATAACAGTAGCTAGATGGTTGTCTCCTCCACCATGTGCTTCATGTTTAGATCTCATGAGCTGCCCTACATGATTGAGATCACTGTTATGTAATTCTATATGTTGTGTTTGTTGGGATCCGATGAATATTGGAGTTATGATTGAGTTGCTATACTGAAATATATCTTATGTTATCTCTATGTTGTTTATGATCTTGCATGTTCTCCATTGTTAGTAGCTATCTTGGCCGAGTAGTTGCTAGTAACTCCAAGAGGGGGTATTCATGCTCGATAGTTGGGTTCATGCCTCTATTTAATCTGGGGGAGTGACAGAAACCTCTAAGGTTGTAGATGTGCTGTTGCCACTAGGGAGAAAACAACATTCATATGCTCGAGGGCATATGCTTGTTTATATTACACACTTTGCTTAATGCAATTATCTGTTGTTCGCAACTTAATACTCATGGGGTGTTCGGATGATATCCCCGTGAGTGGATTATTAGTCATAGATGCAGTTGGATGGCGGTCTATCACTAGTAGAAAACAGGCCTAATGTCCAGGGCGAATTTGAGTTTAGTCTCGATTGTGTGTTGATCCGGGACTAATGTGAGCATTAGTCCCGGTTCAAAAGACTATGTGGGCCAAGAATCTTTTGTCCCGGTTCAAATGGGACCTTTAGTCCCGGTTGGAAATACGAACCGGGACTAAAGGGTTAGTGACCTTTAGTCCCGGTTGGTGTCTCCAACCGGGACTAAAGCCTCACCCTTTAGTCCCGGTTGGTGTTACCAACACGGACTAAAGGGTCTCCCCCAATTTTCCTCTCATGCCTACCCCCCCCCCCCCCCCCCGCGCAGAAAAAACGTCTAAAAAATAAACAAAAATGATAAAAACTTCAAATTTCAAAATCCTTTGACATGCATGTACCTCATGCAACTAACTTTTATAGAAATTTGAAATTTGAATTTTTTTGCAAAAAAAAGGTTGTTCCGAATTAAAACGGCTCTAACTTTTGCATACGGACTCGAAAAAAAACGTATAATATATGAAAATTATCTACACAAAATTTTACATCCGATGCACAAATTCTACTTTCTCAAAATTCCAAAGGGAAATATGAAGCAGGAAGATTTTAGATTTGCTAGAAAAATGAGAAAAAAAATGATTTTTAAAAAGATTTTTTAATTTCTTTTTTAGTTGTTTCTTCTACTTTTTAGTTATTTTGAAGTTTTTTAGATTATTTTGGAATTTTTAAGATTTTTTGATTTTTTGAATATTTTGAGTTTTAAATTAATATTTAAATTATGCATAAAGATTTTTTGAAAATTTATTGATGCTCATTATTACTTAATCATTATTGCTTATTTTTTCAAATTATTTGGAATTAAAAAAAGTAAAATTATATGTTATGAAAGTCTAAGGGTTAATACAATTCATAGCATAGTATTATCAAGAAGTCGCGAGCGCAGTCTTGGAAGCTAGTAGGGAAGGAATGGAGAAGTTAAGCGTGCTGAGAGTGGAGCAGTGTGAGGATGGGTGACCGGCCGGGAAGTGGGACCACGAGTATATACTTTGACATGAGAATAGGGGTGGTGATTAGAGATTAGAGGAGTGGTGATTAGAGATTAGAGGGAAAACTGTCAAACAAATCAAAAATCCAAAAATAGGAAAATTCAAAAAATCTGAAACTTTTTTCAAAAATATTTAAAAATAGCAAATGACCTTTAGTCCCGGTTGGTGTACCAACCGGGACTAAAGGGTTCTCCAGCCCGCAGCGCTCAGGGCGGCCACGTGGAGAACCTTTAGTCCCGGGTTGTGGCACAACCGGGACTAAAGAGGGGGACCTTTAGTCCCGATTTGTTAGTCCCGGTTGCTACAACCGGGACTAAAGGCCCTTACCAACCGGGACTATAGACCGTTTTCTACTAGTGTATGTATTTTGTTGTAATGCCCAGAGTAAAATCGCATAGTGATCTTCTTGATATATCACGTTTATCTTATTCTATCAATTGCCCAACTGTAATTTGTTTACCCAGCATGTGTTATTTATCTTATGGAGAGACACCACTAGTGAACTGTGGACCCTGGTCCTATTTTCACCATATTGCTATCACCTGTTTACTTTACTTGCACTGTTTACTTTACTCGCATACTATTATCACTTCCACTCGATACGCTCATACCCTTTGTTTCAAGCAAACCGGTGAGATTGACAACCTCATCTCAAGTTGGGAACAAAAGTATTTGGTTGTGTTGTGTGCAGGTTCTGCGTTGCTATTGGTTGAAGACAAGTCAACAAGTGTCGTAACGGCGTCCTGTTGGAGTGTTATTAAGCCAGTCAGCATCACCTTCAGTTGTTTGTCTGCTCTTCTCCAGATCGACATACGTTGGTTTCTTATTGAGTGAAAAGACTTGCCGCTGTGCTCATCATACTTTCCGCTTGGAGTTTCCCAACTACCTGGCCATAATCATCATCAACTACACGCCAACCATCAAAGTCAATAAAACTTTGAGCTAAGTGGAATCTTTGCATGGTGAACTCTTAAACCCAAAATTTGCATGAGTAGAATAACCCTATAAGCGTCACATTATTAGTTTGAGTTCCTCAATAGACACACCACTAGTATACACACACCACTTACTAGTGGCGTATCCGGCAAACAAACACACTGGTTGCTTCATTGTAGGAATATTTTCTCTTTCTTCCAATTGCTCTTGCCCTCACATTATAGCTTTGCTTTTGCATCTAGTTAACTGATTTTGCATCTTCTTGTTTAGAAAGGCCACACTGAATCCCATTTAACAAGTTGTTTGCTCCCAAAGCAATTATGTCAAAACACTATTAGTATATACTTCTCCATTCTGTAATATAAGCTGCTTTGGCAAACTAATTTTGTTTGCCAAAACGGCTTATATTATATACTAAGATAAACCATACCAATGATTTTACTTTCTCAAGAGTTGATGTGCTGAGTGCACGTGCAATATAACCAAGGAACTAAAAATTCTAACCTAGCATTGATTCGGGGCGTTCACAAGAGCGTTAACTCTTAGCTTTATGGTAGCTTAAGCACAGCTTACCAGTTTGCACAGGACCGCGTTTAATGCACTGAGTAGGGACTAGGGAGTAGTGACTAGTGAGAACGTGCACAGGATTGAATCCTTGCATGGAACCATGTTAACAAAATCCTCGTCGAACTAATTTAGCTCAAAGTGTAGTAGAATTAGGGTTCTTCCGTTCTGACGAGTCCAGAAGGAATGGAAAGGCGCCCCGGACAAAGCCGGACGTCGCTTAGCGCACACGCCAATCTTTTTGGCAGTACAACGTTCTCCCCTCGCTCCGCTCCGCCGCGCGCGCTTTTCCACATTCGTTGCTCCACCCCGCAAGCAAAGCAAACCAGAGTGCAAAGTACGTTCTTTTTTATTCCTACCGCCGAGAGTCCACGCCCGCTCGATCGATTACCTGGATGTTCTAATTGGCAGGAGTTAGCAGGACTAGCTAATTAGCTAGCCATTGACGAAAACGGGCAGGAGTCACGATCAGTATGAAATGCTGCATGCATACCGAAAGAACATGATAAGTAGTATACTAGAATTAGGCACAATTAAGCTGGTGGTTCGTTGGTGTGTTCGTGCGGCTATGCGAGCCTATATATGGTTAGGGGAGAGTAGCTAGACTCCCGAATGCGGTTGGCGATGACCATCCACACTTTTGAAAAGTTGTCTAGCTAAAATATTAGCTCTGAGTACACCAAGGTAAGAGGCAATCAATTAGTTAGTTTCTCTTTTGACTCATGATTCTGGAGTGTCAAGTTAGTAACTAGCAAGCTACGTACCTAGAGCGAACCATGCACCGATCGATCACTGGTACCCCCGCCGAGCTACATGCATGTGCAGCTTAATTAGCTAGATAGACTACTCGAGTACGTACGTCGAGCACCATGCATGCCAATGGCCATGCTTACTACGAACGTAAGCGAAGTGCTACTATTTGCTGCAGAAGTTGAGAATTTCTACTAAGCAAGCCATGACTAATGTCCAAGATATAGGGAAAGCCAACTAATTTATCTACGCTAGACAAAAATGTGGTACTCATTATTTTTCTCATTATGGTACATATTTGGTCAAAGGTTCAAGCTCTCTGAATTTAACCAAGTATATAGGAAAAATAATATCAAATTGATATGATTAGAACCATAAAAAATATAATTCACCCATATATCACGAAAACCGACATTCTTTGTGTCCTATGTAAAAAAACAATAAAATATCTCTCAAAAAGCCTTATTTTGACACCAAATTTTAATTTTTTACAAAGGCCACATAGAAAAATCATTTTTCTTTTCTTGAAATGACTTTGTGATCACGTAGGATGTAAAGATATACGTGCAACATGATTTGTCTTTGAAATATTTTCCACGGAACGTACCGTTAATTTTAGTACATCGATCAGTCTATCGAGTCGATTGCAACAGTGTGTACGCGTACGTACGGGCGCATATATCTATGGGTGTACGTTGACGCCGGCGAGTGAAATGACTATCGAACACCGCGCGCGTCGCCATCGTCGGGGCACGGGCTCGATCGGATCGAATCGGGGTCGTTGCGTGGGATCACGGAAAGTCGACGCTTCTCAGAAGCAGCTGATGCAACTGGGATTAGCATAAAGTGCAAGTTGGTAGAGTTTTAGCTTAGTTAATCAACACAGATCGACCACTAACTGACATTGTACGCACTACGTACTTGTTGGCTCACAGCCTCACACTCTTCCAGGTCAACTCTCGCAGTTTTGGTGTATGTGCTCATGTGGATATGCATGTGCATGCAGGAGTCTGCCTTGTATTCGCAGATTTGCCAACTTGATTCTTCTCCTTCTTTTTCGTCGGTACTAACCCTACGTGCATCTTTCTTGCTTGCATGTGGGATGTGGCGAGTGAGTGAATGCGTATACGTGCAGGCATGTGCAAAATACCAACTCGAGTTTGACACAATAAGTTATTCCAAATTGAAGAAATTGAGATTAGTTAGTTAGAATATCTAAGATCCCACTAATTAACAATTAGTATAGCAGGTCAGTTTGGTAGGTGCAAATCCAACATTGCCAAGCCAAAACAAGATTCGATTCATACAGGTCGCTTGATGGAAAGGGCTAGATTATATTATCACACTCCTCTTATGTTTAGGCTTCACCAACGAAAAGACACTAGACGTGAGATAAATTGGAGGCTACAACTATTTTTAGATTAAATAGTGTGTTGGTTGAGGCTTAAACTTGAGACCTCATGGCTTTAATATCATAGCCACTATGGGAATGGTGCAATACGCCGACGGCCAGCATCTACGCCGATGGCCAAACGTCGGTGCCGTCGGTGTAGACCACGGACCAGACAGCCCACGAAATTGGCCGTCGGCGTAGAACTGCCGTCGACGTAAGATAGCTACGCCGATGGCCTTCTCTACGCCGACGGCAATGCCCTCGGCATAGCTATTTTCCATTTTACCACATTAATCTTAGAAAAATCATAACTAAATCATTTTAATCACAAAAATACAAATAATATATCAAAATTTGTAGAAAAATAAGATCTATTCATCTAAACCTTCCAAAATTTAGAACTAATTAATTTAATTAGTTAGGATTTTTAGTTTAGGAATTTAGGGTTTTGATTCAGCTGGAAGTCGAGAAAATTTGAACTAGAGCCGCATCATAGTTTGCCCATGATTTTTTAAAAAATCATTTTCAGGTTCACAAGTAGAAGTTTTATCAAAGATCCATTAATAGTTCTATAAAATTCAACCCCTAGCTAAGAAGGTTTATGCCCGCCGTTTCGACCGCATTTTAAATCGAGCATAATAGATAAAAAAATCAAAAATAAAATAAGAAACCTTCGCATTGTGTCATGTTATGTGACCTAGTTATGAGGAAAAACAATAAACTTGGTTTATTGCAAATATTGTAGAAACCCCTGATGCCTTTGATGGCAACAGACAGTCCTTGTGCGTGGTGAATGACCAGCCCGTTGGGAACCCCAAGAGGAAAGTATGATGAGTGCAGCAGCAAGTTTTCCCTCAGTTAAGAAACAAAGGTATATCGAACAGGAGAAGGGAGACGATGACGACTGAAGGTGTTTGTGGAACCTGCACACACACAGACAAATACTTTGTCCCCAACTTGCGATGAGGTTGTCAATCTCACCGGTTTGCTTGAAACAAAGGTTATGAGTGTATCGAGTGGAAAACAGTAGTAATATGCTAGTAAAGTAAACAGTGCGGGAAAAGTAAACAGGTGATTGCAATATGATTAAAATAGGACCGGGGTCCACAGTTCACTAGTGGTGTCTCTCCATAGATAAATAACATGCTGGGTAAACAAATTACAGTTGGGCAATTGATAGAATAAAGATAACGTGATATGTCAAGAAGATCACTATGAGATTCACTCTGGGCATTATAACAAAATACATAGACCGCCATCCAACTGCATCTATGACTAATAATCCACCCCCGGGATATCATCCGAACACCCTAGAAGTATTAAGTTGCGAACAACAGATAATTGCATTAAGCAAAGTGTGTAATGTAAACAAAGCATATGCCCTTGAGCATATGAATGTTGTTTTCTCCCTAGTAGCAACAACACATCTACCACCTTAGAGGTTTCTGTCACTCCCCCAGGTGAAATAGAGACATAAACCCACTATCGAGCATAAATACCCCCTCTTGGAGTCACTAGCAACTACTCGGCCAAGATAGCTACTAACAACGGAGAGCATGCAAGATCATAAACAACATAGAGATAACAAAAGATATAATTCAGTACAGCAACTTAATCATAAACACCAATATTCATCGGATCCCAACAAACCAACATCATAGTATTACATAACGGTGATCTCAATCATGTAAGGCAGCTCATGAGATCTAAACATGAAGCACATGGTGGAGAAGACAACCATCTAGCTACTGCTATGGACCCATAGTCCAAGGTAGACTACTCACTCATCGCTCCGGAGGCAAGCATGGCGATGAAGAAGACCTCCGGTGGCGATTCCCCTCTCCGGCAGGGTGCCGGGAAGAGCTTCTGGACCCTCCCGATCTTCGGGTCGACGGCGGCGGCGGATCGCGATGTATTCTGGAAAACTGATCGGGGCTTTAGGTATTTCTCGTCAGGGGGTATATATAGGCGAAGGGGCGATGTCAGAGGAGGTCCCACGCTCCCTCACACGGGCCCGGCGCGGCCAGGGGCCTGGCCGCGCCACCCCTGTGTGTGGGGGCCACGTGGCCCCCCTCCGTCAGGTCTTCTGATCTTTGGGAGCTCCCCGGTGAAATATGACTTCAGGAACTTGTTTCGTCCAATTCCAAGAATATTTCCTGTGTATCACTTCTGAAACACAAAAACAGCAGAAAACAGGAAACTGGCACTGTGGCACTTCGTTAATAGGTTAGTTCCGGAAAATGTATAAAAATGCCACTAAGTGTAACGAAACAATAGGCAAATGGTGTAAAAACAAGCATGGAGCATCAAAAATTATAGATACGTTTGAGACGTATCAAGCATCCCCAAGCTTAACTCCTGCTCGTCCTCGAGTAGGTAAGTGATAACAAAAGAATAATTTTTGAGGTGACATGCACCTACACAATCTTGATCATATATGTAAGCATTGAGAGCTGGGATCAATAGAACTTAAAACATGGGCATGAAAGATATAATCATGACAATAAGAACTTAGCAACCATGTTGTAAACATGCAAATGAACACAAACAAAAGATCATGATAATGAAACAATGAAAGTCAAACGTGTGTTCAAATCATAAGGAAAACATGCAAATGGTTTTCAGCTTGTCCTTCAAAGAGAGCAAAACATAAATGCATAGGACACCTCAAAGTTTAAGAGGGCGACTAGATACAAATAATTTAAGAACAAGTGAAACCAACAATATGAGTCAATCAATGAACCTTGGGACAATGCATATCACACTAAGAATGACAACTATGCTCTCTCAATGGTGCATAAAGAAAGAAGGTGGTGACTCAACATAAAAGTAAAAGAAAGGCCCTTCGCAGAGGGAAGCAGTGATTTAAACATGTGCTAGAGCTTTTCATTTGTAAAACAGAGATAAAACTTGATTTTGAGAGGTGGTTGTCTTTGTCAACGACTGGCAATGGGGTTCTTACTATCTTCCATACAAAAATAAAGCAAGTTTTTGAGAGAGAGATTGGCACTTTGGTGCTCTTTTTATAAAACTTGGCACTCCTCCCCACCTTTTCCTTTCACATACCATGGCTAACCGATTCCATCGGGTGCCCACCAACATTCACATTCATTGGAGGAGTGCCTTTTTTTCCTTTTTTTCTCTTTTTTTTTCTTTTTGGAATAAACAATATGGAAGATAGCAAATCCGACCACTACGTCCCCATGAGCTGAAAACAGTGTCACAAAACGAGAAGTATTTTGAAGGTTTTTGAAAGGTAGCACACGAAAATTTTACTTTGGAATGGCTTACAAATACCATGTATAGGAATTTATAGTGGACACAATGGAAAACTTTGGCTTTTAGGAGTTGGATGCACGAGTAGAGCTCATACTCAGTACAAGGCGAGGGCTAGCAAAAGACTGGGAGCGACCAACTAAGAGAGCAATAATGGCCATAATCATGCAAAGCGACAAAGCGACATTAAAAGAAGCATATGATGGCATCAAAAGTCAAAAACTAAATGATCATGAAGGCTAATGGCGACTTTGGAAGAGTCTAACATGTGTGAGCATGCGCCAAGTCAACCCAAATAAAGCATCAAGGAGAAAACCAAAATAATGCTTCCATACAATAAAAAAACGCATGATTTTTCAAAGGCTCATTAAGCAATCTCAGTTATTTGAAACAAGTCATGCTACAGCAAAACCACTAAGCATACTATCAAAAAGACATCAAGCATGACATGAAAAAGCCTAAGCCGCAGTCTACACAAGCTCCTTCTTGTACCACTATTTTGCACAAAGCTTTTTCTCTTTTCCAACACCATTTGAAATTTTTATAAACACCTCTTTTGATGAAAACCAATAAAGTTCAGAGGCAAAAATACACCTTGATGAAAAGATATGGCAAGATCTGAACGCAAATCAAGGCGAAAACGAAAACCAAAAGCAGTAGCAGACAAAGTAGAATGCTCGATTTATAAGAGTGAAAACTAGAGCATTCTTTGCAAATGCAAACGAGTACATCTCCTCCAAGGGAAATTTGTTGGGGTCCAACCATTTATTGCAGCAAACAAACAAACTAAACAACCTAAGAAAACTAAACAACTGACGCTCCAAGAAAAACACATAGTGCATGAAGCAATAAAAATATAGTGTTTTGAAAGGTGACCTGATTTTGCCGATGAAGAAGGGGTGCCTCGGGGGCATCCCCAAGCTTTGACGCTTGTACTTCTTGGATATTTCTTGGGGATGCATGGGCATCCCCAAGCTTGAGCTTTTGTCCATTCTTCAACTCATCTCATCATTCTCTAATCCCTACACTTGAAAACTTCCTTCATACAAAACTAAACACAATTCTATTAGCAACATTAGTGTAAGCATAAAATATATTCAACCTCTTTTAGCTTCAGGTTTCAACCCAAAACCACCACATATAAAGTATATACTACTGTAGCAACTTCCACAAGAGTTCCATGATCAAAAAGAACTCAAAAGAAAGCGATAAAGTGGCAAAAACAAATATTGGCAGAAATCTGTCAAAACTGGACAGCTGATAATGGACGAATTTTTGAGGGATTTTCCGTTGCTCAAATCAAAAAGTGTTCAACTAAGAAAAGTTTGGATATAACCTGGGGCATATGCACAAGAAATCGCAGGTCCAAAAGAATACAGAGAATTTTCACGAATTTTTACGGTGCAGCACCGAAAACAGTTTCAGGACAGCAATAACCCCAAATCTTTACCTCACTCAAATTAGAGGCTTCTCTTGGCACAAAAATGAAATAAACAAGATAAGGAGCGGTCATTACAGTAGTAATGACTTCCAAGACTCAAGAAAAAGAAAAAGTACTGAAAAGTAAACAATGGGTTATCTCCCAAGAGTGCTTTTCTTTAACGCCTTTGAGCTAGGCGCAGAAAATTGCGAATCAAGTAATATCAAGTGATGAAGCATTAAGCTCATAATTTGCTCTAAGAATAGAGTCAAAAAGTAATTTCTTTCTTTTCCTAGGGAAGTGTTCCATACCTTTCTTTAGTGGGAATTGATACTTGATAGTGCCTTCCCTCATATCAATGATAGCACCTACAGTTCGAAGAAAGGGTCTTCCCAAAATAATAGGACATGAAGCATGGCATTCAACGTCCATAACAAGAAAATCAACGGGAACAAGGTTATTTTAACCACAATAAGAACATCATTAATTCTTCCCAAAGGTTTCTTCTTAGCAACATCAGCAATAGGAACATCAAAATAACATTTTTCAAGCGGTGGTAAATCAAGCATGTCATAAATCTTTCTAGGCATGATAGAAATACTAGCACCTAGATCACATAAAGCATGGCAATCATAACCGTTAACATGCATATCAATGATGGTTCCCAACCATCTTCTAACTTCTTGGGAACAGAGGCTTTTTGCTTCAACTTTTCATCCCTAATCTTTATGAGAGCATTGGTAATATGCTTAGTAAAAGCAATATTTAAAAACTAGCATTGGGAGTCAAAGCAAGCTTTTGCAAGAACAAAAATAACTTCAGATATATTGCAGCCATCAACATCAAAATCATTAAA
>QXEO01000683.1:45362-323505 GCA_007115705.1 Dactylis glomerata
TTCTAGTTGTTTCAATATTACAAGATGCTTTCTTGCTTTTGCTAAAATAAAACTAGGCGAGAGCCGAATAAATTTTTGGACCACAACTAGTCTAAGCCTACCTAACCTTTGGTCTATTTAAGGACAACATTATTATTTATTCTTCTTCCTCCTCAAACCCTAGCTTCTAAATCAGCCCAAAATTCCCCACCTTTATCAAACTCTAGATCTAAAATCCCCACTACTTCTTCCCCAATTTTCTATTAATTTTACTCCTCCACCGGTGAGCACCAATCAAGCAAATCCCTACTCCTTGGTTTCCGTGCAACAGCACAACACCACAACCACTTCGCCTGGCACCTCCACTTCTCTAGCTGGGCTCCTGATCGATGCATCACAACGCAGCAAGCCGCCGACCGCCTGCTCTGTCCCGTTGTTTGCCGATCGAGGCCTACGCACGTTGCTCCTACTGGACCAGCTCCCGTCGCCTCGCTTCGCCAGCAGGTTCTCGCCTCTACCGCCGCGCCACCGATGGCTGATCTCGTGAACTCGATTCTTTCTCCGTGCCAGTCTGAGTCCAGATTCGCCTGGCTTTTGTTTTCGCTTTGCAGGTTTTCCATCTTGTGGTAGTCTGGCACCGTGCCTCTTTCTGTGGCCTTCATGCCCGGCAAGTGTTCGACGAATTGCTGTCAAGAGTTTGGCTGCCAATTCTTCTACCCGGCGTCTTCGATTCGTCCATCCTGTTCGTCACTCGACACCACCCAGGCAAATAGCAGCGACATCACGCTGCAGCACGTCCTCGTGCAAGCAAGCAGGCCATCAAGTCCTCCCAGGCGTACCTGTATTCCTTGGGCCTTGAGCCATCCATGTGCTAGCTTTATAATGAAATAGGGAACGATGCCCTCAACGGGGTCATCGGTGTGACTTATATATGCAACAAGTACAGGTTTACAGGAGGAGATCGTATCGGTATACAACCGACCTCAACTCGGTACAGAGTCCTAGACAACTACGATATACAACATTTAACACTCCCCCTCAATCATAACTTATCTAAGTTAAGATTGCGACAAAACACTTCTAGTTGTCTAGTAGATAGTGACTTTGTGAAACCATCAGCCACCTGATCTCCAGAAGATATAAACCTAATGTTCAGTAATTTCTGAGCAACTCTCTCATGCACAAAATGATAATCCACTTCAATATGCTTAGTCCGAGCATGAAACACAGGATTAGCAGAGAGATACGTTGCTCCAATATTATCACACCATAGCACCGCTGTTTGGGATTGCGACACTCCCAACTCATCAAGCAAAGTCTGTACCCACATAACTTCAGCTGTAGCATTAGCCAAAGATTTATACTCAGCCTCTGTACTAGAACGAGAAACTGTAGCTTGTTTCCTTGCATTCCAGGATATCAAATTTGACCCAAAAAATACAGCAAAACCACCTGTCGATCTTCTATCATCTGGACAACCTGCCCAATCAGCATCAGAGAATGCACTGACCAATGTAGAGCTCGATTTACTGAACCGCAAACCTAAGGAAGCAGTACCACGCAGATACCTCAATATCCTCTTAACAGCTGTCCAATGAACTGTAGTAGGAGAATGCAAAAACTGACACACCTTGTTCATAGAAAATGAAATATCTGGCCTTGTCAATGTAATATACTGTAGAGCTCCAACTATACTTCTATAACGAGTAGAATCATCACTACTCAAAGACTCTCCATTAGTCAACGACAGTTTATCCGACACTGACAAGGGAGTATCAACAGTTTTGCATATCTTCATATTCACTCGATCAAGCAACTCATTTGCATATTTTTCTTGAGAGAGAATAATACCATCATGTACTTGTTTTACCTCAATACCAAGGAAATAGTGTAGCGCACCTAAATCTTTTAAGGCAAAGTCCATACCAAGATCATGAAGGAGTGCATCAGTGGCCTTTGCAGACGAACTGGCTACAACAATATCATCCACATAAATCAACATGAAAACACTTACTCCCCCTTTGTTGTAGAAGAACAAAGAAGTATCCGCCTTAGATGCATGAAAACCAAGAGACTGAAGTTTAACACTGAGTCGAGAGTACCAAGCTCGAGGTGCCTGTTTGAGCCCATACAGAGCTTTATCAAGTTTGCAAACATGTCCCATAAGAGAGGGCTCCTCAAAACCAGGAGGTTGCCTCATATAGACCTCTTCTTCCAGAATACCATGTAAGAACGCGTTCTTCACATCTAGTTGACGAAGATACCAGCCACGAGACACTGCAATAGATAATACCAGACGAATAGTTGCTGCCTTGACTACAGGACTGAACGTGTCTTCATAGTCAATACCATATCGTTGTTTAAAACCTTTAGCAACCAAACGAGCCTTGTAATGATCTATCGAACCATCGGCACGACGTTTGACCTTGTACACCCATTTACAGTCAATGATATTCATGCCAGGTCTTGATGGAACCAAGTGCCACGTTTTATTCTTCAACAATGCAGAATACTCCTCATCCATAGCTAGCTTCCACTTAGGATCAGACAAAGCTTCAGAGACAGAAGTAGGTTCACCAGTGGCACTGAAATTAGCAAAACGTATGCGATCATAATGAATTCTGCCATCGGTAATTTCTTTAGGCTTAACAATCCCATCCTGAGATCGTGTACGAGGCCGTTCGGGCGGTGGCACAACAAAGGCAATGGGCACATATGCTGCAGAAGATCCAGAGACAGCAGCAGTACCAGAAGATTCCGTAGCCACAACTGATCCTGTAGACACCGGTGTGTAGAGAGGGGCGGCCGCAGAAGATCCCGGAGCAGACAGGGCACCAGCCCCATGTGGTCCCGCAGGAGCCACACCCGATCCTGTGGCCGATGAGGTGGAGCAAGAGGAGTCCACAGCAAATCCCGGGGCGGACCGGTCGCCGGCCCCAAGCAGGACGACGCAGCGAACCAGCGCCTGCTCCCGAGGAGAGATGCTCGGGAGATCCCGAGGCAGATCGCTGGGGCGATCCCCATGGTGCGGTAGACTGACGCCAATGATTGGCAGAAGCATCTTCGGGACACGGGCCAGAACTGGAAAAATCATCAAATTGACTACTGTCTTCATAATTCAGATCAGATTCCTGCACAACAGACTCAGCACTAATAGGATTAGCAGGATTAGCGTCAAGATCATTTTGTAATTCATGCCCCTCATGATCATGGCAATTAAAAGGTTGCAAAGAAAGAGGGAGAAGATTGATTTCGGCACGAAGACGAGCACCAGCATTGTCATGCAATGAAGCAAATGGAAACACCGGCCGTTTCATCAAACACAATATCGTGAGAAATATACAAGCGCCCACTGGAAATATCAAGACACTTGTACCCCTTATGACTGCCGCTGTACCCAATGAAAACACATTGTTTGGAACGGAATTGAAGTTTGTGATTATTATAAGGGCGAAGATTAGGCCAACACGCACACCCAAAAATCCTCAAAAAGGAATAGTCACCGTTACTGCCAAAGAGACACTCCATGGGAGTTTGGGAACTGATGACTTTACTGGGAAGGCGATTGATGAGATGAATGGCAGTAAGAAAAGCCTCATCCCAATATTTGAGTGGCATGGATGCATATGCAAGAAGGGACAAACCAACCTCAACAATGTGTCGATGTTTGCGCTCAGCAGGGCCATTCCGTTGATGCGCATGTGGACAAGATACAAGATGAGTTATCCCTACTCGCTGGAAGAAGGAATTAAGCTTTTGATACTCTCCTCCCCAATCAGATTGCATAGCAATAATTTTCTTATCAAAGAGACGTTCAACATGATGTTGAAAATCACGAAATTTCTGAAACACATCAGATTTCTTTTTCAGAAGATATATCCAAGTGAACTTGCTATAATCATCAATAAAACTCACATAGTACTTATATCGACCAAAAGATTCAGAGGCAGGGCCCCAAACATCAGAAAATACAAGTTCAAGAGGAGAAGTAGACACACTAGACGACTTGGGATATGGAAGCTGATGACTCTTGGCCATTTGACAAGCATCACAAACCGACTCTTTATTGGACGCACTAAAAGGAATATTATTATCACGAAGAACTTGATGAACTACAGCCGAAGCTGGATGACCTAGACGCCTATGCCAAAGTGACGAAGAAGACTTGATAACACCATGAGCTTGATGACCGAGAGATGAAGACGACGATGATGGAAGTGGATAAAGACCATCCACACATCTACCTTGAAGCAGAACCTCCCTCGTGTCCTGATCCTTAACAAAAAAGGAATTAGGCCAATACTCAACAAAGGCATGATTATCACGAGCTAGGCGACTAGTAGAGAGAAGACTTTTTGTGGCTTGTGGAACATGCAAAATATTTTTAAGATGCAAATCATGATTAGGGGTATGAAAAACAGAATGACCAATGTGACGTATATCCATACCTGCACCACTTGCCGTGTGAATTTGTTCCTTGCCATTGTAGCGATCTCTCACATGTAATTTTTCAAGCTCTCCTGTGATATGATCTGTTGCTCCAGAGTCTGTGTACCAATTTGTATCCACACCATATGATCCAACAGCCGCACCAACGGATTTTTCAGGACCACGGTAATTTTTCTAAAATCTCTTCCAGCAGCTTAGCGCAATGTGCCCTTCTTTGCCACATACCTGACAAATAGGTCTTGAACCATCATATTGTTGCCGACCTTGAGGACGACCACCATTGCCTCCTCCATTGCCACGTGGATTGCCACGTTGGTCATTGCTATTGCCGCCACGCTGCTCATATCGTGGCTCATAGCCACGTTGCTCATAACCACGATAATCTCGTTGGTTGTCATATCCTCGATAGTCGGGATAGCGCTGATCACGGCCACCACTTCGGCCTCCACCACGGTAGCCACCGCTGCCTCCTCGAGTCGCTGCATTAACGAAGGAATCACTAGTAGGATTTTGGTCTTCAAGCCGAGCCTCATAGGAGAGTAGCTGAGAGTATAAGTCACTCAAGCTGATGTATTTATCCGCTTTAATCATTGCGGTAATTGCAGCAACGAATCCATTGTATGCTTCATCATTGAGACCAGCAAGTACATATGGTATCACATCTTCCTCATCAAGAGGTTTCCCGGCAGCGGCCATCTCATCCGCAAGGTTCTTGATGTGATCGAAATAAACTGATGCAGTTTTATTCTCCTTCTGAGCCTTGTTCAGCGCCGAACGAAGTTGCACGATTCGGGCTTTAGACTGCGACGAGAACATCTCGGTGACAGCAGTCCAGACTTCAGCAGCGGAGTTCTTCCCAACCATCTGGGTGATGATATCCCTAGACATATTACGAACCAGGTACCCTAGCACGCACTGATCCATTGCAATCTAGCGTGCATACTCAGGATTAGGAATAGTAATCTCCTTCCCGTCACTGTCCTTTGTCGTCGTTGTCTTTGCTGGCGCTGGAGTAGAGCCATCGAGTAGACCAAAGAGCTGGGCACCACGAATATCCGGCAGCACCTGGGCCTGCCAGATTAGGAAGTTGTCTCGGGTCAATTTTTCTGAGATCGACGCATTGAGCGAAGAGGAAGAACCAGGTGTCGATGAGGAGGTAGATCCCAACGACATGGTGATCGACGACGGCTGGTGGCGATCAAGGGAATCGATTCTGTGGCTGGCGATGGATATCGATCAAGAAGACGATCAATGTCAAGGCGACGGGATTGGACGATGTGATCGGAAGATTGGAGGCTCTGATACCATATAATGAAATAGGGAACGATGCCCTCAACGGGGTCATCGATGTGACTTATATATGCGACAAGTACAGGTTTACAGGAGGAGATCGTATCGGTATACAACCGACCTCAACTCGGTACAGAGTCCTAGACAACTACGATATACAATGTTTAACATGGAGTCTGTTCAGGAGTCGGAGGAGTGCTGATGTTGTTGTCTTCCCCTCGGTCGGCCGTGGTGGCGAGGGAGAGGAAGGGGATGGCACCACCGTCTTCCTTTTTAGGGTTGTTTGTGTTCTTCTGGTGGTGTGCGGCTGACGCGTCTTGAAGCTTCTTCCGGCCGGCCTTGGTGGTGAGGGTAGGAGGCGGCTCGACGTGTCGGCACCTAAACCAGCTAGATGGTGGAGTGTTCTGCTGGTGGTTGGGTCTACTTCTCGGGGATCTTCGTTTGGAGGTACTGCTTGCTCTTCCCCATCTCCGGCCTGCCCGATGGTCCGGAAAAGATTCTTAGCTCTCACCCCCCGGGGTGGGCACTCATTCGGTGTTGAAAGCCCAGTGTGGCGACGGTGGCGGTGGTGATACGATGGTGTTGGAAGATGCGCTGCTTCTAGATCTGGTCCCTGTACTTGGTTGGTGATGACGAGGACGATGGGCTTGATTGTGTTTTGGAAGTACGGTGTGAGGTCCTTCTTGCAAAATTCTGGGACCATATTGTATTTTCCTTTATTTTTGGTGTTGTTTGTAATCAGTTTCACCAATGAATTCTGTTAGTTGTTATCTCCAAAAAAAAGTGCTATTGGAAGTCATTTTGAGAGCACCGCTGGAGATACTCTTATTTCCAGTTGGAGGGAGTATGATTTAATAGACCCTATTTTCTCTAGTTTCTTGTTGGGACCTTTCATTCTCATAGCGAGACCGAGAGTTGAAGGATCGATAAAATCATATGGTGTTGTTAGCCCAAACGGTGATTTTCTGCTACAGTCACATATTCTAGACATTCTATGATAAAATCCATAAATTTTAATATTTTTTCATAATGTATCACCATTTATCTTCACGGAAGTAGAATGATATACATACAGAATTATAATCGTCTCTCGCTGGAATTCCATCCATAATATTCAAAAAAACAAAGATTTCAATGAAATAAATTCAAGAGGAAAATTCTGATAGCACGATAAAGGAAAATTATTTCAAAAACCACTGGTAAGTAAAAACATGCATGCTAGCATCACTAGATAATGTCTCCCCTTGAAATCTATGCAGTTCTAGCCATTGCATGGATAACAACATTTACATGCCCCAGTCCAAAATCCAGGCTGACAAAAACCAGTTGGAAAACCCTCTTTGTGAAAAGCTTTTTCGCAAGACACGTCACGCGAACATCCACCCTTGTAATTGGCACTTGGTTTTTCACACAATCCATTTGGACACTCGTCATCGCCACCGCCATCTAAATTTGCAAATTCAAACATCAACATAATAAAATGACATGAATATACATGTGAGAAGAAAGTCTAAAACCCCAAATAATTACAATTTTACTATTGATTAAAATTGTAGGTATAGAGCAAATTAATGGATGTTCCAATTACCTGTAGCCACCACGAGCAGTAGCAGCAACACCATGATGATGAGCGGGTGCATCTTTCGCGTCGAGTTCATCTTCACAATATATGTCACCTTTTTATGCGACCTTTCCTACTTGTTACGTTTGGAGAATGATGGCACCTTCTTATACACACACATACAGCTCCAGGATTTGAGATCCTACCTGATAGGTCTTACCTGATAGATATCGATCTAATTCGGAATCCCGATCATGACTACGTAGTCAAAATCCCAATTTAATTACACGCTTATATGACTATGATCTAAATTAATTGGATAGATTTCACGATCCCATAAGTTAATTTTGCGGTTTTACAATCCTACTAGTTATGCTCCTACAATTCGTGATCTTACTGATACATATCGATCTGATTCAGAATCCAATCATGACTACCTAGTCAAAATCTGGATTATTAAGCGATCTTATGACTTTATTATCTAAATTAACTAGAAGAATACCCCGCGCATTGCAGTGGGAATCTCTTTAATAACTTCTTTACATATAAGACACATATAATATGAAATTGTCGATTAAATTCTTTGTGCTCTTAATGATAGATATCTGGTTTAGAATCCAATCATGACTACCTAGTCAAAATCTGGATTATCAAGCGATCTTATGACTTTATTATCTAAATTAACTAAAAGAATACCCCGCGCGTTGCAGCGGGAATATCTTGAAAAACTTCATTACATATAAGACACATAAAATATGAAATTGTCTATTAAATTCTAAAGATTGAGTTGGTTAAAATATTTAAGGGGCTAATGTAATAAACTGATATTTTTATGTATTTTCCAACAAAATATGGTGAAGTGGTTAAGTGTATTTACTTAAAATAATTGATGAGGTGGATATTTTACATGCAAAGATATACTATAATTAATTAATATAAGTGGGATAACATGGACAATTGGTTGGCTAATATAGTGGATGATGCTGATAACTTGCATGTTGAGATAGATAACTTAAATGACTCCTTAGTGGGGTTTTGCTTTATAAAAAGTATAGATTGGATCGACTCTACGATCCCATAAGTTGAATTCGCAAGGTTCTACTAGTTATGATCCTATGACTTATGAACTTACCTT
Source organism: Dactylis glomerata (assembly GCA_007115705.1). Taxonomy (NCBI): domain Eukaryota; kingdom Viridiplantae; phylum Streptophyta; class Magnoliopsida; order Poales; family Poaceae; genus Dactylis; species Dactylis glomerata. The sequence goes on from QXEO01000683.1 coordinate 53,777, forward strand.
ACAGACGTTAATCTGATTTCAAATCCCGATCATGACTACCTATTCAAAATCTCAATTTTATTAGACGATTATATTAATTTATGATCTAAATTAATTGAATCGATTTCATGATCACATAAGTTAAACCATGATTTTACGATTCTATTAGTTATGATCCCAGGATTTGTGATCATACATATGATAGATATTGATCCGATTTAGAATCCCGACCATGACTATCTTGCATATGACATGTTCGTGCATGCCTCCAGAGGTGAATAGCATTGCGCATATTGCCGAAAGAGAAAAACGCCAATTTGGTCTATGAAGTTACCACGGATGTGCGATTTGGTCACGAACTTGCAAATCGTGAAATTTGGGTCACCAAGTTACCATGCACAAGCGTTTTGGTCACTCCGTGATGGCCACTGTTAGTTTGGTAACATGGCCCTTCCTAAAATTGTGTTTCTTTTCTTTTGAGAACCTTATCTCTCTCCCTCCCTCACTCCCAAAAAATCCTCAAAAAAAAGTGTGCCCCAGGGATCGAACCCAGGTCGAGTAATGGCGTAGAAGCCAATGATTAGCCAAAGGCGGAGGTCTGCCTCCTCATCTTCAGGAGGTCGAGCTCGAGGAGGCTAACCTTCTCGCTGGTGCTGCTGGAGGAGATCACTCCCGCCCGTCGTCACGTGGAGTGTTGTGACCCACAGTTTAGGGAGGATGGGCTGGTCGTGATATCGGCCCATGGATGACATCAAGACCTTGCGTCGGCGGGCTGGGAGACCACGATGTCGAGAGCTACAGGCAGTGGCTCGAAGATGGAGGCGAGATATTGGAGAAGAAGAATTATGCAACAATGTGAGATTGAAGAAAGAAATAAAGACCAATCGGGATTTTTTCGAGCCCATGGAAAATTAATCAAGTCATAAAAAGACCTAGTAATTAGAAGAAACAAACATGTAGGAGTTATTTGCAAAAAACAGACACCGCAGTCACAAAGTGACCAAAACGCTCGCGTGTGATAACTTCGTGATCCAAAATTCATAATTTGCAATTTCGTGACCAAATCGCACATCAAGGGCAACTTCATAGACAAAATTGACGTTTTTCTCTTGCCGAAATTAAGAGTCCAAGCTTACTCTTTTTTCATAAAGCTTATCATCGGAATGTAAAGAAAAGTCAGGCTTTGTAGTTTTGAACCATCTGGATAATAAGAATCTAGCGTTTCCATCTGGCAGCTATTCTATAGATTTCTTGGTATCTGTTGTGTAATTGCAGTCAGTTATCGATATGGTACATTTTCCCCTCCTTATCTTGTTTCAGCAATTTGCAATGACTTAACCAACCTTCTATTCCGTAGTCTCCTGTTTAGAACTTTCAGTTTTTTTAAGAACTTAAGGTTGTAACCCAACTTTCTTTGAAACAAAGGCAAATTGTCTCAATCTATTAATTTCAAAGAAAAAATTGCCTAGTTATTTTATGGAAAACCGGGCAAAAACGTGATACCAACAGGCCCAACAAAAGAACTACTCAGCATTATAGATCAAACAAGTGACCATACAACCAAGGAAGTTCACGAGGAAAACGGATACAGACGACCTGGCCTAAGCCAACAACAACAAGCAAAATGGTACAGAACACCGTTCGGGCCTTGAGCGAAAATAAACATAAGCTAGCACCCCAGTGCGAAGAACCATGATCCTCTTCATTATTCGTACTCGGGAAGCGAGTCTTGCATCAAAGCTTCTTAGCTATGTGATCACCCGGTTTCACAGCGAGAACTGAATGATCAATTCAATTCTATAGTGTCGTCTGCACAACCTTAGCCCTTAGGTGTACTTACTTGTGTATTCTGTGGCTTAACTAATGGTTTGAAACCGAAGATGAAAAGAGTTAGCATATCAGGTGTTAAATCGCCAACGTGCACTAGTGGAAAAAAGGGCTTTCATTCGTCCCATTAGTCCCCAACCAAATTCGATCCGCGACTAAAGGGTCCATCAGTCCCGGTTCATTTGAAAATGTGGGCCAGGGGGCATTAGTCCCGGTTCAAATGGGCTCTTCAGTCCCGGTTTCAGCCACCAACCGGGACTAATGCCTTTGGGCCTTTAGTCCCGGCTCGTGGCTCAAACCGGGACTAAAGGGCACCCTTTAGTCCCGGTTCGTGCCACAAGCCGGGATCAATGGCCCGTTCAAACGAACCGCCCTCTTCGCGCTAGTTACGATCGACGACGCTTCGGATCGATCGACACATTAACGACGACGACGCTTCGTATCGTCGCGCTGATCGGGAACCGGCGCCGGCGACCGCATTGGAACTCGCCTGCATTCATCGCCGGCGTGCTCATCTCCCTCTCTCTACACTATATATAGCACTCATATTTGATCATCTAAGCACACACCATTGCATCTCTAGCTTCTTCTTCCCCAAACATCTCTCCCACATATCACCATACCGCCGGCGCCCTCGAGAGCTCTCTCTCCCCCGACTCAATGGAGGAGCAATTTTTTCCAAGATCTCGGATCTACTACGTCGTCATCTAAGAGATGAACTTCACCATCATGGAGACTCTCCGTGCTTCGAGGGTGGAGAAGTGGATCCGCGCCGTCAAGCGACGGTTCCTCGACGACGCACCGGTCAAGTGCGTGGGCTTGGATTGTGAGTTCACCACTCACGAGGTCCTGCAGCGTGCCGCTGATTGCTGGTTGATGGCGCCAGAAAAGAGTTGGTGCCTAGTTGAATGTCCAGCCCGTTGGGAACCCCAAGAGGAAGGTGTGATGAATATAGCAGCAAGATTTTCCCTCAGTTAAGAAACCAAGGTTTATCGTTCAGGAGAAGAGCAGACAATGCGACTGAAGGTGATGCGGACTGGCTTAGTAACCCTCCAACAAGGGTGCCATTTAACGATACTTGTTGACTCATCTTCGGCCAGAAGCAACGTGAAACCTGCACACAACACAACCAAGTACTTTGTTCCCAACTTGTGATGAGGTTGTCAATCTCACCGGTTTGCTTGAAACAAAGGTTATGAGCGTATCGAGTGGAAAATAGTAGAAGTATGCGAGTAAAGTAAACAGTGCGAGTAAAGTAAACAGGTGATAGCAATATGATGGAAATAGGACCGGGGTCCACAGTTCACTAGTGGTGTCTCTCCATAAGATAAATAACACATGCTGGGTAAACAAATTACAGTTGGGCAATTGATAGAATAAAGATAAACGTGATATGTCAAGAAGATCACTATGAGATTTACTCTGGGCATTACAATAAAATACATAGACCGCCATCCAACTGCATCTATGACTAATAATCCACTTGTGGCGAATCAATCCGAGAACTCCACAAGTATTAAGTTGCGAACAACAGATAATTGCATTAAGCAAAGTGTGTAATGTAAACAAAGCATATGCCCTTGAGCATATGAATGTTGTTTTCTCCCTAGTAGCAACAGCTCATCTACAACCTTAGAGGTTTCTGTCACTCCCCCAGGTTAAATAGAGGCATGAACCCACTATCGAGCATAAATACTCCCTCTTGGAGTCACTAGCAACTACTCGGCCAAGATAGCTACTAACAACGGAGAGCATGCAAGATCATAAACAACATAGAGATAACATAAGATATAATTTAGTACAGCAACTCAATCATAACACCAATATTCATCGGATCCCAACAAACCAAACATGTAGAATTACATAACGGTGATCTTAATCATGTAGGGCAGCTCATGAGATCTAAACATGAAGCACATGGTGGAGAAGACAACCATCTAGCTACTGCTATGGACCCATAGTCCAAGGTAGACTACTCACTCATCGCTCCGGAGGCAAGCATGGCGATGAAGAAGACCTCCGGTGGCCATTCCCCTCTCCGGCAGGGTGATGGGAAGAGCTTCTGGACCCTCCCGATCTTCGGGTCGACGGCGGCGGCGGATCGCGATGTGTTCTGGAAAAGTGATCGGGTACTTAGGTTTTTTCCGTCGGGGGGTCTTTATAGGCGAAGGGGCGATGTCAGAGGTGGAGCCAGGTGGCCTCACGCCTGGCTGGCGCAGCCCAGGCCCTGGCCGCGCCGGCCTGGCGTGTGGGGCCCCTGTGGCCCCCCTCCTACTCCTCTTCGGATCTCTGGAAGCTTCCGGGTAAAATAAGACTTCAGGAACTTGTTTCGTCCAATTCTGAGAATATTTCCTGTGTATCACTTCTGAAACACAAAAACAGCAGAAAACAGGGAACTGGCACTGTGGCAACTTGTTAGTAGGTTAGTTCCGGAAAATGCATAAAAGTGCCACGAAGTGTAATGAAACATTAGGCAAATGGTGTAAAAACAAGCATGGAGCATCAAAAATTATAGATACGTTGGAGACGTATCAAGCATCCCCAAGCTTAACTTCTGCTCATCCTCGAGTAGGTAAGTGATAACAAAAGAATAATTTTTGAGGTGACATGCACCTACACAATCTTGATCACATATGTAAGCATTTGTGAGCTGGGATCATAAGAACTTAAAACATGGGCATGAAAGATATAATCTTGACAATAAGAACTTAGCAACCATGTTGTAAACATGCAAATGAACACAAATAAAAGATCATGAAAATGAAACAATGAAAGTCAAACGTGTGTTCAAATCATAAGGAAAAACATACAAATGGTTTTCAGCTTGTCCTTCAAAGAGAACAAAACATAAATGCATAGGACACCTTCAAGTTTAAGAGGGCGACTAAATACAAATAATTTAAGAACAAGTGAAACCAACAATATGAGTCAATCAATGAAAACTTTGGGACAATGCACATTATACTAAGAATGACAACTATGCTCTCTTAATGGTGCATAAAGATAGAAGGTGGTGACTCAAGATAAAAGTAAAAGAAAGGACCTTCGCAGAGGGAAGCAGTGATTGCAAGTTTTATAACCTTCAAAAATTATGGTACTTACCGGCTTTGAGCTCTCATTGCCCCCATCATAAGCATCTTGAATGGTTAAAGTTAATGCGAGAACAATTATGATGCATGTGCTTGACAAATCATAAGTTGAAAACCTCGTGTCCCGTGAATACGAGTACCCAAACCTCATGCTACTTTACTTAGAGTCCCAAGCAAGGCTCTTGTCATTGTAAATATATGCATATCATTGAGAACCGCCAATGGGGTACCTCCATGCCCGATGACATGGAACAAGCCCACATCAAAATGACAGGACAAGCAGACAATGAACACCCGACATCTCTTTTATTTGCCATTTGTTTAGCTTTTTATTGTGAGATGCGTCGTCGAATGTTCACCATGGGTATGCTGCAAATTTCCACCATGAATTATGCATGGCTTAGATTAGCGGCCCAGCGTTCCCCTAACACATATACAAACTCCATGATCCCCACAAGATTCCCAATTCATTTCACACCGCGGGCATCCATAAACAAAAGATCACGATATCAACTCAAATAAGAAGTGCAATGTTGAAAGCTTGCCCATGACTGCATGGCTGGCCTAGTCTCCAACTGACAACTTGCAAGCATAACAACTCAACATAAGAGGCCACAATGTCAAATTTTTAAGAACAGGAAAAAGTAAAGTGTGCCTTCCGGTTCGTGAGAGCTTTACTGACCGAATTTCGCATAACACTGGTAAGAGTTTAATTTGAAGAGAAAATAAAAGCAAGTCAAATTTACTTGGAATAGCAAATTGCTAGTAGGTATGCATGGTGGACACTTTGGAAAACTTTGGCTTTTAGGAGTTGGATGCACGAGTAGAGCTCATACTCAGTACAAGGCGAGGGCTAGCAAAAGACTGGGAGCGACCAACTAAGAGAGCAATAATGGCCATAATCATGCAAAGCGACATTAAAAGAAGCATAAGATGGCATCAAAATTCAAAAACTAAATGATCATAGAGGCTATTGGCGACTTTGTAAGAGTCTAACATGTGTGAGCATGCGCCAAGTCAACCCAAATAAAGCATCAAGGAGAAAACCAAAATAATGCTTCCAAATAATTAAAACAACGCATGATTTTTTCAAAGGCTCATTAAGCAATCTCAGTTATTTGAGACAAGTCATGCTACAGCAAAACCACTAAGCATAGTATCAAAAAGACATCAAGCATGACATGAAAAAGCCTAAGCCGCAGTCTACACAAGCTCCTTCTTGTGCCACTATTTTGCATAAAGCTTTTTCTCTTTTCCAACACCATTTGAAATTTTTTAAAGACACCACTTTTGATGAAAACCAATAAAGATCAGAGGCAAAAATACACCTTGATGAAAAGATATGACAAGATCTGAACGCAAATCAAGGCGAAAACGAAAACCAAAAGCAGTAGCAGAAAAAGAAGAACACCCGATCAACTCCGTTTTTCATTCTTATAATTTCAACGAGTGTTCTTGGCAAATGAAAACGAGTACATCTCCTCCAAAAGAAATTTGTTGGGGTCCAACCATTTATTACAGCAAACAAAACTAAACTAACTAAGAAAACTAAGACAACTGACGCTCCAAGAAAAACACATAGTGCATGAAGCAATAAAAATATAGTGTCTTGAAAGGTGACCTGATTTTTGCCGATGAAGAAGGGGTGCCTCGGGGGCATCCCCAAGCTTTGACGCTTGTATTTCTTGGATATTTCTTGGGGTGATGCATGGGCATCCCCAAGCTTGAGCTTTTGTCCATTCTTCAACTCATCTCATCATTCTCCAATCCCTACACTTGAAAACTTCCTTCATACAAAACTAAACACAAATCTATTAGCAACATTAGTGTAGCATAACATATAATCAACCTCTTTTTGCTTCAGGTTTCAACTCAAAACCACCAAATATATAGCACATACTACTGTAGCAACTTCCCCAAAAGTTCCGTGATCAAAAGAACTCAAAAGAAAGCGATAAAGTGGCAAACACAAATATTGGCAGAAATCTGTCAAAACAGAACAGCTGACAAAGGTCGAATTTTTGAGGGGTTTTCTGTTGCTCAAATCAAAAAGTGTTCAACTAACGAAAGTTTGGATATAACCTGGGGCATATGCACAAGAAATAGCAGGTCTAAAAGATATACAGAGAATTTATACGAATTTTTACGGTGCAGCACCGAAAACAGTTTCAGGACAACAATATCCCCAAATCTTTAACTCACTCAAATTAGAGGCTTCTCTTGGCACAAAAACGAAATAAACAAGATAAGGAGCGGTCATTACAGTAGTAATGACTTCCAAGACTCAAATAAAAAGAAAAAGTACTGAAAATAAACATTGGGTTATCTCCCAAGAGTGCTTTTCTTTAACGCCTTTGAGCTAGGCGCAGAAAATTGCGAATCAAGTATTTTCAGAAGAAGCATTAAGATCAACTGCAGAGGTCTTGTCAATAAGGCATTGTATTTCATCCACATAAGTTTTAGAAGACCCTTTGTGATCACGCTTTGGTTCACTCAAATCACAAAAAAGATTTTGGGGACAGATCCAGTCAAAATTGTTTTCGAAAGCTTCACACAATCCCAAGAGCTTGCTAGGTATAGGTATTTCGGCTCCTTCATCGTTTGTACTAATAACCTTTATAGGTGAGCCGAGTTTATTAAAACGTTTAAGAACTTTTCTAGCTTCAATAACGACATCTTTAAATTCTAAGTGCAAAGCTTTTAAAATAAAAGCTTTCTTTTCGGGATCCTCAATTTCATGGAGCTTAAGGAACATGTATTGCATAAAAGGATTAAGACTAGCAAACCTAGTTTCCAACATGTGAATCAAATAAGCAGAAGCAACTTCAATAATAGGAGCTAGCTCAACCAATGATTTTTCCTCAACTTCCTCATGCATACTAATGTGATTAAAGAACTCCTCAATGTTACTTTTTCCAATAATTGAACCACTACCTACTGAGAGGTCCTCCAGAACGTACTTCGGGATCAACATGATGAACTAAAAGTAAAGAAATAACAACTACCAAGGATTCTAATTTTTTTGGGTTTTTGATATAAAACGATGCAGGTAAAATAAATAAAGTAAAGCAAAACAATAAAACAAAGTAAAGGATGTGCGTGCGAAAACCCCCCTCGCAGAAGTCTTCCACTCTTCCCCGGCAACGGCGCCAGAAAAGAGCTTGATTGCTGGTTGATGGCGCCAGAAAAGAGTTGGTGCCTAGTTGAATGTCCAGCCCGTTGGGAACCCCAAGAGGAAGGTGTGATGAATATAGCAGCAAGATTTTCCCTCATTTAAGAAACCAAGGTTTATCGTTCAGGAGAAGAGCAGACAATGCGACTGAAGGTGATGCGGACTGGCTTAGTAACACTCCAACAAGTGCGCCGTTTAACGATACTTGTTGACTCGTCTTCGGCCAGAAGCAACGTGGAACCTGCACACAACACAACCAAGTACTTTGTTCCCAACTTGCGATGAGGTTGTCAATCTCACCGGTTTGCTTGAAACAAAGGTTATGAGCGTATCGAGTGGAAAGCAGTAGAAGTATGCGAGTAAACTAAACAGTGCGAGTAAAGTAAATAGGTGATAGCAATATGATGGAAATAGGACCGGGGTCCACAGTTCACTAGTGGTGTCTCTCCATAAGATAAATAACACATGCTGGGTAAACAAATTACAGTTGGGCAATTGATAGAATAAAGATAAACGTGATATGTCAAGAAGATCACTATGAGATTTACTCTGGGCATTACAACAAAATACATAGACCGCCATCCAACTGCATCTATGACTAATAATCCACTTGTGGCGAATCAATCCGAGAACTCCACAAGTATTAAGTTGCGAACAACAGATAATTGCATTAAGCAAAGTGTGTAATGTAAACAAAGCATATGCCCTTGAGCATATGAATGTTGTTTTCTCCCTAGTAGCAACAGCACATCTACAACCTTAGAGGTTTCTGTCACTCCCCCAGGTTAAATAGAGGCATGAACCCACTATCGAGCATAAATACCCCCTCTTGGAGTCACTAGCAACTACTCGGCCAAGATAGCTACTAACAACAGAGAGCATGCAAGATCATAAACAACATAGAGATAACATAAGATATAATTCAGTACAGCAACTCAATCATAACACCAATATTCATCGGATCCCAACAAACCAAACATGTAGAATTACATAATGGTGATCTCAATCATGTAGGGCAGCTCATGAGATCTAAACATGAAGCACATGGTGGAGAAGACAACCATCTAGCTACTGCTATGGACCCATAGTCCAAGGTAGACTACTCACTCATCGCTCCGGAGGCAAGCATGGCGATGAAGAAGACCTCCGGTGGTGATTCCCCTCTCTGACAGGGTGCCGGGAAGAGCTTCTGGACCCTCCCGATCTTCGGGTCGACGGCGGTGGCGGATCGCGATGTGTTCTGGAAAAGTGATCGGGTACTTAGGTTTTTTCCGTCGGGGGGTCTTTATAGGCGAAGGGGCGATGTCAGAGGTGGAGCCAGGTGGCCTCACGCCTGGCTGGCGTGGCCCAGGTCCTGGCCGCGCTGGCCTGGCGTGTGGGGCCCCTGTGGCCCCCCTCCTACTCCTCTTCGGATCTCTGGAAGCTTCCGGGTAAAATAAGACTTCAGGAACTTGTTTCGTCCAATTCCGAGAATATTTTCTGTGTATCACTTCTAAAACACAAAAACAGCAGAAAACAGGGAACTGGCACTGTGTCAACTTGTTAGTAGGTTAGTTCCGGAAAATGCATAAAAGTGCCACGAAGTGTAACGAAACATTAGGCAAATGGTGTAAAAACAAGCATGGAGCATAAAAAATTATACATACGTTGGAGACGTATCAGCCGCCGTCCTTCAACTCTCGGTGGCGTCCGAGATATTGATCTTCCAACTTTGTAAGGCCAATGGCGTGCCGCAACTACTCAAGGACTTCTTGAAGGACACCACCATCAAGTTTTGTGGTGCGGCTATCAACAATGATCTGCGCATGCTGAGGTCATACGGAATTGTTATTCCGTCTGCGTATGATCTTCAAAAGGTTGTCCCAAACCCCACTAGCAAGCTAACGCCGAGTCTCTATGATTTGGCCAATGCTAGTATTGGGACACATCTTGAGAACAAGAAGAGGGACAAGAATAAGAAGGACAAGAAGAAGAAGGAGAAGAAGTACAAGAAGAAGGGAGAAGAAGAAGAAGAAGAAGAAGATGATGATGATGAAGAAGATGAACTAATATTTGGTTGGAAAAAAGTTCCATTGAGCTTCAACCAAATATTATATGCCGCTTTAGACGCTCGCCTAGGCTTTGAGATTGCTAGGAGATTCTGGAAGCTAAAGGGCTACAATAGCCATGTTGATCGTCTTAACCTTAATAATTAGGTGGATAATTATGTATGGAAAAATGTTGGATGATGAGCTTGCTTGGAAAATATACTCCCTTTGAGCCATGTTGGATGAGTATGTTTGGAAAAATGTACTCCCTTTGTTTCGGTTAACAAAGTCTATTAATTTTCGAATTTGTGATTTTTCAAGTATTTTGGCTTTTTTGAATATTTTAATTATTAAAAATTAAAAATTAAATTATACATAAAGATTATTTGAAATTCATTGGTGCTTATTATTCTTAATCATTATTTCTTATTTTGTGAATTTATTTGGAATTTAAAAAAGTAATATTATATATTACCAAAGTGTATAGGTTAATAGAATTGGTAGCATACCATTATCAAGAAGTCGCGGGCGCAGTCTTGGAACCTAGTAGGGAAGGAATGGAGAAATTAAGCGTGCTAAGGGTGGAGCAGTGTGAGGATGGGTGACCGACCGGGAAGTGAGGACCACAAGTACTTGTAATTTGATTTGAGATATGGAGTGAGAGCCATAAGTATCTAATTTGATATGAGATATGAGAATAGAGATGATTAGATAATAGAAAAATAAAGAAATAAAGAAAATACAGAAATTCCGAAACAGAAAATATAATTTTATTCTGAATAGACCTTTAGTCCCGGTCCGTGTTACGAACCGGGACCAAAGGTCCTCCAACCGCAGCACATGCTCCGGGCCACGTGGAGGCCCATTGGTCCCGATTTATAAGCAACCGAGACTAAAAGTTGGAGCCTTTAGTCCCGCTTTATTAGTCCCGGTTGCTACAACCGGGACTAATGAGCTTTACAAACCGGGATTGAAGGCCTTTTTTCTACCAGTGGTGCCTACTAAAATTAATGCTTCCTAACTGAAGTTATATGGAAGAAGCAATTCCTTTGCGATGTAAACAATGATTTATAGTTCTAAAGCATCTGGGAAAACATCTAGCATTTTTATCTGCAGCTATTTTACAAGTTTCTCGGTATCTATTTTTAAGTTCAGTTACTGCTACAGTTCAATTTTTTCCGTATATATCTTGTTTCGGGTACTCCCTCCGATCGGAAATAATTGTCGGTAATTTTATACCAACTTAGTATAAACTTTGTACTAAGTTACTGACACTTATTTCCGATCGGAGGGAGTAGGATTTAACATACACTATTTTCTCCAGTTTCTTGTTGGGACATTTCAATCTCACAGGAAGAGCAAGATTTGAAGGATCAATAAAATTCTATGGTGTTGTCAGCCCAACCGGTAATTTTCTGCTACATTCACATATTTTCAACATTCTTTGATAAAATCTAAATTTGATGAATATTCCATCAATTATCAATAAAATAATAATGTAGCATCATATTTGTGTGGTATCATGTCTAGTTTGAATTCCATGTTTCCACAATATGCAAAAAAAAAAGATTCTATTGTATTAAAGTCAAGTGGATGATTCTTACAACACGCATAAGGAAAATAATTTTAAAACCATAATGTAAGGTAAAAAGATGCATGCTAGCACCACCAGATAAGGTCTCCTTGATATCTATGGAGTTCTAGCGATTGCATGGATAACAACATTTACATGCCCCAGTCCAAAATCCAGGGTGACAAGTGCCAGTTTGAAAACCCTCGTTGTGACAAGCCTTTTCGCAAGACACATCACGTGAACATCCACCCTTGTACGAGGCACTTGGTTTTTGACACAGCCCATCTGGACATTGTTCGTGGCCATCTGAATTTGCAAATTCATAAATCAACAAAATAAAATGTAACGAATACATGTGAGAAAATCTAAAATCCAAAACAAAAATCATTTGACTGTTGATAAAAGAAATTAGGTAGAACAAACTGAAGAACGTTTCAGTTACCCGTAGCCACCACGAGCAGTAGCAGCAACACCATGATGATGAGCGAGTTCAGCTTTCGCAGCGACTCCATTCTCACAATATATGTCACTTTTTTATGAGTACTTTCGTAATTGGTACACGTTGGGAGAATGATGGCACCTTATTCTTATATACACATAGACTAAACGACATTGAAGGAACAAGCGCCATGTGGTGGACAACAAATAGACATTGACCCTATATATATATATATATGTTATTGGCTAATATTAGCGCTATGTTGTAACCCCTATATATGGAGCAATCTAAAATGGGTTCCTAAATGCACGACAAGTGCTGCGTGACTTCCATAAGAAAATATAAAAATTAGGATCATAAGACACACATGTCCATGTGTCTAGAGGTAAATAGCCTTGCGCATATTGCAAAAGCTAAGCTACTGACGCTGATCATATCATGGTATAGAGAAAAAAGAACAATAATTTCATGGTGTTTTCGATTTATTTTTTAAATGAACTACAAATTATACAATTCTTGTTTGTCCATATTATAAATACTTGTATTCACACCGATGACTAGTGACACAAAACTAATGAACAAAGCATGCATGGTATACACAAACTATAGGTAAACGATTTCAAGTTCCCTCAACAAATAATGATGAATAATGACATGCTCAATGAAACTATTATATTAACTTTTGTACAATGGGAGGTAGTCCTCATGACCTCTATATCTTATTTGCGATGTGAAACAAACAATATTTTATTCAATGGTTACATTGATAACAATGTGTCTAATAAGTTCAAATTATACTCCAAGCTATAACTGGAGAAGGGACATAGCTTTACACTGGAATAAAGCTTCAAATGAGAATTTGAAAGTTCTAATGTGTGGGTTCATCAGAATGATAACAGATTTACTGAATGCATGAAGAAATAATCATACAAAACAAGGAGAGCACACAAATTCAAACAAACATAGGTATCTTATAAGGGGTCATTTCATTTGATTGCACAGTTTCTCTTCCACTCGAGGAAATCACATACAATTTTTATATACTAGATGACCCGTGCGCCACTGGCACAAGTATGGAACATGAAGATTATTTTTAATAACGCTAACCTGCATCTAATGGTGTGCACGTGTATAGAAAGCTTTTTTGTTAGTTATAATAAATATATGTTCTTCGAGAAACCACAAAGTAAGATCTAATTTGACATCAATGAAAACACACGTTCAATAGGACAAGTGGTTATATTTGATCCAACAATAACTATGAATTGCCATCAATTGCATCACTTATACTCCCTCCGTCTCGGTGTATAGGTCTTGCGCGTATTCCTAGGTCATCATTTTGACAAATATAGTACAAATTTTATAACATAAAAATTATACCATTAGAAAGTACATAATCTAAAGTTTCTAGTGATATATATTTTATAGTATATATCTTATATTATATTAGTTAAAATGGCAACTTAGAGATACGCGTAAGACTTATATACCGGGACGGAGGGAGTACATGTTTTGGTCTTGATGATGGACAACTCATAATTCCGACAGAGAAAGCTCTATTAGCTTGTCATATGTTGGTTGAGTATCCAATTAGTCACCAATGCGACATATTGGTGAAGTGTATGTTTTCTTGTGCAAGCACCTGAATAACCAACCGACCGTAAAACCTCAAGTCACGAATAGTAAAATAACACATAAATATCCTTGTTTCTGTTCAAAATATAATAAAAACATACAACTAGCATTGTAAAATAGAAGATGCCAAAATGAAGAAAAAACAGAAAACATTAATTATTTTATCTGATGCTCGTACATAGTCAAACCATACGGTACATGTGTAACCTACATGACCTTATCAATGCTGCAATCAAATAAAGCTTGCAACATTGCTGCGTAACCAACCGAATGAATGGGCAACATTATATTTGTAGTTATATTGTCCTATTGCAAAAGCCAACATATGAATTGTGTCGACTGCTCAGTTGGCCAACCTTTTCCTCGGTAACAGTTAAATTTGTAGCTCCCTCATCCTGAATCTTCTAATTTATGAAAAGATAAGAAAACAGATGTTAAATAGAGATTTAGACATTCATCATTTAGTTTTTCATGGACATAAAATAAGCCACTATTTTTCATTGTGGAACTATAGCTAAATGGAAAAATTAGTCCACACAACACTTGCATGTATGACCGAAAGAGTGACATCCTTGTTGTATTATAGGAAAATAAAGGGTTGCAATGAGAAAGATAAAGAACATGGAACTTTGAGAGGGCCTACCAGTGGAATTATATGTATATTTAGTTACCAGAAGATGACAATAGACAAAATCAGAAAGAAGAGATAAACATATTCTCTCTCTTTTTATGTACATATTCCACAACAAAGAAATATTGGTAGGAAACACCAACTCCAAGCTGCAACTTCATATCATTATCTATTTCACTTATGATTTAGACAAAAATATAGCAGATGATTGTGCATCACAATATAAATATCAGTATATACCTCCAGTGAGGATCTAAAGTTTCCTAAGTTGTTTTGAATTCATCAATGCATTTAATGACCTAGAATTCAATGTAGGAGGAAAGAATTAAGAATCGAGAGTGGAGTATTGCTACTTTTTCATGTACTCCCTCCTTTCCAAAATATAAGATGTTTTTACCTTTTCTGAAACATATGTATCTAGATGCCTTTTAGTGTGTTGGTTTTTCTCATTTTGCTTCCAACGTACACACTCAAGATGTCTAGATATATTTTGTCAGAAAAAGCTAAAACATATCTTATATTTTTGGAACAGAGGGAGTATAAAATTAAATCACCAATGTAAAGATTGGAGCGAAAGTGTCACTACTTGTTAACATGCACTATTTTGCAGCAGCAGCCAGCATGGCTGCTGGTCCAGCGATGCCATATGCCGGCCTCTGTTGTAACAGTCAGGCAAAGGAAGGAGGGAGGAGGGTCTAATTACCTTGGCTATGAGCGAGCAAGCATGGCCGGATTCTAGGTGGTGGCGGCAAGCCCCTTGTCATCCTGCACTTCTACAACGTTGGCATACACATTCATCCTCGGATATCACCCTAGCAGAGGAGAATGTGGCCATGAAGGAGGCTACAAAGGGGACCTAGGTGGCAACGCTTGTCATCTTCCAATAGGGTGCTCCGGTGCACACTGTGCAAGCTGCGGCTGCTCGTGGAGCGTCGGCATGTGGTGAGCCTTGGCGATTCTCGTGGACATAGGGTTACTCTGCTCGCCTTCAAACCAGAACGATCTGCATATGGATCCATACCTTAAAGGAGGAGGTGCGGCTGCCTAGACTCTCAGACTGCACACACACGACTCTAATCGTCATAGACCTAAGAGAATACCCAACCGTGTCCCCTAAACAGCACATCAAGGTACTATTGGGTGCACCATACCGAAACACGCACCCAGCCGCGTCCCCCAAACAAGATTTCGATCCGGTGCGGCCAATAAATAGTCCAGTGCCCGCAGGCTATCCCCGTACACCGAGGTCATTGCTGCGACGCCGGACACGGGCGACAAGTGGGGAAAACAGTTGGGCCACCCCTGTCATTGGCACAAGTGGCGTATATTCTCTCGCTTGCACCTTTTCCCTCCTGCGCATGTGATAGCTGCATAATCCAGCATCTATACCTTAAGTTTAAATCTCATATTTGTCATGAAAATGATGAAATATCTCTCAATCCTTTGCCATTAATGACTAATTACCACCAACCATGGAAATCTTCTCTTTAATTGTTTCCTTTCATGAATACACCCTTTAATGACAAAATCTGGGTGAATTAATGAAGAATTATGAGTTTCCAATACTCCAAAGTCAAAGGGCTCGCGTTGCTGACCGTCAGAAGCTTTAATGGGCAGGACCCACCTGTATCGGCGCCCGTATCGGTTTCCACTGCCTTCGCCACATCAAACCTAGCAACTTTTGTGAAGGATCCTCTATATAAATTGACCCCCAGACGCCACAAAGAGAGATTGAAGCGGTAGAGGGAGATACAGATGTCACCACATCACATAGAGGGAAAGGAGTCCTGCCACCGTGATACGTCTCCAACGTATCTATAATTTTTTATGCTCCATGCTTGTTTTTACACCATTTCCTTAGTGTTTCGTTACACTTCGTGACACTTTTATGCATTTTCCGGAACTAATCTATTAACAAGTCGCCACAGTGCTAGTTCCCTGTTTTCTGCTGTTTTTGTGTTTCCGAAAAGTTACACAGGAAATATTCTCGGAATTGGACGAAACCAAAGCCAGTCGCCCAGAACTTCACCGAAGCTTCCAGTGAACCGAAGAGGAGATGGAGTGGGGCCACGAGGGCCCCACACACCTGGGCGGCGCGGCCCAGTCCCTGGCCGCGCCTCCTATGTGTGATGTCGCATCGGTCCACTTCTGACGATGCCCCTTCGCCTATAAAGACCCCCCGACGGGAAAAACCTAAAGACCCGATCACTTTTTCCAGAACACATCGCGATCCGCCGCCGCCGTCGACCCAAAGATCAGGAGGGTCCAGAAGCTCTTCCCGGCACCCTGCCGGAGAGGGGAATCGCCATCGGAGATCTTCTTCATCGCCATGCTTTCCTTCGGAGCGATGAGTGAGTAGTCTACCTTGGACTATGGGTCCATAGCAGTAGCTAGATGGTTGTCTTCTCCACCATATGCTTCATGTTTAGATCTCATGAGCTGCCCTACATGATTGAGATCACCGTTATGTAATTCTACATTTTGTGTTTGTTGGGATCCGATGAATATTGGTGTTCTGATTGAGTTGAAGTACTGAATTTTATCTTATGTTATCTCTATGTTGTTTATGATCTTGCATGCTCTCCGTTGTTAGTAGCTATCTTGGCCGAGTAGTTGCTAGTGACTCCAAGAGGGGGTATTTATGCTCGATAGTGGGTTCATGCCTCTATTTAATCTGGGGGAGTGACAGAAACCTCTAAGGTTGTAGATGTGTTGTTGCTACTAGGGGGAAAACAATATTCATATGCTCGAGGGCATATGCTTTGTTTACATTACACACTTTGCTTAATGCAATTATCTGTTGTTCGCAACTTAATACTTGTGGAGTTCTCGGATTGATTCGCCACAAGTGGATTATTAGTCATAGATGCAGTTGGATGGCGCACTATGTATCTTGTTGTAATGCCCAGAGTAAATCTCATAATGATCCTCTCGACATATGCATGTTGTCTTTATTCTATCAATTGCCCAACTGTAATTTGTTTACCCAGCATGTATTATTTTATCTTATGGAGAGACACCACTAGTGAACTGTGGACCCCAGTCCTATTTCCTTTATATTGCTATCACCTGTTTACTTTACTTGCACTGTTTACTTTACTCGCATACTATTATCACTTTCCACTCGATACGCTCATACCCTTTGTTTCAAGCAAACCGGTGAGATTGACAACCTCATCGTAAGTTGGGAACAAAATATTTGGTTGTGTTGTGTGCAGGTTCCACGTTGCTACTGGTTGAAGACGCGCTAACAAGTTATCATTAACGACGCCCTTGTTAGAGCATCACGCAGCTAGTGGGCATCACCTTCGGTCGTTTGGCTTCCTCCTACTGGATTGACAACCTTGGTTTCTTACTGAGGGAAAAGCTTGCTGCTATATTCATCACACCTTGCTCTTGGGTTTTTCCAACTGGCCAGTCATTTACTCGGCTTCATCACACCGTCACCATGACGATCCATTCCTCCACCTCATAGCAATAGCCATCTACTTGTAATATTGATCTCCGCGATTGACAATATTGTAAGGATATTTGATATTGTTATTGAATTCATCTATACAATATTCTTTATCTTTGATCTCGTTATGAGTGAGTAGTCCTCACGGGTTACTGGCTCGGTGAAGCCTCGCAACGATTATGTGCATGATCTAATATTTATGGGAATATTGTGTTGAGTATGAATGTGCTATTTCACTTGTCTATCATCTCGTTGCCTCGATCCAAAGTCTTGTTAGGTACCCAAGATCCAATGATTGATCAAGGTAATGAGGAGGTATGAGTGGTGCTTCACCCTCTACATCGAATCCCAGTGACAGGAGGGATGTAATAGATTAGTGGATTTGTGATCCACTTGGGATCACGAAATGTCACAAATCTTAATGCTCTAGTCTCTTTACTTAATTACTGCTTCCTAGACAAGACTGTTGCGGGATGGTAGTAGGACTAGAAGTCTACTAGCATATGTAGCTCACTAAAACTAGTAGATTATGTCGGGGATATGAGCCCGGATATACCAAAGAAGCATGTTCTATAGGTCCAAGATGTGATATATAAGTCGGACTATAAAGAAGAAATCAAATTAAGGCAAGAAAATATCATTTTGGGCCGAGTTAGGCCAAAGTCGGCCTAACATCGCCCCTGCGGGCCGGCATAGCACCAAATCTCGGCCAGCCAAGCAAATCCCGGCTAGGCCTCCATGTTGGCTAGGCCGGCATCCCGGCACCACTTCGGTTGGGTCGCGCCCGGCATCACCCCAGTCCCGGCCTCCTGCGCCCGGCATCGCCAGATCTCGGTGCTCCGCCCCCGGTCCCATGTCTCGGCTCTGCTCCTGGGCCTGGGCCGATGCCTCTCCTTTAGGCCGGCATCACCGGCAGGCCAACTTCGCCAGGCTGGGCCAGCTCCGCCAAGCCAGGCTAACTTCGCCCGGACCAGGCCGACCTTACTTTGCCTGGCCGGCTAAGCAAGGTTGTCGCTGCCCTGCCAATTTTGGTGTCTAGGACCGAGTTTGGTCGGGGATCACTATTCCGGCTGGCTAGGTTGATCCAGGTGAGATCGGTTTGGCCATCTACATCACCTTGTGCCGGTCTTGGGACGCCCAGTGGCTCAAACCGGGACACTCTACGTAACCAGAAGCAACCTATCCACTGGAGGAGGATAGGAACAATGACAAGCATGGAATTCCAAGGGCGACCAGGAGACAAGATGACGTGGGGAGCTGCCAAGCACAAGGAGAGAAGACAAGGATGCCAAGTACAGACAAGACAAGACATGTCATGCCCATCACTGGCATGGCTGCAGTACCAAGGATGGTACCGTGATGATGCAGACTATAGTATGACAAGACCCCAGTAATCAAATAATGAACAGTGTAAAGTAGATGACATGTGGGGCTCACCATGTCCACTGGGCTACCTATATAAGGAGCACCAGGGGAATGATTGCCCCAGCCCCCAAGGGAGGTTCATTTCCCCCTCGCTCCACGAGAGCTCCTTCCTTCCCAGTAGCACAAGCTTCTCAGCTCCTGCCTAGTGCAGCCTCTTATAGGCTTAGATGTACAGCTCAAGGAGCAACATTGTAGCTCTCAGATACAACTCATATAGATCAGACATGCAAGAGTAGGGGTGTTACCTCCTCACGAGGACCCCGAACCTTGGTAGCTCAGTGTGTTTGCAGTGCTCTTCCGTGTGGCTCTTTAGTGCATCATCCCTCCCCAGATCCTCGAGTGTCCATCGGCCCCTAACTTAAGCCTACCCTAGGCATCTGTCTGTTCACCAGGACGACAGTTGGCGCCGTCTGTGGGGATGTAGTGGCGTTGGCTAGGTTTCCATCTGGACGAGACCTTCTTCATCGACTCGAGATCTCGACATCGCCATCACTCCCAAGTTCTTTGAGAGACTTTCTCCAGCTACACCGGGCCAACCTCAGTTTGCCCGGGCCGACTTCGACTCGCCCGGGCTGACTTTGACTCGCCTGGGCTGACTTTGACTCGCCCGGGTTGACTTCAATTCTCTCGAGCCAACTTTGGTAGAAAGAACTTGATGATCATGAAAAGAAAGAACTTGATGACTACTTTGACTTAGTCCCTGAAGTGGAAAATTCATTTGATAAAGAATATGAATAACTCGAGAGGAAGGGAGATGAAGAACTCCCACCACCAGAACATAATAATCTTCTAGAAGGGCTAAGGTATGGATTCCTATAAAAAGGAAGGTAAGTGCCATGTTATTATCAATAATGATCTTACCTCTAAAGATAGTGATAAGTTGTTACAAGTACTTACCGAGAATCACAAATCCTTTGGATATGTTGCTAGTGACATCAAAAGGTATAGATCCTTCGATTGTGACTCATAAGATACAAATGGTGGAAGATTCTAAAGCTTTTGTTGACACTGAAGAGAGGCCAAATCCTAGAATGAAATATGAGGTCAGGAAAGAAGTAATTCATTTACCAGATGCAGGTGTCATTTACCCTCTTTCTGATGGCAAGTGGTTAAGTCCAACTCATTGTGTGCCTTAAAAGACAGCCTTACTATTACCCAAAACAATGAAGATGAGTTGATTTCCGTTAGAACTATTACTGGGTATAAGATGCGCCTTGACTTTACGATATTGAATAAATACACTATAAAGAATCACAAGCCTTTAACTTTTATGGAGAAAATTTTAGAAAGGCTTATGAATAATTCCAATTTTTGTTTTCTTGATGGTTATTTGGGATACTCCCAATTTGCTATTCAGCCAGAAGTAAATTTGGGATACTCCCAATTTACTTTCACTTTCCCTCTTGTTACTTATGCTTATAACTTGATGCGTTTTGGTTTGTGTAATGTTGCTGCAACTTTCCAACAATATAAGGATTCGGGTGTATTGCAACAACAATATTTGTGCAGTAAGTGGTGAATTGTCGCAGTAGGTACCTATTGACACAACATTGTGTTCATTGCCAAGCATTGTGACAAAACACATCGTAATAGGTTATTGCCATGAAAACAAAATTGTGGCAAAAAAGCGTGATGTTGCAACGCGATGTCGCGAGTTGCCACATTTTTGTTGTGGCAGCATGTAGTTGATGCCACAATTTCTTTTGTGGGGATAGCTTTCTATAACATGCGGCAAACCATCGCAAAAGGCTATTGTGGTGATAGTCATTTCTGGTGATAGCCTACTGCAACAACACTTGTTTTGGGGCACGTGTCTTTCCGTGGCAACAGCCAACTGTTTCAATACCTTATGGCAACAACTCGTTTTCATTGGTACAATCATTTTGCCACAAACCCTATGTTTGTGGTAGTAACTTGTTGCAGCATATTCGTTTTGGTGGCAATAGATATTGATCACACCAGACAGAATAGTTGTGGTGACATGCTACTACGACAATGCAAACATTCGTGGCGAAATGACTATTTCAATAAAACTGAAATTGGCAGCGCTAAGTAGTTGTCACAACGGACATAATATTTGTGGCGAGAGGCTAATGTGACAATACAAACATTTTGTGGCTAAAAGACTGTTGCAAGGTTGTTGTTTAAAAATATTTGATTTTCTTGCTGAGAAGACAATGGAGGTTCTCATGGATGACTTTGTTGTGTGTTGAACTATTTTTATGATTGTTTTAAAGATCTTAATAAGTTTTTAACTAGTGTAGGCAAACCAACTTGGTCTTTAATTGGGAGCACTGATGATTTAGGGTAAGTGAAGGTATAGTTTTTGGTCATGAAGTTTCTCAAAAGCGTATTGATGTGGATGGTTCAAGAGTGGTTGCTTTAAAAATATTACCAACACCACATGATGTTAAAGGAGTGAGAATTTCCTTGGTTATGCAGGGTTGTACATATGCTTTATTAAAGACTTCCATAATATTGATTCTTCAAAAGCACGAGTGTTCCTTTCTCTCTAGTGGGGTAATCATGGGAAGGTAAAAACCATAGCAGCACAAAAATTTCTATCCCTTTCCCATGCCTACTACAAGATTACTCCACCTAATGCACACATCACCCTCATAAGCCCTAGCATACTAGTTTGATCATAACCAAGGATACAAAAATGGGGTAACTTATACATCTATCAATACATCAAGAACAACTATCACTTTGCATCTCATAAATCATCTTAACAAAATATCTATCATACGGGTAATACAAATATGGTCACGATCATGATATGCAGCTCATGTGACCATAATTAGTGAAGCACAAGAGAGAGATTGATACAAGTTACTTCCACAATAATATAATCTAGGGATGAACTACTCCCTCTTCATCATGGAGACAAAGGGGATGATGTCGATGGACGCGAGGAGGCAACTGGGAGCGGCTCCGGCCATGTATCCACGCCTATCCTTGTAGTCTACATATGTGTTATGTGTATTCTCTGTTTCTTTGCCACCCCGTCGCATAATGACCCGAGGGTAGGTATGTATAGTCTACAATTCCGTAGAGGCAAAGATTGCATCGCTTGGACCCACGAGGAAAAGATGGGCCCCACCATGCGGGCTATCTTCTTGGTCGCATGGTGGACCCACTATTTCACCTCATGGCATTCCCCGTTGACTTCTTCTTATCATGGTCTTCTATTTCTTGAAAAAATGATGTGGCAAAAAGATTGGATCCTTTTGACGTCCGAAAGGACCCTGAAACTCAAAAATATGCAAAAACAAGAAAATCTACTCTGCAAATTTAAAACTAAAATAAAGGGGATTCTTTAGAAAATCCCCAGAATCAAGGACAAACATGTCCAGGACTTCCACAAATTATCAAATCTAAAGGAATATGTTGTAATAAACTACAAAGTTCATGGATGAATTTACATGCATCAGCAGGGATTTGTCGCACCACCCCGGAGCACCCGAGGAAGGTATTCCTCATCTGTTCCCATGAGTTGATGCTACCTCTGGCCAGATTATGGACCCACATGGTTTGATCCATCATCAGCGGTAGGTAGCATGCGACCAAGTGCGATGGAACGCTGTGTGTTTCCATTGCATACTTGTAGTCGTCGAGCCATGTCCGAGGATCCATGTTGGAAACATAATTCCATAGATCATCAAGTTCCTTGAAGTTACTCGGGTACCTTGTTACAGTGATCGCCGGTCCAAAGCACTTTGGGACAATCTGTCCAAGGGCACCTGGCAAAAAAATTCTCATCAGGACAGCTCCACCCCTCTGCATGCGCGGGTGGACAACCTCCTCTTTTGGGTAGTTCTCATCGTGCGATTGTCGTTTCAAGCCCCTGCTCGCGCGTTGTCTCTCATGCGGACCTCCTGGCAGTCGACCCAGAGGTTTCTTCCCGAGTCGTTGTTATTTGAAGGCGTGCCAAACAAGGGCTAAACCATGGGCGCATACATCCGCCTGTTTTCCTCGTGGATTGATCATGCTAAACAAACTGTCACCTGCAAGGAGGTTCTCCATCGTGGTCTTGAAGAAAAGCAACTCTTGGTGTATTAGCCCTAGTGAGTAGTTAGTCGCCACACCTTGTGACCCATCTACGGCAATTCTTGGTAGCTTATTGGGTTGCGCTTGCCCTACCTTTTCAATGTCGTGTTAGTAAACCCCTTATCAGACTAGTAATTGGGCACGTCTTTTATACGTGCTTCCTCGCAGGACAGAAATTCTTGTGCCATATCCAGTTCTTGATGGATCGGACCTGGCTTGCCTGTAGCAGCTAGTGTGCATGAGAAACATAACAAGTGATTTTGTGTAATAACTTCCAAAGTGCATACAATCATCAGGGGCGCTTTTCTAGAATTTGACGCCTTCTGGGTTGTGAGGGAGCCATTGGGGGCGAGGCCGGTGGGAGCCGTGTCCGATTTGCCATGGTTCTCAGATGGGGCCAATATCTGCCACTCGGTGGTCGACATGAGTTGATGTTGGATACAATTTAAGGTAGCCATGATTTGAGCGTATGTAGTGCCTTCAAAATCCGTCGCTGCTGATTATGACATGATCATTGGTGAGGACGAAACCCATGGCGGTAGCCAGAGTTCTTTCCTGGGGTTTTCTAGCTCACCCATTTTCTACCGCAGCAAATGCAGCCACCAATCCAATGTCGAGGATGACCTCAGCATGTATATATGTTGTTGGAGCACCATCGTTAGCCGCCTCAATGGTTGTCACGTCATGCTAAACAACGGTGTGCTTGCCCGCGGGCGTCCTGAAGGCTGAGGTGGTTTGCGATGCCATGATGCCAGGTGAGGAGCTTTGTTCCTCCATGATTTGATACACACTATAGTCGGAGTCAGATTCGATCAAGTCGGCGTCACAACCCCCTCCATTGATGGGTGTGATGTCCTCATGTGATTCCATCCTGTCGATGGCGTACGTGCAACCGATGTTGGCTACCGGTGCTGCTCCATGGCGTGAGATCTCGGCGTAGCTTCCATTCAACGAGAAGTTTTTCATTATCACTTATTAGTTGAACGGATCCTGACAAGCACACGACTCTATATGCGATTGTACGCCCCATGGTGGGCACCAATTGTTTTGGTTTTTCGAGAAAGGTATTACAGGGGTAGCTTAGGAGATGATCCATTGATCACTTACACGAGATTGGTAAGTGCCACAATGAACCTATTTTTGGCCCCTCGCGGTGGAGGTAAAGACCTACTTAATTGTATTGATGTCTATATGTGTTTACATATATAGTTTTCCGAAGGCGCAGAAAATGTAGATGAATCTATGACGGCTATGGAGGTTACAAGGATGAAAGGAGATTTGCCATGTGCTACCTAGTTCGAGCTTTATATAGGCAGCTTAACCTAGGGTTTTACATTGTTGGTAATATTAATCTTATCACTAGTCGATTACCACCATTGATCCTTGGATTGTTCTCCACAAAGGTATTGGGCTTATCAACTAGGCCTTCACATAGTCTAGGGCTTTAGTTGACAAGTCCTTCAAGGTGGCGACTGAGCTGGGCCACCGTGGTCGCGGACAGCGACTCGCTTCCTTGAGCCTACCTCGTTTGGTATTCCCTCATCAATTCTAGAGTGGGCCCACTTGTCAGGAGGGACCACATGGGCCCACAATAGTCTACACAGCCAACCATGGTGGCCCCATGCGGCTGGGCTAGATATAAGATCGAATCCCACTAAATTAAAGAGATAAGATTTCTTTCCATTTAAATGAAGGGATGAGAACTTGGAGGTAGTGAACTCTTCTCCTTGGCCCCACCTTGGCCGGCCACCTTGTTGGAGGAGGGGGAAGCCCTAGCCGCACCTCCCCTGGTCGCTTACATAAGAATGGGCAGGGCAAGGGGTCGGCTACACCAAACCCTAGCCATCGGCCCCTGATGCCCGTCTTCTTCCTTCTCGAGCACTACACATAGGCGAAGCCTCGCTGCAGAAATCCTCCACCATAAGCACCACGCCATCGTGCTACTGATCCTCTCTACCTCTGATCTACCCACTCTTGTTGTACCAAGGAGGATGAGACGTTGTTGCGGTGCACGTGTGAATCATTCAGAGGCGCTGTTCATTGCGGCACTTGGATCGGGATCAGATGGCAACAAGGACTTGTCTGAGTACATCATTGATACGTCTCAAACATATCTATAATTTTTGATGCTCCATGCTTGTTCTTACACCATTTGCTTAGTGTTTTGTTACACTTTGTGGCATTTTTATGCATTTTCTGGGACTAACCTATTAACAAGATGCCATAGTGCGAGTTCCCTGTTTTCTGCTGTTTTTGTGTTTTAGAAAAGTTACACCGGAAATATTCTCAGAATTGGACGAAACAAAAGCCGAACATCCCAATATTTAACGAAGCTTCCAGAAGACCGAAGAGGAGATGGAGAGGGGCCAGGGGCCAGCCTCACCACCAGGGGGCGCGGCCCAGCCCCTGGCCGCGCCGCCCTGTGGTGAGGGCCCCCTGGTCCACTTCTGACGCTGCCCCTTCGCCTATAAAGACCCCCCGACGGGAAAAACCTAAATACCCGATCAATTTTCCAGAAACACATCGCGATCTACCGCCGTCGTCGACATGGGATCGGGAGGGTCCAGAAGCTCTTCCCGGCACCCTGCCGGAGAGGGGAATCGCCACCGGAGGACTTCTTCATCGCCATGCTTGCCTCCGGTGCGATGAGTGAGTAGTCTACCTTGGACTATGGGTCCATAGCAGTAGCTAGATGGTTGTCTTCTCCACCATGTGCTTCATGTTTAGATCTCGTGAGCTGCCTTACATGATCGAGATCACCTTTGTGTAATTCTACATGTTGTGTTTGTTGGGATCCGATGAATATTGGTGTTATGTTAAGTTGATGTGCTGAATATTATCTTATGTTATCTCTATGTTGTTTATGATCTTGCATGCTCTCTGTTGTTAGTAGCTACCTTGGCCAAGTAGATACTAGTGACTCCAAGAGGGGGTATTTATGCTTGATAGTTGGGTTCATGCCTCTATTTAATCTGGGGGAGTGACAGAAACCTCTAAGGTTGTAGATGTGTTGTTGCCACTAGGGAGAAAACAACATTCTTGTGTCCAAGGACATTCGTTTTGTTTACATTACACACTTTGCTTAATGCAGTTATCTGTTGTTCGCAACTTAATACTCGTGGGGTGTTCGGACGATATCCCCGTGGGTGGATTATTAGTCATAGATGCAGTTGGATGGCGGTCTATGTATTTTGTTGTAATGCCAGAGTAAATCTCATAGTGATCCTCGTGACATATGCATGTTATCTTTATTCTATTAATTGCCCAACTGTAATTTGTTTACCCAGCATGTTATTATTTGTCTTATGGAGAGACACCACTAGTGAACTCTGGACCCCGGTCCAATTTCCTTTACACTATTACACTGTTTTACTTTTACTCGCACTGTTTATTTTCTCGCATACTACTACTATTTTCCACTCGATACGCTCATACCTTTGTTTACAGCAAACCGGTGAGATTGACAACCTCATCGTAAGTTGGGAGCAAATTTCTTGGTTGTGTTGTGTGCAGGTTCCACGTTGTTGCTGGTACAAAGCAAAGCACTGGACGAGGCGCCTAATAAATTGTCCGGAGCTTTCGCGAAGCTAGCAGACATCACCTTCTGAAGTATTGGCTTTTTCCTATTGGTTCGATAAACCTTGGTTTCTTACTGAGGGAAAACTTGCTGCTGTGCTCATCATACATTCCTCTTGGGGTTCCCAACTGGGCGGTCATCTACATCAACACCGCACCGCAATCAATTATCCATGTTCGTTGAATGTTCCCATTGTGCGATCTTCAAGGTTATAAACATGATCTCTCTCTCTCTAGTTGTTTTGCATCTCGCAGTCTGATCTTGGTTTCTCTCTTGTTCGTCTTTGTAGAAAATTGTTTTGTTTTCTATGTTATGAAACCCTTCAGATTTTGCGCATGGAGGTCAAACGAAGTTTCAAGTGACTTATATTGACACAACAAAAATATTATGCTGACTTGCTTGCTAAAGTTGGGATGCGCCATTTTACAACTTTTCCTACACCATTATCTCTCACTAATAAATTCTCCTTAACTGATGGGTCTCCTCTTGGCTCGAAGATAGCAGACATTATAGTAGGTTTGTTGGTGTGTTGCAATAATTGACACGGACACGTCCTAATTTACCATTCTCTGTGAACAAAGACTGTCAATATTTTCATGCCCCTACTACCACTCATTGGAGAACTGTTAAGAGAATTTTGAGATATGTCAAAGGTACACTTAAATTTGTCCTTACATCTCGAAGATCACCCTCTACTTTTTAAATGCAGATTGGGCAGGATGTCTTTGATGACATGGGTTCTATTGGAGAGTTTGCTATTTTTTGGTTGCAGATTTGATATTTTGGAGTGCCAGGAAACAAAATATAAGGCATTGGCTCATGTTACCACTGAGTTAATTGGGTAATCTGTTTGACCTCATCATATAAGAATTACGTGCAAACTTGCAATGTACTATCAAGTACAAACAATATGTAACAATGAACACTTAGAGCTCGTTTGGCTCCCATCAATTGGGGCTAGAATCAAAGAATTCATTTATGAGTCTAACAATTACTTGTTTGGCTACCATGAAATTGGTTATGGAATTCATTTGGAATTCTATGGGTTTTCATCTCATGCCTAACCTTAATACCTATTGGGTACCCTGTCATTTCTGTATATTTTTCAAACTGAAATGATATCATCATGTCATTTCATTTCATTTCTACCAAATAAAATAAAATGATGGGTGCCAAACGAGCCCTTAGGGCTTTTATAGCCCTTATTACTTCCAATTGTTGTTTTTTTTAAGACAGTTCTGAAACAATGAAGACGACTGCCCTTACATTGCGAGGGCCAGTGGTAGTTGGTACTTGGTAATAACAAATTTTGGATCTTGCGTTGGAAACGAAACTAAGCATGACATTACAACAGACATTCTTAGTCAAGCTTTCAAACCCGCAAAAAAAAGTCGCTTCCAAATTCACTAGATTTAATAAACGGCACAAATATTATTCAACTCACAAATGACACCACCATTTCCCTCCTTCAATTTCTTCTACCTGAACTATATATATGAAGTACGAAGAATCTATTCTGATTCTAAACATACACACAGGGAAATTAAAGGTCGATGACTCACTGATCATGTTCATCATCACCTCCCGCTTTGGCGTCCGGGTAATCTCCGGCGGTCTTTTTGTAGGTGTACCACCTGGCGATGAGCAGGTAGACAGCCAAGTTGACGAGGCTGAGCGCCGCGATGAGCCAGAAGAAGTAGTCGAGGTGGCCCACGTTGAGGTTGTCCGGGATCCACCCAACCTTCCCGCCCCTCGTCGTCACCTTGGCCACCACCGTTACCAGCAGCGTGCTCACGTAGTTCCCTAGCGCCACCGTGGTGAGCGACAGCACCGTGCACATGCTCCTCATGCCGTGGGGTGCCTGGTCGTAGAAGAACTCCAACTGCCCCACGAAGACGAACACCTCGGCGACGCCGGTGATGCAGTACTATGGCACCTGCCAGAAGATGGAGATGGGCACGATGTCGTGTTCGCCGTAGAAGCCGTGACGCGCGATGGAGCGGAGGCGGGCAAGCTCGAGCGCGCCGGCAGGAACTTGCACAAAATTCAACAATACCTCCGAAGGCTGCCGCAACAAAAGGAGAGCTGATATGCCCACAACACAACCAAATACTTTGTTCCCAACTTGCGATGAGGTTGTCAATCTCACCGGTTTGCTTGAAACAAATGTTATGAGCGTATCGAGTGGAAAACAGTAGAAGTATGCGAGTAAAGTAAACAGTGCGAGTAAAGTAAACAGGTGATAGCAATATGATGGAAATAGGACCGGGGTCCACAGTTCACTAGTGGTGTCTCTCCATAAGATAAATAACACATGCTGGGTAAACAAATTACAGTTGGGCAATTGATAGAATAAAGATAAACGTGATATGTCAAGAAGATCACTATGCGATTTACTCTGGGCATTACAATAAAATACATAGGCGATGAAGAAGACCTCCGGTGGCGATTCCCCTCTCCGGCAGGGTGCGAGGAAGAGCTTCTGGACCCTCCCGATCTTCGGGTCGACGGCGGCGGCGGATCGCGATGTGTTCTGGAAAATTGATCGGGTCCTTAGGTTTTTTCCATCGGGGGGTCTTTATAGGCAAAGGGGCATCGTCAGAAATGGACTGAGGCGGTCTCACATGTAGGGGGCGCGGCCAGGGCCTGGGCCGCGCCGCCCTGGTGTGTGGCCGCCTCGTGGCCCCACTCCGTCTCCTCTTCGGATCTCTGGAAGCTTCCGGGAAAAATAAGAGATAGTATAGGTGCACTAGTTAGGCGAAGAGATAGTGAAATACAAGTAGTAGTGATGATTATAAGTAGCAAATGTGACTTGAAGTAAATATCGCTGCGAGCAAACATGTAACAAAACAGGAAGTAAACGGTGTGCAATGCTTGGAAACAAGGCCTAGGGATCATACTTTCACTAGTGGACACACTCCCAACAAATATAGCATAATTGAACAAATAGATAACTTCTCTTCACTATGGTACTCTGAATTACTCTCCTATTGAATAACACTAATCATTGCGTAGTGGCTATAGAAGCACCCCTTAAAGTTCATCAAGTACTTGACAAACACCACTCATAGAGATATCCAAATCGAATCACAATTCAAGATAAATATTATTGCAACTTAGACCAAGTACTAACACGGTGCACACACTGTCAACATTACACCATGAAAGGAGGAATAGATCACTTCAATACTATCATAGTAATAATTATTCTCATAATCCATAAAAGATCACAATCGTAGCCTAGACCAAGTACCACCATGATGCACGCACTGTCACCGTTACACCATGGCAGGAGGAATAGATTACTTTAATAATACCACTAGAGTACACATAATATCTGAATAATAACATCTACTTGTTCAACATGATACAAAGCTCACGATCACATAAAGATCACATCATGGGAGAGAGAGGTGAACCACATAGCTACCGGTAGAGCCCTCAGCCCCAGGGATGAACTACTCCCTCCTCATCATAGGAGACAGCTAGGTTGATGGAGATGGCGGTGAGGTCGATGGAGACAGCGGAGACGGCGATGGAGACCGATGGAGATGACTCCGGGGGCACTTCCCCGTCCCGGTAGGGTGCCGGAACAGAGACTTCTGTCCCCCGAAATTCGTCGGCGGCGGTGGCGGAGCTACGGAACTATTCTGGAAATTTCGCTGACTCCCCTAGGGTTTTCCGTCCCGAGGCTTTATATAGGCGAAGGGGCGTCGTCAGGGGGCTGCCAGGGCCTCCTCACACCTAGGTGGCGCGGCCAGGGGCTGGGCCGCGCCGCCCTGGTGTGTGGGGCCCTCGTGGCCCCACTCTGCCTCCTCTTCGGTTCTCTGGAAGCTTCCGGGAAAAATAAGACTTCTGGAACTTGTTTCGTCCAATTCCGAGAATATTTCCTGTGTAGCTTTTCTGAAACACAAAAACAGCAGAAAACAGAGAACTGGCACTGTGGCATCTTGTCAATAGGTTAGTTTCGGAAATCGCATAAAAATGCCACGAAGTGTAACAAAACATTAGGAAAATGGTGTAAAAACAAGCATATGGAGCATCAAAAATTATAGATACGTTTGAGACGTATCATTATCGCATGTGTCTGAAGAGGGTGCCACCTCGGAGATATATGTTGCCTCTCTAAGCACCCTAACACACGTAGCTACATATATTAGGGCGAAAGTGATAGCTTTGGGGGATTCCTACTCCTCTCAGGCTCTGCGTACATCGAAACTCTAGCCATGTGGGCCCGCGTGGTCTACCCCTTTGACTTCCCTCCAACGACGGTTGGCCGATAGACCTTTTTAGTTTATTTTGTTTGGTTAGGCTATAGGAGCACATAACAACACCGTGGAGTCCAAGAGCACCCCCCAGTAGACCCGTCGTGGGAGTTTCCCGCCCTATGCCCGACATTTTCGAGAGTGTTATCGCATGTGTCTGAAGAGGGTGACACCTCGGAGATAGATGTTGCCTCTCTAAGCATCATAACACACGTAGCTACATATATTAGGAGGAAAGTGATAGCATTGGGGGGATTCCTACTCTTCTTAGGCTCTGCGTACATCAAAACTCTAGCCATGTGGGCTCGCGCGGTCTACCCCTTTGACTTCCCTCCAATGACGGTTGACAGGTGGACCTTTTTAATTTATTTTATTTGGTTAGGCTATAGGAGCACAGAACAACACCGTGGAGTCCAAGAGCCCCTCAGTAGACTCGTCGTGGGAGTTTCCCGCCCTACGCCCGATATTTTTGAGAGTGTTATCGCATGTGTCTGAAGAGGGTGACACCTCGGAGATAGATGTTGCCTCTCTAAGCACCCTAACACACGTAGCTACATATATTAGGGGGAAGTGATAACTTTAGGGGCTTTCAACATGGAACAACACCGTGGAGTCCAAGAGCATCATAGACCCGTCACTAGTAGAAAACGGGCCTTAGGCCTGGACCCTTTAGTCCCGGCCTCCATCTGGACCGGGACTAAAGGCCCGGCCACGTCGCCCCAAATTCGCCAGCCGCCCGGGAGGCTTTGGTCCCGGCCCGTTACGAGCCTTTAGTCCCGGTTTGAGACACAAACCGGGACTAAAGGGCTATGCGCTGGGCGGCCCGCATGTGCGCCCCCTTTAGTCCCGGTTTGTGTCTCAAACCGGGACTAAAGTACTCTGCCTATATATATGGCCCCTGCAGCCCCTCTCTCCCCTCTTGCATTTTTTGGATGAAAGTGTGTGAGTGTGTGCTAGCTCTCCTTTTTGCTTGGATGCACTAGAGGTGTTTGTTGAAATGTTTGTTAGAGCGATGCCGCTTCAGTTCACCGAACACAACTACGATATGAGGTGCCCGAGCCACGCTTAAGCCTCTTCCTCTTTATTTCCACTTATTCTAAAAGGTTAGCAACTATATTTCCTCGTTTAGACCGTGCGGTACTAATTTTTAGGATCATGATTGTGTTTGATATACTGTTGCATGACGCAGATGAGCCATCCATGGATGTACGGTGATCGACGCACCGCCGCTTACAGAGAAGGCGTGCATTCTTTTCGAGATGCGGCCGATGCGAACAAGCATGGTGGTGGCTATATGTTTTGTCCATGTGTTGAATGTCGGAATGAGAAGGACTACACTTCCTCAAGAGTCATTCAGAGCCACCTGCTTCGGTCCGGTTTTATGTCGGGCTATAATGTTTGGACCAAGCACGGAGAAAGAGGGGTTATGATGGAAGACGACGATGAAGAAGAAGAGAACGATGATGACAACTACCGATCTATGTTCCCTGAGTATGCTGATACCGCAATGGAAGACAATGAAGAAGAAGATCAGGGTGCAGAACGGGAACCAGATGAGCCCGCTGATGATCTTGGCCGGGTCATTTCTGAAGCACGGCGAGGCTGCGACACAGAAAAGGAGAGGTTGCAGTTCGAGCAGATGTTACAGGACCACAACAAATTGTTGTACCCAACTTGTGAAGATGGCCAGAAGAAGCTGGGTAGCACACTGGAATTGCTGAAGTGGAAGGCAGAGACCGGTGTGACTGACTCGTCATTCGAAAAGTTGCTGGTACTGATGAAGAAGATGCTTCCAAGAAAGAACGAATTGCCCGCCAGCACGTACGAAGCAAAGAAGCTTGTCTGCCCTCTAGGATTAGACGTGCAGAAGATACATGCATGCCCTAATGACTGCATCCTCTACCGCGGTG
This sequence comes from Dactylis glomerata, assembly GCA_007115705.1. Taxonomy (NCBI): domain Eukaryota; kingdom Viridiplantae; phylum Streptophyta; class Magnoliopsida; order Poales; family Poaceae; genus Dactylis; species Dactylis glomerata. The sequence continues at coordinate 86,833 of QXEO01000683.1, forward strand.
AGAAGTATGAGAATATGGATAAATGCCCGGTATGCACTGCATTGCGGTATAAGATCAGAAAAGATGACCCTGGTGAGATTGAGGGCGAGCCACCCAGGAAGAGGGTTCCTGCCAAGGTGATGTGGTATGCTCCTATAATACCACGGTTGAAACGTCTGTTCAGAAATAAAGATCATGCGAAGTTGTTGCGATGGCACATGGAAGATCGTATGAAAGACGATAAGTTGAGGCACCCCGCCGATGGTCGGCAGTGGAGAAAAATCGAGAGGGAGTTCCCGAGATTTGCAGGTGACGCAAGGAACTTATGGTTTGGTCTGAGTACAGATGGCATGAATCCTTTTGGGGAGCAGAGTTGCAGTCACAGCACCTGGCCCGTTACTCTATGTATCTACAACCTTCCTCCTTGGTTGTGCATGAAGCGGAAGTTCATTATGATGCCAGTGCTTATCCAAGGTCCAAAGCAACCCGGCAACGACATTGATGTGTACCTAAGGCCATTAGTTGATGAACTTTTACAGCTGTGGGCCAAACCAGGTGTACATGTGTGGGACGAGCACAAACAAGAGGAATTTGACCTTCGAGCGTTGCTTTTCGTAACCATCAATGATTGGCCTGCTCTTAGTAACATTTCAGGACAGTCAAACAAGGGATACAATGCATGCACGCACTGTTTAGATCAGACAGAAAGTATATATCTGGACAAGTGTAGGAAGAATGTGTACCCGTACAATCGTCGTTTTCTTCCGCCCAAGCATCCCTTAAAGAAAAAAGGCAAGCATTTCAATGGCAAGGCAGAACCCCGGGGGAAGCCTGTCATCCGTACTGGTGCTGAAGTATTTGATATGGTCAAAGATTTAAAAGTAATCTTTGGAAAGGGTCCTGGCAGCCAACCTGTTCCTAACGGCCCTGATAAGCGCGTACCCATGTGGAAGAAGAAATCTATATTTTGGGAGCTACCCTATTGGGAAGTCCATGAGGTCCGCTCCGCAATCGACGTGATGCACCTGACGAAGAATCTCTGCGTGAATATTCTAGGCTTCTTGGGCTTGTATGGGAAGTCAAAAGATACACCGGAAGCACGGGAGGACCAGGAACGTCATAAAGGAAGAGATGGCATGCATCCAGGGCAGTTTCAAGGGCGTGCCAGCTATGCTCTTACTAAGGAAGAGAAGGAAATCTTCTTTGAAGTCCTTTTCAGTATCAAGGTCCCGACTGGCTTCTCGTCGAATATAAAGGGAATCGTAAATATGAAAGACAAAAAATTCCAAAACCTAAAGTCTCATGACTGCCACGTGCTTATGACGCAATTGCTTCCGGTTGCATTGAGGGGAATTCTACCGGAAAATGTTCGTCTGGCAATTGTGAAGGTATGTGCATTCCTCAATGCAATTTCTCAGAAGGTAATCGATCGAGAAAGTCTATCAGGGTTACAGATTGATGTGGTCCAATGTCTGGTCAGCTTTGAGTTGTTGTTCCCGCCATCCTTCTTCAATATAATGACACACCTCCTAGTTCACCTAGTCGAAGAGATTAGAATTCTTGGTCCTGTGTTTCTACACAATATGTTCCCCTTCGAGAGGTTCATGGGAGTCTTAAAGAAATATGTTCGTAACCGTGCTAGGCCAGAAGGAAGCATCTCCAAGGGCTATGGAACAGAGGAGGTCATTGAGTTTTGTGTGGACTTTCTTCCTGACCTTAAGCCGATTGGTGTTCCTGAATCTCGGTATGAGGGTAGGCTGACAGGAAAAGGCACACTAGGAAGGAAAGCAAAAGTATGTATGGACGGGCATTCTTTCTCTCAAGCACACTACACAGTTCTACACAATTCCACTGTGGTGGCTCCGTATATCGTGAGACACAAGAATATTCTACGCTCCGAAAACCCGGGGAAGGCTGACTCTTGGATTAAAGGGGAACACGAGAAGACTTTTGGTAGTTGGTTGCAGACACATCTCATGAATGACGACACCGTTGGAGATCAGCTGTACTGTTTGGCCAGGCCACCATCTTCGACTATATGTACTTTCCAAGGGTACGAGATAAATGGGAACACATTTTACACGGTTGCCCAAGATAAAAAGAGCACCAACCAAAATAGTGGTGTCCGCTTTGATGCAACAGACGAGAATGGGCACTGTTTGGAAACATATTACGGGTACATAGAGGAGATATGGGAACTTGACTATGGACCTACTTTTAAGATCCCTTTGTTTCGGTGCAAATGGGTGAAGCTGACAGGTGGCGGGGTAGTTGTAGACCAAAAGTACGGCATGACAACAGTGGATCTCAATAATCTTGCGTACATGGATGAACCATTCGTCCTAGCCAACGATGTCGCTCAGGTTTTCTATGTGAAGGACATGTCTACAAAAACGAGAAAAAGAAATCAGCAAAAGAAGACATCGTCCGATGAGCCAAAGCGCCACATAGTTCTTTCAGGGAAAAGAAACATCGTGGGAGTAGATGACAAGACAGACATGTCAATAGATTATAATAAGTTTCATGAAATTCCGCCCTTCAAAGTGAAGACTGACCCAAGCATCCTACTGAATGATGAAGATTCTCCATGGCTACGACCCAGAAGAAAACAGAAATAATAGATAGGATTGTTGGTGCAATAATGTAATAATGTATTAAATCTTTTATGTAATGCATGATGTGAATAATTGTATGGATCGGTCATCACCGCTCTTTAGAAAAAAAGTCGGCTCACTAGTTCTTTCGTTCCTATGGCACTCCTCCCGGCGGGCTACTACCTCTCCCCTACCCCTGTCGCCGCTATACCCAGTCCTGATTTCTTCGCCTCGCAGTTCTTGTACCCACAGCCTCAAATATGCAAAAAGAATATTAATAAACATAGTTTTTAATTGAAAACAACAAAATAGTTAATACTTAGGATAGTTAAAATAATTAATTTGTAAAATAGAAAATAGTTTTGAATTATCTATTCAATTTCAAACACTTTTCATTTTTATAGTTTTATCAAATTCTCAAATATGCAAAAAGAATATTAATAAACATAGTTTTTAATTGAAAACAACAAAATAGTTAATACTTAGGATAGTTAAAATAATTAATTTGTAAAATAGAAAATAGTTTTGAATTATCTATTCAATTTCAAACACTTTTCATTTTTATAGTTTTGTCAAATTCTCAAATATGCAAAAAGAATATTAATAAACATAGTTTTTAATTGAAAATGGCAAAATAATTAATACTTTGGTAGTTAAAATAATTAATTTTTAAAATATAAAATAGTTTTGAATTATTTATTCAATTTCAAACACTTTTCATTTTTATAGTTTTGTTAAATTCTCAAATATGCAAACAGATAACTATTTATAAAACAAATAAAAGAAAAAACAGAAAATAGGCCTTTAGTCCCGGTCCGAGCCACAGACCGGGACTAAAGGCCCCTGTGCTGAAACCCCCACCCGAGACCTTTAGTCCCGGGCGGTGGCTCGGACCGGGACTAAAGGCCCCCCTTTAGTCCCGGCCTGAGCCACTGCCCGGGACTAAAGGTCCCGGGGTATAAAAGCTTCCCCTTCTTCCCCGACCGCCCAACACTTTGCAGTTTTGGTTTCGCGCGCGAGGAGAACGCATACAGACGCCGCCAGGCTGCCGCGCCGCCGTTCGGCCGACCCCACGCTAGCCGCCGCTGCGCCGCCAGCTCGCCGCGCCGCCGCATTGCGCGCCAGCCCGCTGCGCCGCCGCGCCGCCTGCAGCTCCAGCCGCCTCCAAGCGCCGCCGCGCCGCCTGCAGCTCCCGCCCGCCGGAGCACCCGCCGCCGCGCCGCCAATCGCCGCCGCGCCGCCATATCTCTGCAAGTCTGCAAGGTTTCTTTGCAAAAAAATTTAATTTGTTAATTAGTTAGCTATTGTTAGGGTTAGGGTTAATTAGTTAGATAGATATAGTTAGAATAGAATTTTTTAGATAGATATAGTTAGAATAGAATTTTTAGATAGATATAGTTAGAATAGAATTATTTAGATACATATAGTTAGAATAGAATTATTTAGATAGATATAGTTAGAATAGAATTATTTAGATAGATATAGTTAGAATAGAATTATTTAGATAGATATAGTTAGAATAGAATTATTTAGATACATATAGTTAGAATAGAATTATTTAGATACATATAGTTAGAATAGAATTATTTAGATAGATATAGTTAGAATAGAATTATTTAGATAGATATAGTTAGAATAGAATTATTTAGATACATATAGTTAGAATAGAATTATTTAGATAGATATAGTTAGAATAGAATTATTTAGATACATATAGTTAGAATAGAATTATTTAGATAGATATAGTTAGAATAGAATTATTTTGCATCATATATAGTTTGTTAGTTTATTAGTTAATTAATCAAATGTTCGTTTTTTGCAGAACTATGGATCCACATAGCAGGAACCTCGAAGAGGAAGAACTTATCGAAGATATAATCTTAGACGCCCCCGACGTTGAACCTGCAGAATCTCCGTCGTCATATCTAAACCCCTCCGGAGATGGAATGGAGGTTGATCGACACGAAGATGAAGCCGATGGGGCCGGAGATAGCTCCAATGATGGAGAAGGTGATAGCTCCACTGATGGAGAAGCCGGTGGAGAGGCCGGTGGAGAAATAATAAAGTCCGGCGAGGTATACATATGAAGTTCGACAATCACTTGTAATATGTGAATAATATTGGAGATAGCTCTATATTGTGTACATATACATTCATTTGACGAATGTTTCTCCCTCTTAGGCCTCCACATCGAGCAAAGCTACGAAACGAGGCCCGACTAAAAAGTTGGACGCACGGACACATTACACCTTTGAGGTGATATTGCCTACGGGCGAACCAAAGCTTCCTAAGAATGCTGCTGACACATTCAAGAAGCAATGCGGAGTTCTCGTTAGGGATCACGTCCCGATCAGCGTTCGGGAGTGGAACAAGCGCAAAGGGGCAGCCGATAGTGACTATGTCGCCAAAAGGTACAAAGATAATCTTTGGAATGATATCATGTCACATTTCAACCTGCCAGAATGTGAGAATGAAGACGCCGCAAAAAAACTGAGGGCCAAAGTCAAGCAGTGGACTCTAAAGAAGATGGCCGAACTGTTCCGTAGCTGGAAGAAGAAGCTATGGAAAGACTATCTGAAGACAAAGAAAGTGCCAGTATTCGAGGGGTATCTAGCCAAGCAGGCGAATCACTGGAAGGCATTTCAGGAGTACAAGCAGTCAGAAGATGCCAAGGCATTATCAGAAAAGAACAAGAAAAATGCCGACAAGAAGAAATATCACCACACGCTGGGGCCAGGGGGCTATGAGACTGCCATCCCAAAGTGGGATAAGAAAGAGCAAGATCTGCTAGCTAAAGGCATCGTACCTGAACCCATCCGTGATGAGTGGGAAATGAGAGCAAGGAATTGGTTCCTTGCGCATGGTGGTTCGTACGACGAAGAAACAGGGGACCTCATCTGCAGTGGCGGTCTTAGGATACCCAGGGAGAATTGGAAAAAGATAGTGAAAGAAATTAAAGAGGGAAAAAGACAGTTCACTGCAGATAGAGAGAAAGATTTGCTCACACTGGTCCTCGGCAATGACGAACATGGAGGACGAACGCGAGGCTTCGGTCCTTCTTACCCGTGGTGGCTTGGGTTTGCCAGAGACCAAGACACTTACAGAAGCCGGGCGAGAGCAAAGAAGCGACAGCAGGATGAGGAGAATGACAAGTTCAACCAGTTGCTTGCCAGGCTTAACGAGCAACAGAAGCAGATCGACGAGCTTAGAGGAGTAGCGCGCCAGGAAGATCCTGGACTCGATATTATCGGCGCCCCATCTAAGCGGAAAAGCAGCGTGGCTGAATCTGAGGCCCCGCCCGACGATGCACGAAGAATGATAGAGGGCGGTCCCGGCTACCCCGTGGATGGAATCAAGGAGTCAACATCATGTGAACTCCATCAGAAATTCAAGAACATATCCATGAAGGTGGCCGTCGGACAAGCTTTACCTTCTGGCCCTGATGCACGCTGGCATGGCCGTGAGATTCCAGCTGGCTTTGCTAAAGTCGGGGTGGATGAAATCATGGCGGGGTTTCATGATATGGAGCTCGACATGGCTGGACCCGAAGATGAGAGGACACTCGGAGAAGTACTGGGTGGAGTCATCCTATGGGACAAGAACTACATCAAGCTTCCAGGCTCGGCCCCAAGGACAACACCGCCTCCGAGTCGTCGCAGGTCACCTACACCTCCATCACCTCCAAGCCCTCCACATGACGACGGCCACCACAACACGAGTCCATCTCGATCACCGCCGCCGGACTTGGGTCGGCCGTCTCCGCCGCCGCCCGCTAAGGATACTAAGCGGAAGCGTGCCAGCAAGAACGCTCCGTCCATGAGTTCTAAGCGACGGAGCTCCCCAAAGCGCAAACTGTCGCCCCTCCCAAAGGTACCTCATGCTAATCTTCCTATCAGACCTTATGATCGTACCGACGAGGAAAACGCCAGGATAGCAAAGGAACATTATGATGCGCAGATGAAAAAGAAGGAACCCGAGCCCCGCCCGGAATACACCGAGAAGCAAATAGCATATGCAAAATACTTCACGACCCTTCCATCACAGTATGAGTTACACCATAAGCCTGACGACTATACACGTACATTGCAGAAGGAAGGGAAAAAGAGCAGGTCACGTGCAAGTGCAAGTGCAAGTGCAAGTGGGAGCAAATCAAGTTCAACTACAAGCAAAATAAGATCAGACGTTCCTCAGCTTGGACAACAGGCCAAACAGTCGATCCCACCCCTCAGGGTGTTACCCGAGAATGTTCCCTTTCTGGTGCAGGGGCAAGATTTGGGATTAGCAAAGAAGTGGGCGGATGAATGGGGTATCCCGGTTGAAGTCATTCTGACTTCCCAAGACGACGTGGTACCCAAGGCTGTGGTAGCCCCTAAGCCACAGTTTGTCATGGGAGCGCCTTTGGTCAGCAAAGATAAGTTTGATGATCTCCCAACAAATATGCGTTACTTGCATACATGGTACTTAAGTGAATCAAATAAAGGGAGAACGATGATCGTGGCGCTTGTCCCACGGGAGTACTACGGCCGTCCCGAAGACATCCATATCGACTTTGATGAACTCTTCCAGATGTACAATGCTGACGCCCTCGACAAATCGCTTATGAGTTGCTATTGTCTGTAAGTTTTTCAATTCGTTGTCTACATATAACTTGTTCAGTTATTTCAATTCATTGTCTACATATAACTTGTTCAGTTATTTCAATTCATTTTCTACATATAACTTGTTCCGTTCTGACTTGTACTCTATTATGCAGAATGAAGATTCTGGAATGTAAAAGTAGGAACATCCACAATATTGGGTTTATTGACCCAGATAAAATACATATAGCGACGCTAACTGATAACCCCAAGGAGACGGAGGAAAACCTTCTAAGGTTTCTAACAGATCAAAATTTCTGTGACCACATATTGTTTCCATACAACTTCAGGTGAGGGTCTTACTGTGTTGTGTCCATTCACTTATGAGTGTAATTGATAAGTTACTGACACATATATATATACATGTGCAGCTACCACTGGATTCTGTTGGACATTCAAATTGATAAGGGAAGAGTTGATGCCTTCGACCCATTATCGAGACCCTTGGAACAGTTCCAAAGCCTGCAGGACATGCTCCAAGGGTAATTTCAATCATTCTTGTGCTCTATCGGTCTCTTTCGATGATTTTCTGATATATCAATTAATGAAAAACTTAGCAAATCATTTTCCTTGTCGGGCAGGGTTTGGAAGCGGTTCAAGTGCGTGACTCCCGGTATCCGGCATGAGAAGCTGACCTTTAGAGCGGCTCAGGTAAGTAGTAGTATGATATACTTCTATTTTCAATACATTTGTAATGCTAGATTATTATTTTGATTATATATATTCTATTCTCGTAAAGTGCGACCAGCAGCCACGGGGGACGCATCTATGTGGATACTATGTTTGCGAGACCATTCGCACGTTTACCTCTGAGCACAAGGATTACAGATACGATGTAAGCAATAAACATTCACACCTCTATTTTTACTCGTCATTCTTTGTTATCATGATTGATATTCATATTCATCTCCTCTTCTTATATAGTACACGGCCATGCGGGAGAAGTACCTACCAGAGCAACGCGCGATTGCTGTTGCAGAGGAGCTAGCGGCCTTTCTGAGGATAGAAGCTATAGACGACAAAGGACGATTTAGTGTAGCTAGGGGACATTACTGATGTTGGTCCATGTAATCGAATAGACGGGCTCTTGTCCCGATAATTCTGATCTCCATATAATTGTATATATATGCTCGCTTGTAAGATAAGTTAATCTTATATATATGCATAAACTAATTCCCGAACACCAAGGCACCAAACGGGGCATCACGTTAATCCCCCACGTAAAACCCTAAAACCCCTAAACCCTAAAACCCTAAAGCAAAAAACAAAAATCTGCAGATGCCCTTTAGTCCCGGTCTGTGTTACAAACTGGGACTAAAGGTCCTGGCCCTGATTCGCTCCGAGGTGCCCACGTGGACACCATCCAGTCCCGGCTGGTAAGCGGGCCGGGACTAAAGGTTCAGGCTTTAGTCCCGCGGCTGGGGTCCCGGTTTACAAACCGGGACTAAAGCCCCTTACGGGCCGGGACTGGAGGCCCCGTCCCCACTAGTGCGTGGTGCGAACTTCCTATCGTGTCATTTCATGCGATCCCATACATCATTTTCCGAAATCTTGAAACATCAAAATATCTATATTTTGTTATTTTATGATATATTTTAGTGGTGCATAAATTATCATGAAACCAAATGCGGGATTTTTTTTTGGAAAAATCTAAGCTGACGGCATTGCCGTCGGCATAGGTTGGACCGACGGGCCTCCGTGACGGCCGTTTGGCCTGCAGTTTATGGGCCCACCTTGGGCCGATGGCTTTGATATGCCGACGGCTTTGCCGTCGGCGTACCTTCATAGGCCGACGGCTTTGCTATGCCGACGGCTTTGCCGTCAGCGTAGATTACTAGGCCGACGGCTTTTCTACGCCGACGGTCTTTTTCGTATGATTCCTATTCAACGAGCTACGCCGACGGCCCCGACAAAAAGCCGTCGGCACAGCTCTGGGCCGTCGGCGTAGTGTCTTGTTCCCGTAGTGTATGAAGTACTAAGAATCTATTCTGATTCTGAAGATACACACAGGGAAATTAAAGGTCGATGACTCACTGATCATGTTCATCATCACCTCCCCCTTTGGCGTCCGGGTAATCTCCGGCGGTCTTTTTGTAGGTGTACCACCTGGCGATGAGCAGGTAGACAGCCAAGTTGACGAGGCTGAGCGCCGCGATGAGCCAGAAGAAGTAGTCGAGGTGGCCCACGTTGAGGTTGTCCGGGATCCACCCAACCTTCCCGCCCCTCGTCGTCACCTTGGCCACCACCGTTACCAGCAGCGTGCTCACATAGTTCCCTAGCGCCACCGTGGTGAGCGACAGCGCCGTGCACATGCTCCTCATGCCGTGGGGTGCCTGGTCGTAGAAGAACTCCAACTGCCCCACAAAGACGAACACCTCGGCGACGCCGGTGATGCAGTACTGCGGCACCTGCCAGAAGATGGAGATGGGCACGATGTCGTGTTCGCCGTAGAAGCCGTGACGCGCGATGGAGCGGAGGCGCGCAAGCTCGAGCGCGCCCGCGGCGAGCATGGCGAAGATGGAGACGATGAGGCCGATGCCCATGCGCTGGAGGTGGGTAAAGCCATGCGGCCTGCCGGTGACGGAGCGGACGGCCGGGACGACGATGCGGTCGTAGACGGGCACCCAGGCGATGACGCTGAGGGTGTCGAAGATGGAGAGCGAGGCGGAGTCAATCTTGAAGTGGGCGCCCATGCGCGGGTCCAGGGTGTTGCCCTGGAGGATGAACAGGGTGCTCGACTGCGAGTACACCGTCGCGAACGCGATGCCGCTCGCCCACACCGGCAGCAGACGCATCACGCTCTTCACCTCCTCCACCTGCGTCACCGTGCAGAGCCTCCACGACGTCGATGAGGACGCTCTGTCATCCGGTATCTCCACGGCCGCCTTGTCCAGGAACCTGAACTGCTCGGTGTGCTCCAGTCTCCGGCTCCCGTCGGCTGAGTCGAGCGTCTCGTAGAGCGCGTCGCCGGAGACGACGGGGACGCGCCACTTGCGTGCCGCCGCGACGAGCACCTGTGCGATGCGGGTGAGCGGGCTGCCGCCGGGGCGCTGGTGCCTGTAGAGCGGCGCGCCGAGGAAGAAGGTCCCGACGGCGACGGCCATGACGACGGCGGGGATGCCGAAGCCCCAGCCCCACCCCACGTGCGTCTGCACGTATACCAGCACAGACGACGCCACGAGCGCGCCGACGTTGATTGAGAAGTAGAACCAGTTGAAGAAGGAGCTCTTGCTCCGCCGCTCCCTGGCGTCGCTCTCGTCGAACTGTTCCGCCCCGAACGACGACACGCACGGCTTGATGCCGCCCGTCCCCAGCGCAATCATGTACAGCGCCACGAACACCGCCGCCGTCTGTCCACCTGTCGGGTCGCACGCCCCTTTCGCCGCGCAGGAAGGTACCAGCCCTTTTACCGAAGCCGTCATCGTCAACAGCACCAGCCCCTGAAACCATTCCCTTCCACATATCAGCTTGACAGCTTCTTCGACGACGGGGAACATCCACATGAAATGAAATGACAATGACCGATGGAATGGAAGGACTTACGACGATGTAGATGATCACGAAGGAGGCGATGGTCCAGAAGCGCCCGAGGTAGGCGTCGGCGAGGAAGGCGCCGAGGAGGGAGGTGATGAAGCAGGTGCCGGACCAGGTGGTCACGCTGTTGGCGGCGGCGGCCTTGGCCATGCCCATGCGGTCCTCCATGAAGTTCACCAGGTTGGTGCTCATGCCGTAGTACGCCAGCCGCTCGCAGCATTCGTTCGCTGCGAATTCATCGAGTGATCCATCAGCGCCACACGCATGCTTACAGCATATACACGACTCGATCAATGAACAGTTGAACACCAAGAGAGGAGCAGAGCAGTGTAAAAATGGACGGAGTCGTGTGTGTATGAACCTAGGATGTAGGGGCAGGCACGCCAGTTGCCGGTGTTCTTCTTCACGGCCGGGTTGCCCTTGCTGTCTACGGTGCCATCTTGGGTGTACATGCCTGCTGCTGCCACCTCCCCCATGGCTGGCTACCTCACTAGTGGAAAACAGGGCATCAGTCCCGGTTCGTAAGGGCCTTCAGTCCCGGTTGCGCAACCGGGACTAACCAACCGGGACTGATGCCCTATCTTTAGTCCCGGTTGCTATACGAACCGGGACTAAATAGAGACCACGTGGCAAGGTCCAGGAGCTCGTGGGCGTAGGTCTTTAGTCCCGGTTCGTGTTAAGAACCGGGACTAAAGTGTCCACACGTGGCAGCGTCTGCTGCATCTTTATTTTTCTGGATTTCAATTGTTATTTAGGGGTTTAGGGTTTAGGGTATATTTGTATTTTGCTCCATTCAATTGTTTGATTCATTTCAAACAAGTTTTCTTATATACTTATTCATACAACATTACAATATAATATATAAAACGATACATATATATAATATATTTGGTACCCTCTCCTTGTGCATGGGTGCTACCCTCTCCTATAATGTTCAATAACTCTTCTTCACCTTCTCTTCCGGCGCCGAAATCCATAACTGAAATCCATAACATATAGATCAACAACATTACTCCATATTTTTATTTCTATTATTGCTAACAATTTTAGTAACTAGCATTTCTATTACTATTACTATTCAATTTTATTACTATTACTAATAGTAATAGCATTTTACTAACTAGCATTTCTATTACTATTACTAATAGTAATAGGTTTCTATTACTATTACTAATAGTAATAGCATTTTACTAACTACATTTTTCTAACATAATAGTAATAGTAATAGTAATAGCATTTTACTAACTAGCATTTCTATTACTATTACTATTCAATTTTATTACTATTACTAATAGTAATAGCATTTTACTAACTAGCATTTCTATTACTATTACTAATAATAGTAATAGCATAAAATCTAACATAATAATAATAGTAATAGCATTTTACTAACTTAATAATAGTAATAGCACAAAAACTAATATAATAATAATAGTAATACCATTTTACTAACTTAATAATAGTAATACCATTTTACTAACTTAATAATAGTAATAGCATAAAATCTAACATAATAATAATAGTAATAGCATTTTACTAACTTAATAATAGTAATAGTATAAAATCTAACATAATAATAATAGTAGTAATAGCATTTTACTAACTTAATAATAGTAATAGCATAAAATATAACATAATAATAATAGTAATAGCATTTTACTAACTTAATAATAGTAATAGCACAAAATCTAATATAATAATAATAATAGTAATAGCATTTTACTAACTACATTTGCTACATTACTATTTTTATATTCTATTTTTCTTTCTATATTTCTAACTTATTTTTCTAACTTAATCTCTAACTACTTTTCTAACTTATTTTTCTAACTTAAAATCTAACTACTTTTCTATCTACATTTCTAACTACATTTGCTACATTTTTTCTAACTATATTTGCTACATTTTTTCTAACTACATTTGCTACATTTTTCTTTCTATTTTTTCTTTCTTTTTTCTTTCTATTTTTTCTTTCTTTTTTTCTAATTTTTTTTCTTGCCATTTGGAGGTGGCGCGGCGGCCGGCCGGTCACAGTACCTGCAGGTGGCGGCGTCGCGGCGATGCGGCGGCGCGGGGCGAGGCGGCGCGGCGAGATGCGGTCGTCGACGTCGGCGAGGCGCGCGGCGGCGGCGTGGGGCCGGGCTCGGGCTCGGGGCCGGGCTCGTTCGGGCGCGCGGCGGCGCGGGCGCGACGGGCGCGGCGGCACGGCGGCGCAGCGGACGCGGCGGCGCGGCGGGGACGTCGGAGGCGTCGGCGCGGGCCACGGAAACGACGTGCCGCAACGATCCCGACGAAGCTCTCCTCGCGCGCAGAGAAAACTGCTAAGTGTCGTGGCTGAGGGAAGAAGAAGAGGGCCGGCGGGTTATATACCCCCCCCCCCCTTTAGTCCCGGTTGGTGGCTCCAACCGGGACTAAAGAGGGGTCTTTAGTCCCGGTTGGAGGCACCAACCGGCACTAAAGACTCTTTAGTCCCGGTTGGTACCTCCAACCGGGACTAAAGACCTTCGGCGGTTCGACCGCCCAGATCCAGACCTTCGGCGGTTCGACCGGGACTAAAGACTAAAGGCGTAATAAATGCGCGCCAATGGTAGATTTTTTCAGATATCATTTGAAAATATGAATTTTGAATTTCAATTTGAATAACTTCTGCATATTTTAGAATTTGATAAAACTTTGAATATGAAAAGTGTTTGAAATTGAATAACTAATTCAAAACTATTTTCTATTTTCAAAATTAATTATTCTAACTATTCAAACAATTAACTATTTTGCCATTTTCAATTAAAACAATATTGATTAAAATTCTTTTTGCATATTTTAGAATTTGATAAAACTTTGAATATGAAAAGTGTTTGAAATTGAATAACTAATTCAAAACTATTTTCTATTTTCAAAATTAATTATTCTAACTATTCAAACAATTAACTATTTTGCCATTTTCAATTAAAACAATATTGATTAAAATTCTTTTTGCATATTTTAGAATTTGATAAAACTTTGAATATGAAAAGTGTTTGAAATTGAATAACTAATTCAAAACTATTTTCTATTTTCAAAATTAATTATTCTAACTATTCAAACAATTAACTATTTTGCCATTTTCAATTAAAACAATATTGATTAAAATTCTTTTTGCATATTTTAGAATTTGATAAAACTTTGAATATGAAAAGTGTTTGAAATTGAATAACTAATTCAAAACTATTTTCTATTTTCAAAATTAATTATTCTAACTATTCAAACAATTAACTATTTTGCCTCGCCCTACTACCTCTCTCCTACCCCTGCCGCCGCCGCCAGTGACGGTGTACTACTGCACGCCGCCACCGCCGCCACAGCAGCTATCGGCTCCCCGTTGCCGCATCACAGAGATATTTGAGGAAACTTTGAATATGAAAAGTGTTTGAAATTGAATAACTAATTCAAAACTATTTTCAATTACTTGGAATATAAAAAGTGTTCGAATTTGAATAACTAACCCAAAATCATACATTTACATCAAAGGTTTAATATATTATTACACATCACCAACAACCCCATCTAGTGTTGGGGTTTCCTTCTGCACCGTAACCATGGAGTATCTTCTTTGTTTAAGAGGAGGGTTGGGTCAGTGTTCACTCTAAAGGGCGGAATTTCATCAAACTTGTTATAATCTTCTGACATATCTGTCTTGTCCTCCACTCCCACGATGATTCTTTTCCCTGAGAGAACAATGTGTCGCTTTGGCTCATCGTGTGATGTATTCGTTTTCTTATCTTTTCTCTTTCTCGGTTTTGTAGACATGTCCTTCACATAGAAAACCTGAGCGACATCGTTGGCTAGGACGAATGGTTCGTCCATGTACGCAAGATTGTTGAGATCCACTGTTGTCATGCCGTACTTTTGGTCTACAACTACCCCGCCTCCTGTCAGCTTGACCCATTTGCACCGAAACAAAGGGACCTTAAAAGACGGTCCATAGTCAAGTTCCCATATCTCCTCTATGTAACCATAATATGTGTCCTTTGTCCCATTATCGTGTAATGCATCAAAGCGGACACCACTGTTTTGATTGGTGCTCTTTTTATCTTGGGCAACCGTGTAAAATATATTCCCATTTATCTCGTAACCCTGGAAAGTCAATATAGTTGAAGATGGTTTCTTGGCCAACATGGACAGCTCATATCCAACAGTGGCGTCATTTATGAGAAGTGTTTGCAACCAACCACCAAAAGTCGCCATGTGCAACTTTGTAATCCAGGAGTTTGACTGCCCAGGGTTTTCTGAGCGTACAATATTCTTGTGTCGCTCCATATACGGCTCCACCAACGTGGAATTTCGTAAAACTGTGTAGTGTACTTCACTCAAAGAATGTCCGTCCATACAGTATGTTGATTTCATTCCTAGCGTGCCTTTTCCACTTAGTCTCCCCTCATGCCGCGATTGAGGAAGACCAATCGGGTTCAGGTCAGGAACAAAGTCAACACAAAACTCAATGACCTCCTCTGTTAGATAGCCCTTGGAGATGCTTCCTTCTGGCCTAGCACGGTTATGCACGTATTTCTTTAAGACTCCCATGAACCTCTCAAAGGGGAACATATTGTGCAGAAATACTGGACCGAGAATGGTAATCTCTTCGACTAGGTGAACTAAGAGATGCGTCATAATATTGAAGAAGGACGGTGGGAACACCAACTCGAAGCTGACAAGACATTGAGCCACATCATTCTGTAACCGTTGTAGATCTTCTGGATTGATTACCTTCTGCGAAATTGCATTGAGGAATGCACATAGCTTCACAATCGGTACTCGAACATTTTCCGGTAGAATCCCCCTCAGTGCAACCGGAAGCAATTGCGTCATAAGCACGTGGCAGTCATGAGACTTTAGGTTTTGGAATTTTTTCTCGGCTATATTTATTATTCCCTTTATATTTGATGAGAATCCAGATGGGACCTTGATACTGCTCAGGCATTCAAAAAAGATTTCCTTCTCTTCTTTGGTAAGAGCGTAGCTCGCAGGACCCTTAGAATCCTCCGGATGCATGCCGTCTCTTCTTTTCATACGGTGCTGGTCCTCCCGTGCTTCTGGTGTATCTTTTGTCTTCCCATACAAGCCCAAGAATCCTAGTAGGTTCACGCAAACATTCTTCGTCACGTGCATCACGTCGATTGCAGAGCGGACCTCTAGGAATTTCCAATACTCAAGCTCCCAAAATATAGATTTCTTCTTCCACATGGGTGCATGTCCGCTAGCGTCATTCGGAATAGACAGACTGCCAGGACCCTTTCCAAAGATTACTTCTAAATCTTTGACCATATCAAATATATCATCACCAGTATGGCGTTTAGGCTTGCCCCGGACTTCTGCCTCGCCCTTGAAATGCTTGCCTTTTTTCTTCAATTGATGTTTGGGCGAAAGAAATCGACGATGCCCGAGATACACCACCTTCTTACTTTTATCCAAATATATACTATCGATCTCACCTAAACAGTGAGTGCATGCATTGTATCCCTTGTTTGTCTGTCCTGAAAGGTTACTAAGAGCAGGCCAATCATTGATGGTCACGAACAGCAACGCTCGTAGATCAAATTCCTCTTGTTTGTACTCATCCCACACACGAACACCTTCAGTCTGCCACAGCTGTAAAAGTTCATCAACTAATGGCCTTAGATACACATCAATGTCATTACCGGGTTGCTTCGGGCCTTGGATAAGCACTCGCATCATAATAAACTTTCGCTTCATGCACAACCAAGGAGGAAGGTTATATATACATAGAGTCACGGGCCAGGTGCTATGACTGCAGCTCTGCTCCCCAAAAGGATTCATGCCATCTGTACTTAGACCAAACCTCAGGTTGCGTGCGTCTTCCGTAAACTCCGGAAAATCTCTGTCAATTTTTCTCCACTGCGACCCATCAGCGGGGTGTCTCAACATCTCGTCACTCTTACGGTCTTCTTTGTGCCACCTCAACAACTTGGCATGCTCTTTGTTTCTGAACAAACGTTTCAACCGTGGTATTATAGGTGCATACCACATCACCTTGGCAGGAACCCTCTTCCTGGGGCGCTCGCCCTCAACATCACCAGGGTCATCTCGCCTGATCTTATACCGAAATGCACTGCACACCGGGCATGCATTCAAATTCTCGTACTCACCGCGGTAGAGAATACAGTCATTAATGCATGCATGTATCTTCTGCACCTCCAATCCTAGAGGGCAGACAATCTTCTTTGCTTCATACGTACTGGCGGGCAATTCGTTATCCTTTGGAAGCATCTTCTTCATAATTTTCAGCAACTTTTCAAATCCCTTGTCAGATAAACCACTCTCTGCTTTCCATTGCAGCAATTCCAGCGTGCTTCCTAGCTTTTTCTGGCCATCTTCGCAATTTGGGTACAAATCCTTTTTGTGATCATCTAACATGCGTTCCAACTTCTCCCTCTCCTTTTCACTTTCACAGTCAATCTGTGCATCAATAATGACCTGACTAAGATCATCAGCGGGCATATCTGATGCCCGTTCTTCACCTTCTTCTTCTTCATTATCTTCCATTGCGATATCGGTGGTTTCAGGGAACTCAGGATAGTTGTCATCATTCTCTTCTTCATCGTTGTCTTCCATCATAACCCCTCTCTCCCCATGCTTGGTCCAACAATTATAGCCGGACATGAAACCGAACCGGAACAGGTGGATGTGAAGGGTCTTTGTGGAGGGGTAATCCTTCTCATTTCGACAACCACCGCATGGACAACACATAAAACCATTCTGCTTGGTTGCCTCAGCCACCTTGAGAAAAGAATGCACGCCTTTAATGAAATCTCCAGAGCGTCGATCGGCGTACATCCATGCTCGGCTCATCTGCATTATATAAGTACATATCAAACGCAAATCAAATATACAATTTCTATTTCTAATAAAATCTAACATAAATAAAATCTATATAGCATTTCTATTTTTACCTCTATCGGTATTTCTATCTCTATTTCTATCGGTATTTCTATTTTTCTATCTCTATCTCTATTTCTATTTCTATGTTAGCTATGTCTACTTCTATTTTTATTTTTATTTCTAACATTTCTATTTCTAATAAAATCTAACATAAATAAAATCTATATAGCATTTCTATTTTTACCTCTATCGGTATTTCTATCTCTATTTCTATCGGTATTTCTATTTGTCTATCTCTATCTCTATTTCTATTTCTATGTTAGCTATGTCTACTTCTATTTTTATTTTTAATTCTAACATTTCTATTTCTAATAGCATTTCTATTTCTAATAAAATCTAACATAAATAAAATCTATATAGCATTTCTATTTTTACCTCTATCGGTATTTCTATCTCTATTTCTATCGGTATTTCTATTTTTCTATCTCTATCTCTATTTCTATTTCTATGTTAGCTATATCTACTTCTATTTTTATTTTTATTTCTAACATTTCTATTTCTAATAAAATCTAACATAAATAAAATCTATATAGCATTTCTATTTTTACCTCTAACGGTATTTCTATCTCTATCTCTATTTCTATTTCTATGTTAGCTATGTCTACTTCTATTTTTACTTTTAATTCTAACATTTCTATTTCTAATAGCATTTCTATTTCTAATAAAATCTAACTTAAATAAAATCTATATAGCATTTCTATTTTTACCTCTATCGGTATTTCTATCTCTATTTCTATCGGTATTTCTATTTTTCTATCTCTATCTCTATTTCTATTTCTATGTTAGCTATGTCTACTTCTATTTTTATTTTTATTTCTAACTATATCTTTATCTCTACCTCTACCTCTATTTTTACCTCTATCTTCACCTACTTGTACACATAATCAAATGAACATCTAAATAATTGCTCCCATAAAAAATCACAAATCTCTCTACTTTTAGAGCATTAAATGAGCTAAATTACCAATGAAACACAAAAGCACAAAGTTTCTCACCTTTTAGTCCACTTAGATTCAAGTGGGGACATCAATTTGTGATAGAAAATGGTGGTCAAAGAGGATGAACTCGAGGTAGGTTTGTTGTATGAAGAACACTTGAGAGTGGAGAGGGGGAGTGGCTGGCTCGTTTAGGAAGAAGGGACTGTTTTATATAGGGAAGTCATTAGTCCCGGTTGGTATTACCAACCGGGACTAAAGGTCCGGTCTTTAGTCCCGGTTGGTGTTACCAGCCGGGACTAATGTCACTGACAACGGTCGGATTCTATCGCAGGAACTTTAGTCCCGGTTCGTAATACGAACCGGGACTAAAGGTTAAAAACGAACCGGGACTAATGATTTCTGGGGTCCTGCGGCCGAAAAAGCAGTGGGGCCCAGGGCATCAGTCCCGGTTCGTATTGCAACCGGAACTAATGCCCTAGAATATTAGGCCGGTTTTCCACTAGTGCCTGGTGCCCTTCGCTGCTAGCTCAACTCACGGAACTGGAGCAACTATTTCCTTCCTGTAATTTTTTCACAGTGATTAATTAATGTGACAGATGGTTTGAAAAAATCTACTCCCTCCGTTTCAAAAATATAAGATGTTTTAGATTTATGAAGCAAATGTATCTAGACATGTTTTAGTGTGTATATTCGAGTGAACCTACACACTAAAAGATGTCTAAATATATTTGCTTACAAAGCTAAAACATCTTATATTTTGAAACGGAGGGAGTAGAAGCTAGCAATAGAAAAAGGCATTGCAAACCGAAACTTGATACTCGTACTAGTCTCCTATATGCATTGTCTGTCTGACAGACCTGAATACTACTCCATCAAAGCAGAAACTAAGGTATTGAAACCCTGGATGGAGAGACCAGTAGTATATACGGCACTGTTGCCAGCCATACGTACAGGTTTAGTTCGTCGCCATTAGCGGCGTTGGTAGATGGCTGAGGTACATATAATTAGAAAGAGTCAAGCTGGGAAAATAAATACTCCAGCCAGGCTTGCTGACTGGGTGACGTTTGCATGCATATGGCCTGTTGTGTGTAAAACGTAGCAGTGGTAACGGACGCATTCATGAATATATGGACATATACGGTGACACCCCGCCATGATTAATACGTGCCAAATAATAATCCATACGGATGCTACCCGGTAATGAATTTGGTAATTTCTGTTTGTTGGCACAGGGATCAGTGAAGGATGAACCTGCAGATGCAGATACTAGGACCATCGATGCATTTCGAGGTAGACACGAACCTGTTCAATCACTCTGAAGGTACGTACGCTCTCGATCGAATAATCATCTCACTGATCTCAGTACTGAGGATCGAAAATCGCAGCTAGCACAGGATCGAACACAGGAAATTCATTGAGAGATGATGTATATATGCATCGAGCGGAGAAATTTCTTGCCGCGCGCGCGTGCGTACCTCAGTCGATCGGCTCGTCGGTCTCTTCAGGATTGCTTGAGCTCTACCTCGATCGGTCGTCGGTGACGAGAGAGATGTCGGCGCCCCGGTTGCTCCGAGCCTGAGGTTTTGAGCTGAGCTCCGTCCTCGCTCGCTCGGCAGGAGGGCTGTGTACTGTTTGTGGGTGATGTTGTGAGATACAGCCACCTCCTACCTTGACCCCGAATTTATACATAGGAGCCTTGCTTCGACTTTT
Organism: Dactylis glomerata; assembly: GCA_007115705.1. Lineage (NCBI taxonomy): Eukaryota > Viridiplantae > Streptophyta > Magnoliopsida > Poales > Poaceae > Dactylis > Dactylis glomerata. Next base: position 107,158 of record QXEO01000683.1, read on the forward strand.
TGACTTTCCATTCCTCATGCGAATAGGGCCTGCCGGTGCGTGTTTGCATGTGTAGCATGTGTATCTCGGCCCACTCGATCGTGTATGCATCCATGCGCTCCCGGAACCTACACACGAAACCTACACACTGCACAAACTTCGACTCAAGGTAGTCGCCGCCGGCGAATCCTATATATCGCCCGACGCGTGCGTGTGCTGTGCACGCACGCAGTGGCGCATACGGTGGGCCGGCTTACTAACAGCATTTTTTTTCCGGGTTTCCTGTTTGTTTATGTTTTCTGGTTTTTTCGTAGCAGTTCTGCTGTGTTTGTTTTTTCCGGTTTTTTGTGGTTTTATTACTGGTTTCTAATTTGTTTACATTTCTATTTTTTCAGATATTTGAATTGTGTTCTTATTGAAAATTTGTTCGAATTCAAATTTTATTCATATACAAAATTTGGTTCACATATGAATTTTGTTCAAATTCGATTTTTGTTCATATGCATAACTTGTTCAAATTCGAAAATTGTTTAAACTTTAAAAGTATTCAAATTTTGAAAATTGTTCAAATTTGAATTTTGTTCATATGCAAAAAATCAAATTCGAATTTTTTTCTGTTTTAAAAAATGTTCAGATCTGAAAAATATTTCAGATTAAAAAGAATAGAAAAGAAAAAAAAAGTCATATACCTGTTAGGCCTTGTTTACTTCTAGGGTATTTGAGTGGATGGGAGGGTATTAATTCGTATCTCGGAATTTCTCCGGTAGGTTGTTTACTAGTCCGGGTTTTGAGGGGATAATCCCGGGATATCCCCACAAATCCCCTCCACTCTATTGTATTTTTGGCTAGATTAAAAACTCTCCATCATGGTAGAGTATTTTTGGGAAAGGTATTTGAGGGTATTGGGTGAACACCAAATCCCCACATATCCCCACATCTTTTGGGGGTGAAAATAACGAAGAAGTAAACAAGGCCTTATTGTGCTTGATTCCCACGGCCCACGAAGGCGCCCGGGACGGAATCGCGCACGCGCTGGGCGCGCTATAGGAGCCCCCGTCGCCGCCGTCCATCTCGCCTCAACGAGCGGTGCCGAGGAGCTCCGTGCGCTCGCTGCAGGCCAAGTCGCCTCAAACCGCCGGTCGCAGCCTCTTTGCCGTGTCATGTAGCCCCTCCCCGCCAACGGAATTGAGCCAAGCTGTCCGGACTCGACTCCTAGGATCCCTTCTTCCCCGAGGCCGGTCGTTGTCGATTCCCTCCGCCGCGTGTCGTCGTGGTGAAACAACATATGCCATGGGATGGCTTAAGTGGGGGCCGAACTAGATGCTGGAGGACTCGGGAGAGGGGAACGAGCTAAAAAGCACGACAGAAAGGAACACAGATCTACCCAGGTTCGGGGCTCTACTGGTTATATATTTGGATCAATGGAGTATACCACAATGGTGCTTCCAAGCTCTCTGCTAGAGGAGGAAGATGAACTGCTAAGTGTAGGAACACAGAGTGATCAACCCTTTACTAGGGCTCCCTGTGCCACCTTATATAGTGATGGCCAGGGTTACAACGGTCATAAGAGACCAGAAGACACCAACTACACTCCCAATAGGACTTGCTGACGAAGGCAGAAACCCTTGACTTTCTCCCTAATTGCTCTCGATGGGACTCCACATCACTGTACCTTGTACCTCTTGAACTGTGACCTTACCTCTGTGAGGTAAGGGCTGTACTGGTGCACAGAGTGGGTAGGTAGACCACCACTGTGCACCCTGTCACCATGATCTCTCTCCATACTTGGCAGAACCTCTCCTTGATTGTAGGGATTGGACACCTTAGCTGACTTATGTATCCCGGATATGACCGTTGGCCATATCCTGGACCTATATGCCGGACCATCGACCTATGAAGGTCGGGTAATCCGGCTACCCTGCTCCTGCACGATATGACATATAAGTTAGGCCGGCATATCTAGGTATATGCCGGCATTCCTTAATAAGTATCCCGGTTATACCGGTATATCCGGACAATAGCCGGGATACACATATATGCCGGCCTGACCGATGCTCTTATATTCCGGTCAGGCCCTTCTTTGATAATCCGGCATAAAGTCAACCATAGTCCTTGTATCTTTCTAGTCTCTTGACCATACCGGGGGTCATCCCCCCGACATTAGTCCCCGAAGCTGTCGAGGTCCCCCAGTCTTGACTGAGGGGCCTTGGCAGGTTCAACATATCTTCTTTTCATTATATCTTGGCTCTATTGTTATATACCGACGATTAGATTATGTGCCGGACATCCGCACATATACCGGCTACTGTTCCTTCTCCAAAAGTTATTCCGGCCGGCCCTGAGGGTATTCCGGACGGAACTTATTCTCCGGGCAGCCAAGCCGGCATATAGATGAGACTTCCTCGAGAAGCCACGCCTGACAGTTTGCATCGAAACTCGGAACCGCCCTGCGATCACGAATGGTCACACACGATGTGACGGTTCACAGTGCATTTACTCCCTGCCATCATTACCTAGTGGCACGGTTACAGGAACCGTCGCCCCACTCTGTGCCGCCACGTGGCGACTTTCCGCAGAAACGGTCGGGGTAGTGGAGCACTACCATCCCCATGACCCTTACCTGGTAGGCATATAAATAGGGCGGCGGGGGTAAACTTATCCTTTTTACCCCACACCATCGTCTTCCTCCCCTGTCCCCCTGCCTCCTGCGCTTCACCGCCGGACCGAAGAACAGAGGACCAGCATCGCCGCCGCTGTCGATCTGCTCCACGCCGACACCGACGCTCGACGACGCCCGACATCACTGTCGACGACGCCGCCGCTGCCGCCTCTTTCCTCCGCGACATTGCTGGGAGATTGGACCTTCTTCTGCACGCTCGCTGCCGCTGTTCCACCGCCGTCGGCCAAACTCCGGTGAGTTCCTCTTTCTCTGTTCTTCATCTTTTCTGCTTCTCTATAGCTTCGCATTGGTAACCATACTTGCATAGATCTACTGCAGTTCCTCTGCTTGTTATCCCTTTGATTCGACTAGCATTGCTAGCAACGTTCCTTAACAATTCGCAGGTGTTCTTCCTCAGAAGTTTTACCCTTGTTTGTCTCTGGTTTTAACTGCCTCAGTAGATCTTCTATTTCTGCTAACATTGGTGAGAGCGGTATGCCGGAGAGACTAACCTCCCTCTTTTCTCCGACCTTGATAGGAATAACATCACGGGACTCCGGCTATCACGCCTTGTTCCGGCCATGCAGATGGCTTCCTCAAGCATGACAGGTACCTCGGCCTCAGAGGAAGATAACTCGGCCCGGGTCCAAGGACGCTCCGGCTGGGAGGGGTCGGAGGTTACCCCGGCCGACATATCCTGGGTCACCTCCACCAGGAGAGTGCCGGAGGGTGTTGCATGCCGGCTACCTGCGGGAGAGTCCGCGCCGGCACCTGAACCCGGCGAACGAGTCGTCTTCATTGCCCACTTCGAGCGGGGTTTCGGCCTGCCGGCGTCGGACTTCTTCCGGGACGTCCTCGACACCTACGACCTGCAGCCTCACCATATCCCGGCGAACGCGGTGATGATCCTCTCCGCCTTCGCCGCATTCTGTGAAGGCTTCGCCGGCATAGAGCCCTTCTCCCAAGCCTGGGCGAAGTACTTTCAACTACGGAAGCAAGTCGTCCAAGAGCTGCCCCGGAGCAAGGATGACCCGCCGGAGACGGCCCAGGAGAAGAAGGATCGCCCCATGACCCTTTGTGGCGCGGCCACCATCATGTCCCGGAAGGGCTCGGACTTCCCCAAGGTGGAACTCCTCGAGTCTTGCAAGAAGTGGCAGAAAAGCTTCTTCTACGTCAAGAACACCACCGACGTGGATCTGCTCAACCTGCCGCCATTTGTGGATGAGCCACCCTTGGCTATGAAGAATTGGACCTACAATCCGAAGAACTCGGTGATGCCGGTGAATGCTCTCCACCGGGTTAAGGGCGAGCTCCGGGATGCCGGCCTTACCCCTCAAGATTTAGTGGCATGCTTTATCAGCCGGCGCGTCTCTCCTCTGCAGCGCCGGTCACACAAAATCTGCCAGATGAGCGGGCCCATGGACCCCACCCGGCATTCTACACATGAGCTGACCCCGGCCGACATTCTGCGGCGGATCAAGGACGTCTGCAAGTCCTCTCAGGCCACCTTTGCCTGGGGACTTGAACCATACAGCCGGGACCGGCCCGCCCCAACGGTAAATACTTTGGCCGATACATACTCTCTTGTCCGGCATATAGATACTTATCATGCATGACCCGAGATTTGTTATTTGCCGACATACTTATAATTCTTGATCCGAGATTTGTTATTTGCCGACATACTTATAATGCTTGATCCGACATACTTCTTGCACCGGCATATTTCTTGCTTCTGACCCATTTACTTTGCATTATGCAGAAGTTCAGCTTCCAGAGTATGGAGAACTCCCAGATCAAGATCGCGGCAGACCGCACTGCTGTGGATGTTGAAGATCCGGATCACTGGGACAAGCTACCCCAGAGCACCCGTGCTGCAGCTGCCTCGGGTAAGGGCTCTTCATCCCGGCATTTCACTCAAGACTGGAGTGACGACGATTCCGATGAAGACTGCCGGATGTTTATCTGCCCGACACCTCTTGCTTATGCTTTTCCAGAAACACCTGTCGCTTACGCCTTTCCAATGCCATCCTCAGCTATCCCGGACGACATGGTTGTCGACGCCGCCCCTCTGAACCAGGGACCTCCTTCCACCGGCGGACGTGCCGGCCGGAAGCGAGGCGTGAAGCCCTAGCCCGACACACCTCCGCAACATAAGAGGCAGAAGGTTGGCGTGCCTATTCCGAAGAAACAGAGGCCTGTTGCCTCGGGGTAAGTTTCTTTTCTTTGTATTTCCTCCGACATATCTCTTGCTTTGATTATTGACTTGGTGTTTTCTCTCTTTCAGGGCTCCTCTCACGCCGGAACAAGCTTCTGGCTCGAGTGGCGGCCCGAAGGTTACCAAGCCGGCGGAAACTGCCACCTCTGACATACCATCTGCAAGTCACACGACCTCCCCGGCGCCGGCATCTTCGCCTGCGCCCGATAGACCTACCTCCCCGGCGAAGGACGATCCTCCGCCGGAGCAAGACAACTCTGCCCCCGACGTCCACATGGACTCGGGGGCTCAACAGGAACCTCCAGCTTCTGATGTCCATATGGACACAGGAGTCCAACAAGATGTCCCAGACTCCGGCGCGCCCATCAGCGGCGCCGGGACTACTGAGGATGCCGGCGCAAGCAACAGGAGCGCCGGCACAGATATCAAAGGAAAAGGCCCTGCAGTGCCGGAAGTCCGGACTACTCCGGAACCCGCCTCTGCTGGCCAAGCTGCACCGGCCGCGCCGGAACAACCCGCACCCAAGACTCCCTCTGCTGAGAAGACTCCAGCACCAGCCAAGACCGTTGCCTCGGCCAAGACCTCCATCCCGGACAAGACCTCTGCCCCGGTCAAGTCCGGCACCCTCAAGATCCAGCCGACCAAGTCCGGCACACCATCCGCCGCCACTGCTCCTTCTAAAGCAGCATCCTGGCCCAGCTCTGCTCTGGCCCTGCATCTTGGCAGGGCAGCAACCCGGCCTGGCTACCGGCCCAGCTTCTTCGACACGCCGGAACTTGAGGGCCGCGTCTCCCTAGTGTCAAAAAGCGACAAGAGCCTTGGATCTCTCAAGGAGCACTGCATCAGGTGGAACAACGCCGACAGTTTGGACACTGCCGACTCCAGGAGCAAGAAGCTTGCCGAGGCTTTGGCCACTGGCGATCCATCTGATATCCTAGCCGCGAAGCCCATTCCCATTGCCTGCGAGTCCTCAGCCTCCAGCAAAGACTTCACCGCCTGGCCGACGCTACCAACGTAAGTCTTCTCTACACATATCCCCAGTCCCCGAAAATGTCGGCTGTCCGGGATACGGACATCCGGGATTTTCCAATACCTTTTGCACCTAGCTCTTTTTGAATTATCTTTCCGGTATATATGCGCAGCACCTATGCCGGTTCTTCAACAAACTATCCTTTTAAGTACCTTTCAAATCCTTTTGACCGAGATATAAGCTCGATTCGAGCTTCAAATCCTAGTCACCGAGGGCCGGGATAGGTGCGCAGCACCTATGCCGGTTCTTCAACAAACTATCCTTTTAAGTACCTTTCAAATCCTTTTGACCGAGATATAAGCTCGATTCGAGCTTCAAATCCTAGTCACCGAGGGCCGGGATAGGTGCGCAGCACCTATGCCGGGTCTTCAATATCATGAACACTTCGTACAATCTTCAATTGCACTGATATGCTAGACTTCGGTTAACAACCTTTCAAATCCTGTCTGCTTTGCAGCGCATGAATAACGCCCGCGCCGACATGTTCCATGACTTGGTGTGCGAGCACCGGAAGCTCTCTGATGCGCATAGCAAGCTCCGGCTGGAACTACGCCAGAAAGGTAAACCCAGCCGATATACGCCTTTATTCCGGGTGCCTTGCGTTCTTTTGTTTCGGAATATTTCTCTTGCCGACATCTGACGCTTTACCGACATATTTCAGCTGCTGCTGAGGACCAAGTCACCGCGCTTCTTCAGAGGGTGAAGGAACTGACTGGTATGCCGGATACCGCTGATTCTTTGCTAATCCACTTGTGCTTCAAATCCTTTGACTCTTGTTTCTGTTTCTTGTCTTCTCATTCTCTTAACTTCAAATCCATGCAGATGAGAAAGCTGCACTGGAGGCCCGCCACCAGGACTGTACGCCCTCAGTGGATGTGGCCAAGCAGTTGGATGACCGTGATGCCGCCCACAAAGTTGAAGTTGAGCAACTAAAGGGCCGGGTTGCCGAGCTTCTAGAGGAGAAGGAGCAGAGGGAGGGCCAACTGAAGAAGACCCAGGAACTGCTCGTCGCTTCCGAGACTGATGCCTCCAACTCCCGTGCAGAACTGACTAGCCTGAAGGAGCAGGCGACGAAATGGGAAGTTACAGTTGCACAGCTCAATGCCGACCTCGCCAGTAAGCTTCAAATCCTTTTCCTTTATCCTCCCGACATATCATGACAATTTCCGGCACAACCTTTACGCCGACATATACTTCTTTTGCTCACATACTTTCTATTTTTCAGACATGTTTCCTGCTTCCGTCGAAGACGTTGAGAGGGCTCTGCAGTTGGATCGAGAGACCCGGGGTGTCCCGGTTGACTCGGCCAACTGGGACATGTCGGAACAGCTGTTGGCCCTGCAATCCCGGAAGAACGCCATGACCCTCTACACGGAAGAACTCTTTCTTGGCGCCCAGGAGGCATATTCTGCCCTCTGGCCGGGTCAACGGACACCCACCGACCCTGTTGACCTCGGCAACGATCTGCAGCTCGCCAAGGTTCGCCTCAGGGAGTGGCGAGATTCCGGCGCCCGGGTGGGAGCTGATGAAGCTCTCACCTACTTCCTCTCTTGGTATGAAAAGGCTGATCTGGAGACTTTGCGCAATGTGCGCGAAGGATCTATCTGGACCACGGATCCGGAACACATCCGGCGCCGACGGGAATTGGCCCATAGCTATGTGGACTACGCCGACACCGATGCTTTCGTCTGGGACATCCGCGAGCCGGAGAAGAAGGACGACGGCGGGGCATCTGCCGACGCTGAGGGCTCCGACTCCAGCCAAGATGAAGAGGAAGTTGAAGAGGCCGGCACTGACGTTCCGGAACAGGGATCTGCTCCGGGCGGAGGTGATGGCTCCATTCCATCTGCTGGGTCCGGCACTCCTGAAGCTGACATCTCCACTGCTACAGCTCCTCCAGCCGGCGGCTCTGCTTCTGCCGCTGCTCCTTGACTTTGCAGCACCAAAAACTTTAAGTTTTATCAGATCCCCGGAATGCCGGGTGCAGCTGTAAGATATATGTTTAACTTCCTTTGGTTTGCTATCTGAACAAGTTTTAACTTGGTTTGCTTGTTTATCAATGCCGGATCATCTTTTGGCTAAGTCACCGAGTTTGTTTTCCTGTTTCCTCAACTTCACAACCTTGGCTACTTGTCTACCTTATTTGGCTTTCGACGTATGAGTTTCAAGGTTGCTTCATTAAACATACAGTACTTAAACTTTGAAACTTAGACTTCAAATCATCCGACATTTCAAGTTTTATTCTTAGCAATAACATAAATGCCGGTTCACTTATTTTACATTTCCTTAGCCGTTTTCCATGTGTCGACAATCTCCGGCATCTACTCTTGCTAGCCATGAAGCCGGGTTTCGGACAACAGCTGAGTCGAAGAGTGGCCTTTGGTGCCGGCACATTACTAGGTCGACATAGGAAACACTCAAATCAAGCCAGCCGGCATATAAATAAAATGAAAAATAAGCAACTATATATCTCGGAGGCAGTGCCCGATCTCTTCGGGATGCCGACATTTCATTCATTAGTCTTGTGCCGGCACAAAGCGCCGGCACACAAAGCAAGAATATGGAAATACATACATTGTGCTGCTTAGGAGTAAAAGGGGCGGAGTAGAGCTATGTTCCATGGTCTCTTGGTTTCTTCTCCGGACCTGTCCGCCTTGTCCTTCTTGGGGGCCTGCGCATCTATAAGATAATAGGCATCATTGTGCAGAGCTCTGCTCACAATGAATGGCCCCTCCCATGGAGGAGTTAACTTATGCCGGCCCTCTGTGCCTTGCCTTAGCCGGAGTACTAGATCTCCCTCTTGGAATCTCCTTGGATTCACCTTCTGCGCATGATAGCGTCTGAGGTTTTGCTGATATACTGCTGTTCTTGATAGAGTTATTTCTCTTGCTTCCTCTAGCAGATCAACATCGTTTTCCCTGGCTTCTTTAGCCTCTTCCTCAGTATATAGCACTACTCTTGGTGCATCATGTATTACATCTGTTGGAAGCACAGCTTCTGCTCCATATACCAGGAAAAATGGTGTGTAGCCTGTTGACCTATTCGGAGTTGTCCTTAAACTCCAAAGCACTGCTGGCAACTCATCTAGCCAACATCCCGGAGTTTTGTCGAGTGGCTCTATCAGCCGGGGTTTTATGCCGGACAACACTAGTCCATTTGACCTCTCTACTTGGCCATTGGCACAAGGGTGAGCGACCGACGCAATGTCCAGCCGGATTCCCACTTCCTCACAAAATCTGGCAAATGGTCCTTGGGCAAAGTTCGACCCATTGTCAGTGATGATGCCATGGGGGACACCATATCTCAAGATTATATCTTTTAAGAATTTCACTGCTGTGTGACCATCACACTTGCTTATGGGCTTCACTTCAATCCATTTGGTGAACTTGTCCACCATGACCAGGATATGGGTCATTTTTCCTCTGGCCGGCTTAAAAGCCCCGACCATATCCAGGCCCCAAACAGCAAAGGGCCAGGTTATCGGGATAGTCTTCAAGGCAGACGCCGGCTGATGAATCTGGTGGGCATATCTCTGACACCCATTGCACTTCCGGACCAAGTCTTCTGCTTCTTGCAGTGCCGTCGGCCAATAAAACCCATGCCGGAATACCTTTGCCACCAATGCTCTGGATGAAGCATGGTGACCACACTCCCCCTGATGAATTTCCCGGAGCATCTCCAGGCCTTCCGCAGATTCGACACATCTCTGCAATACTCCGGTGACACTTCTTTTGTATATTTCCTTGTTTATGATGGTATATCCTTTGGATCTCCTTGCAACCCGGCGTGCCTCGGTTTCATCCGCCGGCACTTGACCATCCACCAAGAAATCCACGATAGGACGTGCCCATGAGGGCACTTCCCTAACAGTGAACACTGTCCGATCTATCTCCATCATTTCGACCGACACACAATCGATCTCCATGGGCTGCGAAGTCCCCGGGACTATGGGATCAGTCCCCGGGTATGCCGGAGCAGTCCCCGGGTATGCCGGCACAACCTCTTGGTACATTTTACCCTTGCCCCTAGCTCTGCTCCGGAATACTGCACTCACCGCATATGTCGGCCCAGTCCCCGGGACTGAGGAAACAGTCCCCGGGTTATCTGACCTGGCTCCGGCATCTATCTCCATTGGAACTGCATCCTCCGGACTCGGCGGGACATAAATGGAAGATGACTCCGGCGAGGGCTTGATCGACGGCTTCCTCAGATGCTCCAATGAAATGCCGGGCGGGATTGAATCTCTGGAAGATCCCAGCTTGGACAATGCATCGGCTGCTTCGTTCTGAGCCCGGGGAACATACCGGAACTCACAACCTTCGAAGTAACCACTTATCTGCTGCACTAGGAAATGGTAGGACCCCATGTTTGCATCATGCGCATCCCATATGCCAGAACATTGCTGGATCACCAAGTCAGAATCACCGAAACACATAATCCGGCGAATTCCTATGTCCTTAGACACCTTCAGGCCATGCACCAGTGCCTCATATTCCGCCACATTATTTGATGCTGCAAAATGAATCTGCAGGACATATCTCAATTGGTCATTCTTTGGTGAACTGAGAACTATGCCGGCACCCAAGCCATGGATTGTCTTGGACCCATCGAAATGCATTCTCCAATAATTTGCATCTGGCAATGGTGGCTCATATTGTATCTCGGCCCAATCAATAAAGAAATCCGCCAACACCTGGGACTTGATTGTATCTCTCTTGTCATATTGAGGGGTATATGGTGACAACTCTATTGCCCACTTGGCTATTCTGCCACTGGCATCTTTGTTGCCTATGATCTCCGAGATAGGGGCCTCGGCCACTACCCGGATTTGATGCTCTTGGAAGTAATGCTTGAGCTTCTTGGCCGCCATATAGACACCATAAGTCATTTTCTGATAGTGTGGGTAGTTTTGCTTTGAGGTGGAGAGGACTTCACTCAGATAATATACCGGCCGCTGCACGGTTTTGCCTCCTTCCTCTCGCTCCACTACTACCACTGCACTAACAACCCTGTTGGTTGTCGCTATATAGAGCAACATCGGCTCACGGGGCATCGGAGACGCCAATACCGGTGCTGTTGACAATATCTGTTTCAATTCCTTGAAAGCTGCATCTGCTTGCGTTGTCCAAACAAATGTGTCGGACTTCTTCATCAACTGATATAACGGTAAAGCTTTCTCTCCCAGCCGGCTTATGAAACGGCTCAGGGATGCGAGGCACCCAGTGAATTTTTGTACTTCCTTCAAATCTGCCGGCGGCTTCATCCTTTCTATGGCACGAATCTTGCCGGGATTCACCTCAATACCCCGGCTGGAAACAAGGAAGCCGAGCAACTTGCCCGCCGGCACACCGAAGGTACACTTTGCCGGATTTAACTTCATCCGGAACCTCCTCAGGTTTGCAAAGGTTTCCCGAAGGTCATCTATGAGAGTCTTTCTCTCCTTGGTCTTTATGACGACATCGTCGACATATACCTGCACATTTTTATCTATTTGATCATGCAAACACTTCTGCATACATCTCTGGTAAGTTGCACCGGCATTTCTTAACCCGAAAGGCATGGTGAGATAACAATAAGCCCCGTGCGGGGTAATAAAGGATGTCTTTATTTGATCTGGCTCATACAAAGGGATCTGGTGGAAACCAGAATAGGCATCTACAAATGATAACAGTTCACATCCAGCAGTGGAATCAATCACTTGATCGATCCGAGGGAGCGGGAATGGATCTTTAGGGCATGCCTTGTTCAAGTTTGTGTAATCAACACACATCCGCCATACTTTTACTATGGCGGGCTCATCCTTCTTCTTTTCCACCAAAACCGGATTAGACACCCAATCCGGATGCAGTACTTCCTTGATAAAGCCGGAGGCTAGGAGCCTGGCCACTTCCTCCCATATTGCTTTCCTCCTATCATCCGCATTCCGCCGGAGCGGCTGCTTTACCGGCTTTGCATCCGGCCTTACATGCAGTGCGTGCTCAGCCAGCTCCCTCGGCACACCTTGCAGGTCTGAAGTAGACCATGCAAAGATATCCCGATTCTCACGGAGGAAGCTAGTGAGCTCGCTTTCCTATTTGGGGTCCATACCTGCCCCGATGAGGGCATGGCGCTCCGGGAAAACTTCATCCAGAGGCACCTTTTTGACTTCCCTGCCCACTTGAAAAGAAGCACTGCCACCCGGGCTCGTCATGCCCGGCATAGATTTGCCGGCCACGACCGTCTCAGCAATTTCCACTGCTCGCTTGAGCCTCTTCCTTTCCTCTGCAATGATCAGAGTCTCGGCCAGGTTAGACCCGGCTGTTGCACATGCCATCGAACGCTTGTAATCACCAATGATGGTAATCGCCCCTCTGGGCCCCGGCATCTTCATCTTCAGGTACGCAACATGCGTAGAGGCCATGAACTTTGCCAATGCCGGCCTCCCCAGCAAAGCATGGTAGGGGCTTTCCAGATCAACCACCTCGAACATGAGATTTTCCACCCTGCAGTTATCCCGGCTGCCAAACATGACATCCATCCGGATCTTGCCCATCGGCGCACACGAAAGTCCCGACACAATGCCGTGGAATGTAGTCTTGCTTGGCTCCAGCATATTCTCCTTGATTCCCAGCTTCTGCATCGTATCCCGATACATGATGTTGATGTTGCTTCCATTGTCAATGAGGACCTTGCTGAACCTCACGTTATTAGCCGGCCCGACAAATGTCGGATCCATTACTCGCGCATAACCGCCGGGGTCTGGCATGATCCTGGGATGATCTGCCCTGTCCCAGCCAATGGCCTGGTCAGACCAATGCATCAGCTTCGGAACTGTTGTCATAATGGCGTTTACCTCCAAACACCGCCGGTACAAGCTCTGCTTGTCTGTTCTTTCGGTCTCAAAGACCATGTAGCTTTGATCATGTTCCTTGAACTCATTTCGGCCCGCTCCTGGGCCTCCGGCACTATATCCCGGATTATAGCTCTGGTCTATTTGATTTACGTCGGCATTTTTGGCATTGCTCTGATTCCCGGGATTAACCGGCCTGGGCGGGACTGCAATTGTATTTGCGCCTGTTAATGGCGATGGAGCTGCCGGGATAGATGGTCTAGCCGGTCCCCAGGGACCTGCACGACCTGCTAATATGTCGTCCAGCCATGAACAGTTTCTCGTCAAATGATTTGTCGGCTTACCCGGCTGGAATGTGTGAAACACACAAGGCTTGTCCATGGCCAGACCCACTGTATACTTCGGCCACTGCTTCTTCTGACCGGCGGCTCCGCCGGCATTCTTGTTGATCCAGACATTCTTCTTCTGGAAGGGCTGCGCTTGCTGCTGCGGTTGTTGCTGCTGAGGCTGCTGATAGCCCTCATACCTCGGGCGTTGGCTACTGCCGGCGCCCTCTTGCTCTTCCTCCACAGCTGCTACTTGTGCCGTTCCATACCGAAAATCCGGCCGCTCATCTCTCCTCTTGTTCCGGTTATCAGTGCGATAGAACTGCCCCGGTCTCCCGGTGTTGCTATTGTTCCGCTGGGTCTGCCCCTGTCCTTGTGAATCAAGGGTAGGCTGCATGGGGTCTCCCAGAGCATAACTATCCGCAATCTTGATTGTCTCGGCCAACGTGGCCGGCATGTCCCTCTGCAGCTTTTGCCACAACATGGTGCCGTGCCGGCACCCATGAGCGAACCACATGATGGCCTGCTGCTCCACAACTCCTTCGCAGGAATTGCGCAAGGTGCACCACCTGGTCAGATAGTCACGGTCGGTCTCATTCACTCCTTGCCGGCAGTTAGCCAGCTGCTGAGGACGATTCGGCCTCTTATATGTACTGGTGAAGTTTGACACAAACTGCTCTTCGAAATCAACCCAGCCATTGATACTTCCGGCCGGCAGATTGTTCAGCCATATCCTGGCTGGTCCTTCTAGCATTTGCGGCACATATCGTACCGCCCATCTGAGGTTTCCTCCGGCAATGTTCACTGCGGTGGAGTAATCCTCCAACCAATCTTCCGGCTTTGTACTGCCGTTATACGTCCTCGCACCACGCGCGAGCTGGAAATAGTAAGGTACCGGCTCAGCCATAATCCGGGGTCCAAAGCACATAGGACCCGGAGCTCCTTGCCTCTCCACCAACTCCGATTGGTGAATCATGTCCAGCTTGAAGCGTGCATCACTTGCTGCCAAGGACCGAGGTCCAAGCCGGGATGCAATTGGGCCCGCGATCACTTTTTCCTGCTGCTGCTCCGGCTGATACTGCTCACTTTGCCGGCCTTGCTGATGCTGCTGCTGATATCCCGCCCTGACAAGGGCGGAATTCCCATCATCTTCTCGACGTCACGGTTGACCTGCACCTTGCCGCTGCGTTGTACCTCTGGCGCCCCGCTGCTGACGCCGGGCTGCACTGTTACTCCGGCCACCACCGGCCGAAACTGCCCCTTGCTCGGCCGGCACATTCTGGCCAGCATTCTTGCTGCCGACATACTTGTCAGCTGGGCCGGCACTCTTTTGAACTGTTGCTTGCTTTCCGGCGATTGCCGGATCATACACCTGGATCTGCTTGTCCCGGCGGCCAGAGGTCACACTTCCGGCACGCCGGGCACTTGGATGCGGGGACGAGGCTTCGCCCCTCGACCTTGCGCCGGCACCTCCTACCGACGCAATGTACTGGGATGCCCCGGCACCTGGGTTTGCCTTCTTAAAGGCCTCCTGCTGCTTAGTAGCTTCAGACAAAAGATGGTTAAGCCGGGCTTGCTGCTCATGCAGTGCTTCGCCGAACAAATTAGATAAGTCCTTAGCTACCTCTGCTGCTGCTCTAAGGTTCTTCACTGGGGAGCTATAAATTACCTTAGGCACAGTACTAGTTGCAGTGTGACTCTTAGCTCTAGCATCTTTACCTAGCTCAGTATTAAGATCTCTACCTCTAGTTCTAACCTCATCTATCCGGCTAGGCCGGGTTACCACAGGAGTAAAACCATGGGCTGCCTCATACTCACGGAGTTGCCGGTTAAACCGTTCGCGCTCCTGGTGCATGGCCAGGGCCTCGTCGACGAGGGCCTGGCGAGATCCCTCCAGGACCTCCCTTGTCTGCTCCGGATCATCACCGGATCGTACCGGCTCGAGAAGCCGATCGATGATGGGAAGAAGCACCTGACCCTTTGCCGGCACAGCGGAAGTGCCGGCCAGGTTCTCGACACGCTCCAACGGAGGACGTGCCGACCTCTTGGCCTTCGGCGGCTCCGGGGGAGTATCTCCTGCTGCTGTTGGTGCTGCCTTGCCGGCACCATCTGCCGGCGGCACTAATGTGCCAGCCATCATTACCTCGGCCGACTCTACTGAGCGAGCGCTACGCCCAGCGTGAGCCAGCCGATGTGACGGAGGATCCGCCGCCACCAGTACCTCTTCCCTGCAAACTCTCTCAGTCCCCACGTACACCTCGTGGGAACCGAAAGACATGATCCGGCCATCCCTGGGGAACGGCCGGCCGCCGAGACATCCGGTGTTGTCACTGACGAAGCTGAGCGAGCCTAGCCTCTGGACGAGGCCAGAGACCACGCGCACTACCGAAGCTGCTATCACAGACCCCGTCCGAATAAACACTCCGCCCAGCATATCGATCTGCCCCACGGTGGGCGCCAAATGTCGTCGTGGTGAAACAACATATGCCATGGGATGGCTTAAGTGGGGGCCGAACTAGATGCTGGAGGATTCGGAAGAGGGGAACGAGCTAAAAAGCACGACAGAAAGGAACACAGATCTACCCAGGTTCGGGGCTCTCGTAAGGAGATAACACCCCTACTCCTGCTCTACTGGTTATATATTTGGATCAATGGAGTATACCACAATGGTGCTTCCAAGCTCTCTGCTAGAGGAGGAAGATGAACTGCTAAGTGTAGGAACACAGAGTGATCAACTCTTTACTAGGGCTCCCTGTGCCACCTTATATAGTGATGGCCAGGGTTACAACGGTCATAAGAGACCAGAAGACACCAACTACACTCCCAATAGGACTTGCTGACGAAGGCAGAAACCCTTGACTTTCTCCCTGATTGCTCTCGATGGGACTCCACATCACTGTACCTTGTACCTCTTGAACTGTGACCTTACCTCTGTGAGGTAAGGGCTGTACTGGTGCACAGAGTGGGTAGGTAGACCACCACTGTGCACCCTGTCACCATGATCTCTCTCCATACTTGGCAGAACCTCTCCTTGATTGTAGGGATTGGACACCTTAGCTGACTTATGTATCCCGGATATGACCGTTGGCCATATCCTGGACCTATATGCCGGACCATCGACCTATGAAGGTCGGGTAATCCGGCTACCCTGCTCCTGCACGATATGACATATAAGTTAGGCCGGCATATCTAGGTATATGCCGGCATTCCTTAATAAGTATCCCGGTTATACCGGTATATCCGGACAATAGCCGGGATACACATATATGCCGGCCTGACCGATGCTCTTATATTCCGGCCAGATCCTTCTTTGATAATCCGGCATAAAGTCAACCATAGTCCTTGTATCTTTCTAGTCTCTTGACCATACCGGGGGTCATTCCCCGACACCGCGATCGAGCTCCTCCGCCTCCGCTGACTCCTACGGATATCTCCCTCTTCAAGGGGGCGTGGTCCGGTGGAGCGCGGGGCCGCGTTGCCTTGGGGGAAGGCGAGCAGGTCGGGGACGAGTACAGGAAGCTGACTCCGATTCGAACAAGGATCGCATCGCACGGCCGCTCCCAATCTCCCTCGGTTTCCCGACGTCTCGCATAAAAAGGAGCAGACGTCTCCCAGCAGAAACACCCAGCCGTCTCCATATCCTCGGCACGCTAGCCGTGTTCTTCCCTCCCTGAAGAAAAAAAATTAGCAGAGCGACGGCGGCGGCGGCGAGGAAGGTGAGAGAAAGATGGAGTCCAGGTTCGACCTGGAAGTATTACAGCTCTGCGAAACGATCTGCGAGCAGCTGGCGGGGCTGCTGTCTTTGATCCCAACAGGCACAAAGGAAGAGGAGCCGCTGATCCCAATACTTCAGTCGATGTGCCGGAACACTATGAGTTTCTGTGCATCCCATGGCCAACCAGTCACGGAGTTGGAGGAAGGCCAAGCAGCCCCCCAGTTGGGTTGTGCTAACAGTGAAGAAGTGGGACACGCAGAAGCAGTGGTGGCCGGCGGCGAGTTCTCCATTGGGACAGGGGAGCACCAGAGGAGCGCCATGGTAGATGCCGAAGCTAAATCAGCCACGAAGACCAACCCCACTGATGACACCGAGGACTTGGTCGATGATAAATCAGATGCAGAGTATGAGTTGGAGGCGTTTGCTCGCTACCGTCGGGGCTGGGAACTGTTTTATGGCGACAGCAACGCGTTTGAAGACCTGAGTAAGTAAACATGCTTGTTAATATGCTGGTTTCAGTTCTTCACTAAGGTTAACATTCCATGGTGCATGATAAATAAATGAGGTGTGGGATAACCACTTAAAATGATGCATTTGCAAAACCGAGAAAGAAATATACTTTTCAGTTCCTTCTCAACGATTAATCTGCCCCCTCTTCAGTTTATTACTTTTCATGTTATATTCTCTGACACACTTTCCTACTTGGGTTTTACATGTAGCACTATTTAGCCCGATGCTTTTTACGCACTGCACTCCGGGGTTTATTCCAGTGGATGCCGTCCTCACCAAGACAGTACAGATCTGTTCTATTAAAGTTGCTCGTATGGAGCACTTCAATTGGCCACTGGAGGTATATGGAGTGGTTGCTGCTCGGGATGTTGTGGATAAGCGTAGAAACCCTCTTTTTCTCCGTCCAAGAAATGACTGTCAACTCGTTTATGAAAAGGTATGCATTCTATTTTTCAAGTATTCATTTATTCTTGTACTTTGTTGATTAACAATCGAGGCGCTTTAACTTGATCAACTTCATGTGCATCCCTTGTAGATTCGGATTTGATTAATTCATCGACACAAATCAGGTCTTAACAAACTAACTAGAATGCCATTATATTGATTTTAATTTTTTAAACCCAAGCCTGCCAGATGCACAAGTGCGACACAACAAAAAAAGTTCTATTAATAAAGGTGATGTCAGAGCTGGTGGCTATTTTAAGAAAACATTGGAAAACAATGTTTACAAGTCTCGGAAAAACAATAGGAGATTAGTGAATTTAGGTGCTCAAGGGTCATGGCAAATAGCCAAATGCCAACCACTACAAACATCATATGATTAAGTCAGGCTTTGGAAAGTCTTTTCCAGATGTTTCGTTGATTTTATTAAGATCTCCCTGAACAAAAGTAACATTACTGATACCATTCAACTTAGCATTCTTTTGAGCATCCACAATGGCTTCTGGGACAACTTCATTTACTCTAGTTCCATCTAGGCATGCTTTGCCCTGGCCAAAAGAAGAACTTTATTTACTCTAGTTTATGCTAACCAGATATAGAAGTTATTCTCTCGCTTGCTCTGTCGCAATAGCTAACGCTACAAGAAACCCACCTTTTAGGGTCACGCCAATGGTTCCAGATCCCTAAAATAAGTCAAAAACAGTCTCAGAACTATCTCCTTTTAAGCCCAGCAGAATTTTCAGTGAGCTTATAATTTTATAAGAACATCCGCCTGCAAGGAAAATCATGCTACTTCCGTATGCAGTCATTCAGGAAACGATTACAAGTACTAAACACCCAGCTACCCAACTAAAAAAGGACTAAATTTAAAAAATCGATATTTCTGCCCTTTACTAGTATATGCTGTTATTAAAGCTACCATGTTCTTTTTACAAGTACTCAACACCCAGCTAGCTATTACAGAACTAGAAAAGTACTAATCACACATGTGCCATTTACTAGTATATGTTGTATATAAAGCTACTATGCAGATGCTTCTATTGTAAATAAACAACATAAGAAGAACATCGCAATAATGCATCGGTTCATTCAGTTATATAACATAAACAAACCTGTTTTGCATTAGTCTAGGAAAAATAGTTACTGCATCAAAAGAGCCTACTGGATATATGATTGGCCAATTTTTTGAAACATCATGTCAGAAAAGATCCAATTATGTACCACTTCAGGTTTTTGTGATTCTATCGACAAGAGCCATTAGTAATATGATGATCATACTTGCAGGATCCATTTTTGCACTTGACTGGCCCAGTACGTGCCATTGTGTCTGAGGAACCGGTTGACATTGAAATCCAGTTGGTAGTGAAGGGCACAACAACAGCTGAAGATAGGGCATTGATCAGTGATGCATTCTTTTATGAAGGTGATAACGGTGCTAGGGTGCGTACCAGCACCATTGAGAAATACTCCTGCACGCTTGAGTTATGTACTCAACAGCTTAATAGTTCTGTTCAAGCCACCATTTTCGGTTTACATGTTGATGAGAACTCAATCCCTCAGTATGGTTTCAAGGTCTTATGCTCATCAGAGTCTCAAAGAATCAATGAGTCTCCAGAAGTTGTGTTGTTTGATTCGAAACTCGGAAGAAAGTGTGCAATGAAAAATGGCTTTCTCAATCTGTCAAGGCAAGTTATTTCTGTAGAGATGCGTGGGAAGCTGAAGCTTATCATTCAAGCATATTCAGATTCTGGAGACGTTGGTGCAGAGTCTCATGTTTTGGTTGTTCCCAAGAAATGCAACACAACTCATCATGAACTGCATTTTGGAGGCTTCAATGCAGTGTTCACGGTTGCATGGTCTTTGCTGGTTGAGGATGAAGAGATGGTATTGATGAATGGGATGGCCGACCCCTTCGAATTATTGCCCCCTATGCATCCGTCAGTATCCAAGAAGGTGGGGGAATCTTGTAGTGGTAGTTCACTAGCGTAGGTAATTTGGAGTGTTAAGTCTACTTTATGCCCGCCGCGCTGCTCACCCCTCCCCGTCGTCTCAGGCCGCACAGCTCGCCCCTCCCTACCGCCTCAAGCAGCAAGCTCACGCCTCCCGGCCGCCGGCCGCGAGCTCGCGCCTCCCTATCGCCTGCCGCACAGCTCAGGCCTCCCCGCCCCTTCCCAGCCCTCCATGGACCATGGGCCACCGCAACAGTGGTCGGAGAGAGGAAACAAGGAGAAAAGGGGAATGGATAATGGTTGGTGAACGAATGACTCAAGAAAAAAACGGTTCGGGTGAGGCTATCGACGCTAGCCAGAAGTGGTTGAGCTCATCCTACAGATTTGGTGGGATATGCTCAACCATCATTTTGAGACAAAAAGTGGTTATCCCTATCCCCTCCACCCTCTAAACCAAACAATGGATAGCCACGAACCGAAAAGGAAATATACTTTTCACTTCCTTCTCCACGATTAATCTGTCCCCTCTTTGGTTTTTTACTTTTCATGTTTTATTCTCTGACGCACTTTCCTACTTGGGTTTTACGTGCAGCACTGTTTAGCCCGATGCTTTTTACGCACCGCACTCCGGGATTTATTCCAGTGGATGCCGTCCTCACCAAGACAGTACAGATCTGTTCTATTAAGGTTGCTCGTATGGAACACTTCAATTGGCCACTGGAGGTATATGGAGTGGTTGCTGCTCGGGATGTTGTGGATAAGCGCAGAAACCCTCTTTTTCTTCATCCAAGAAATGACTGTCAAGTCGTTTATGGAAAGGTATCATTCTATTTTTTTCAAGTATTCATTTATTCTTGTACTTTGTTGATTAACTTGATCAACTTTATGTGCATCCCTGGTAGATTAGGATTTTATTAATTCATCGAAACAAATTAGGTCATAACAAACAAACTAGAAGGCCATTATATTGATTTTTTTTTAAAGAAACATCCAAGCCTGCTGGTTGCATAAGTGCGACACAAAAAAAAAGTTCTATTAATAAAGGTGATGTCGGCTGGAGGCTATTTTAAGAAAATATTGGAAAAAATGTTTACAAGTCTAGGAAAAACATCAGGAGATTATTGATTTTAGGTGCTCAAGGGTAATGACAAATAGCCAAATGCCAACTACTACAAACCTGATATGATTTAAGTCAGGCTTTGGAAATCCCTTTCCAAATGTTTTGTTGATTTTATTAATGTCTCCCTGAACAAATGTAACATTACTGATACCATTCAACTTAGCATTCTTTTGAGCATCCATTGGGACAACTTCATATCCATAGGCATGCTTTGCCCTGGCCAAAAGAATTTTTTTATTAACTCTAGTTTATGCTAACCAGATATAGAAGTTATTCTCTCGCTTGCTCTCTCTCCAATAGCTAACGCTACAAGAAACCCACCTTTTAGGGGGTCACGCCAATGGTTCCAGATCCCTAAAATAAGAAGAAAAAAAAGTGTCTCAGAACTAGCTTCTTTTAAGCCCAGCAGAATTTTCAGTGAGCTTATAATTTTATAAAGAACATCCACCAGCAAGGAAAATCATGCTACTTCAGTATGCAGTCATTCAGGAAACGATTACAAGTACTACTAAACACCCAGCGCACTATTACACAACTAGAAAAGGACTAAATTTAAAAAATCCATATTTCTGCATTTAGTAGTATATGCTGTTTTAAAAGCTACTATGTTCATATTACAAGTGCTCAACACCAAGCTATTACAGAACTAGAAAAGGACTAATCATGCTTGTGCCATTTACTAGTGTATGTTGTATATAAAGCTACTATGCACATGCTTCTATTATAAATAAACAACATAAGAAGAACATCACAATAATGCATTGGTTCGTTCAGTTACTTATATAACATAAAAAAACCTGTTTTGCATTAGTCTAGGAAAAATAGTTACTGCATAACAAGAGCCTACTGGATATATGGTTGGCCAAATTGTTTGAACATCATGTCGGAAAAAATCCAATTATGTACCACTTCAGGTTTCTGTGATTCCATCGACAAGAGCCATAAGTAATATGATGATCATACTTGCAGGATCCATTTTTGCACTTGACTGGCCCAGTACGTGCCATTGTGTCTGAGGAACCGGTTGAGATTGAAATCCAGTTGGTAGTGAAGGGCACAACAGCAGCTGAAGATAGGGCATTAATCAGTGATGCATTCTTTTATGAAGGTGATAACGGTGCTAGGGTGCGTACCAGCACCATTGAGAAGTACTCCTGCACGCTTGAGTTATGTACTCAGCAGCTTAATCGTTCTGTTCAAGCCACCATTTTCGGTCTACATGTTGATGAGAACTCAATCCCTCAGTCTGGTTTCAAGGTCTTATGCTCATCACTGTCTCAAAGAATCAATGAGTCTCCAGAAGTTGTGTTGTTTGATTCGAAACTCGGAAGAAAGTGTGCAATGAAAAATGGCTTTCTCAATCTGTCAAGGCAAGTTATTTCTGTAGAGATGCGTGGGAAGCTGAAGCTTATCATACAAGCATATTCAGAGTCTGGAGACGTTGGTGCAGAGTCTCATGTTTTGGTTGTTCCCAAGAAATGCAACACAACTCATCATGAACTGCAGTTTGGAGGCTTCAATGCAGTGTTCACGGTTGCATGGTCTTTGCTGGTTGAGGATGAAGACATGATATTGATGAATGGGGTGGCTGACCCCTTCAAATTATTGCCCCCTATGCATCCGTCAGTATCCAAGAAGGTGGGGGGATCTTGTAGTGATAGTTTACTAGTGTAGCTAATTCAGAGTGTTCAAGTCTATTTTATGCATTGCCATATAACTTTATTCCTGTGCTGTATTGGTTCCCGGGCACTAACTAAATAACATGGTTTGCAACAATTGTAGTTTTTTCAGTATTGTGAAAACCAAGTATTTAGTTTTCCAAATCTTTCTCTATCCGGTGGTTCTTGTGTGATGATAAGCTAGGCTTCCCAGATATGGACATCGTTGGGTTTGAACGAGCTAGTGGGTAGGGTGCATGTGTCTCTGTTTTCTTATAGCTCCAGCTCATTTTTCTTCGACGATGTTTTTCCGCTCTCATATATCTGAACATAGGAGAGGGACTAGTCTTGGTCGTTTCCTCTTGCCAATCTGCCGCTTTTCTCGTCTTCATCAGAAAACTGGTTCTGATAAGACACTGGACAAAAAAATTTAGAGCAACCAAGAAACTCAACATTTTACTTGGGGGGTATGTAAATAATACTAGAAGTTCTACAACAACGGCCGTGAATCAGAGATATTGGCCAAAAAGCTTATACCTTCTTGTGGTTTCGAGTTGGGCCAGTGTTTCATATTTACTACTTCGGCCCCGTCCAAATGTACTTCCGCGCGTTTGCAGCTTATTGTGTCCTCCGTCTTCTTCTTTTTTTGACAAGGTATCTGTTACAGGGAGAGCCGGGAGCGACACACAACCCGGACAAGCCACTACTTGCTTGTGTGAATAACTTGAGGATAGTTTCAACCAATAGATGCAGCGAAAATATAGACACAATCACAATGCACAAGTGACACAAGGATTTACGTGGAAAACCTCCTCAAGGTGAGGAGGGAAAAACCACGGGTGTGGACCAACCAGTCCACGCAAGCTTCACTATGAGCAACCTTGGTACAGAGTCTCTCTAGAACCTCTAGAGATTACAACACACTTCTCCTCGTTGCCCACCGGCAACAACAACAACAACCACAAGAGGTAAGATACAACAAAGACAGAGATATCACAGTTTCTGTCCTCTTCAGCAATCAGCGAACTGCTCTCAAACCGCAGATCCAATCAGCATGAAACTTGGTAGACAAGTAGACATATGAGTTCCCAACATACTGACCAAAAATCAGCTCAATCGGACACCGTTTGCCTACCCAAACTGTTCGTCTCCCAAAACAGCTCTGTGCTAAAACTGCAGCAGTCCGACCTGACTAAACTGCTCTCAAATCTGAACCTCCACTGACCCAAATCCTAAACTGTGTAACCAGATCGAAGTACTCAAAGTAAGGAACGAGCTCACCAAGTTTGGAGCCAATCCAAGCACGTTTGAGCCTCCAAACACCAGCTTGAAGACAGACTGGTCAGAACTCAGAAATCTGGACAGATTCACCTCTTCTTCTTCTTCTTCTTCTTCTTCTTCTTCTTCTTCTTCTTCCCCTCTTCTCACTTGGTTGTGGTGATCTAGTGTGCTCTCTCACCCTCTCACAGCAGCAGCCACGTTCTTGGCTTGCTCTCTTGCTCTTAGTCACACAGCCACCAAAGTGGCTAGGGTTTTCTCCTTTATACCTCCCAAGGAGGTACCTCAGCCGTTGGATGCGAACCTCGATCAACGGTTGATACGTGTTAGACTACTTGGGCTGATGTTGGGCTGCCAACACACCTCCATGTGGAGGGACATGTCCCAACAAACTCCCCCTCCCGACATCATGTCGGGGGAATGACCCCCGGTAGGGTCAAGAGACTCGAAAGATATAAGGAATAAGGTTGACTTTATGCTGGTTGACCAAAGTTGGGTCTCGCCGGGATATAAGAGTATCGGCCAGACCGGCATATAAGGCGTATCCCGGCCGATGTTCAGATATATCGGTATAGCCGGGATACTCGGAGAGGTATGCCGGCGTATGTATAGATATACCGGCCTAACTTTGTTGATATAGTATGCAGGAACAGGGGAGGCCGGATTACCCGACCTTGGGTCATTGGTCCAGCATATAGGTCCAGGATATGACCAACGGCTATATCCGGGATATAGAAGTCAACCAAGGTGTCATATCCCTACAATCAAGGAAGGAAACATCCAAGTATGGAGGAAGATCATGATGACAGGGTGCACAGTGGTGGTCTAACAACCATCACTGTGCTAAAGTACAGTCCTTACCTCACAGTGGTAAGGTCACAGTCGATGGGAGTACAAGGTACAGGGATGGTGAATCCCATCGAGAGCAATCAGGGGCAAAGTCAAGGGTTCTAGGCATCGTCACCTTGTCCTATTTGGACTATAGCTAGTGTCATCTACGTATGGATGACCGTTGTAACCCTGGCCACCACTATATAAGGTGGCACAGGGAGCCCTAGCCAAGGGTT
This sequence comes from Dactylis glomerata, assembly GCA_007115705.1. Lineage (NCBI taxonomy): Eukaryota > Viridiplantae > Streptophyta > Magnoliopsida > Poales > Poaceae > Dactylis > Dactylis glomerata. The sequence continues at coordinate 131,934 of QXEO01000683.1, forward strand.
GTTCTCTTCCTACTCTCCCAGTTGATAGTTTATCTTCCTCCTCTGGCAGAGAGCTTGGAAGCACCATTGTTGTGTACTCCATCGATCCATTTATACAACCAGTAGAGCAGGAGTAGGGGTGTTATCTCCTTACGAGAGCCCTGAACCTGGGTAGATCCGTGTTCCTTTCTGTCGTGCTTCTTAGCTCGCTCTCCTCTCCCGAATCCTCCAGCATCTAGTTCGGCCCCCATTTAAGCCATCCCATGGCATATGTTGTTTCACCACGATGACATTTGGCGCCCACCGTGGGGCAGATCGATATGCTGGGTGGAGTGTTCATTCGGACGGGGTCCGTGATAGCAGCATCGGGAGTGCGCGTGGTCTCTGGCCTCGTCTAGAGACTAGGCTCGCTTAGCTTCATCAGTGACAACGCCGGATGTCTCGGCGGCCGGCCGTTCCCCAGGGATGGCTGGATCATGTCTTTCGGTTCCCACGAGGTGTATGTGGGGACTGATAGTGTTTGCAGGAAGAAGGTGCTGGTGGTGGCGGATCCTCCGTCGCATCTGCTGGCTCACGCTGGGCGTAGCGCTCGCCCGATAGAGTCGGCAGAGGTGATAATGGCCGGCACATCCGTGCTGTCGGCGGAAGATGCCGGCAAAGCAGCAGCGGCAGATACTCCCCCGGAGCCGCCGAAGGCCAAGAGGTCGGCGCGTCCTCCGTTGGAGCGTGTTGAGAACCTGGCCGACACTTCCGGCGTGCCGGCTAGGGACCAGCCCCTCCTCCCCATCATCGATCGGCTTTTTGAGCCGGTGCGATCCGGTGATGATCCGGAGCAGACAAGGGAGGTCCTGGAGGGATCTCGCCAGGCCCTCTGCGACGAGGCCATGGCCATGCATCAGGAGTGAGAACGGTTTAACCGGCAACTCCGTGAGTATGAGGCAGCCCATGGTTTTACTCCTGTGGTAACCCGGCCTAGCCGGATAGAGGAAGTTAGAACTAGAGGTAGAGATCTTAACACTGAGCTAGGTAAAGATGCTAGAGCTAAGAGTCATAGTGCAACTGGTACTGTACCTAAAGTAATCTATAGCTCACCAGTGAAGAATCTTAGAGCAGCAGCGGAAGTAGCTAAGGACTTATCTAATTTATCCAGTGAAGCACTGCGTGAGCAGCAAGCCCGGCTTAACCATCTTTTGTCTGAAGCTACTAAGCAGCAGGAGGCGTTTAAGAAGGCAAACCCAGGTGCCGGTGCATCCCAGTACATTGCGTCGGTGGGAGGTGCCGGTGCGAGGTCGAAGGGCCAAGCTTTGTCCCCGCATCCAAGTGCCCGGCGTGTCGGAAGTGTGACCTCTGGCCGCCGGGACAAGCAGATCCAGGTGTATGATCCGGCAATCGCCGGAAAGCAAGCGATAGTTCAGAAGAGCGCTGGCCAAGCTGACAAGAATGTCGGCAGCAAGAAGGCCGGCCAGGATGTGCCGGCCGGGCAAGGAGCAGGCTCGGCCGGTGGTGGCCGGAGTAACAGTGCAGCCCGGTGTCAGCAGCAGGGCGCCGGACATGCGTTGCAGCAGCAAGGCACGGGTCAGCCGAGACATCGTGAAGATGATGGGAATTCCGCCCTTGCGAGGACGGGATATCAGCAGCAACAGTATCAGCAAGGCCAACAGAATGAGTAGTACCAGCCGGAGCAACAACAGCAAAACATGATTGCGGGCCCAATTGCGTCCCGGCTAGGACCTCGGTCCTTGGCCGCAAATGATGCGCGCTTCAAGTTGGACAGAATTCACCAGTTAGAGTTGGTGGAGAGATAAGGAGCTCCGGGTCCTATGTGCTTTGGACCCCGGATTATGGGTGAGCCGGTACCTTATTGTTTTTAGCTCGCGCGTGGCGCGAGGACATATAACGGCAGTACAAAGCCGGAAGATTGGTTGGAGGACTAATCCACTGCAGTAAACATCACCGGAGGAAACCTCAGATGGGCGGTACGATATGTACCGCAGATGCTTGAAGGACCAGCCAAGATATGGCTGAATAATCTGCTGGCCGGAAGTATCAACGGCTGGGTTGATTTTGAAGAGCAGTTCGTGTCAAACTTCACCAGTACATACAAGAGACCCAACCGTCCGCAGCAGCTAGCTAACTGCCGGCAAGGAGAATATGAGACCGACCGTGACTACCTGACCAGGTGGTGCACATTGCGCAATTCCTGTGAGGGAGTTGTGGAGCAGCAGGCCATCATGTGGTTCACTCAGGGGTGCCGGCATGGCACCATGTTATGGCAAAAACTCCAAAGGGAGATGCCGGCCACGTTGGCCAAAACAATCAAGATTGCCGACAGTTACACACTGGGAGATCCCATGCAGCCCACCATTGATTCACAAGGATAGGGGCAGACCCAGCGGAACAACAACAATGCCGAGGGATCGTGGCAGTTCTATCGCCCTAATAACCGGAACAAGAGGAGAGATGACCGGCCGAATTATCGGTATGGCTCGGCACAAGTAGCGGCCGTGGAGGAAGAGCAAGGGGGCGCCGGCAGTAGCCAGCGTCCGAGATATGAGGGCTATCAGCAGCCTCAGCAGCAGCAGCAAGCGCAGCCCTTTCAGAAAAAGAATGTCTGGATCAACAAGAATGCCGACGGCAGCGCTGGCCAGAAGAAGCAATGGCCGAAGTATACAGTGGGTTTGGCCATGGACAAACCTTGTGTGTTTCACACATTTCAGCCGGGTAAGCGGGCGAATCATTTGACCAGAAACTGTTCGTGGTTGGACGACATATTGGCGGGTCGTGCGGGTCCTTTTGGGCCGGCTAGGCCACCTATCCCGGCGGCTCCATCGCCGTTGATAGGTGCAAATACAGTTGCAGTCCCGCCCAGGCCGGTTAATCCCGGAAATCAGAACAATGCCGGAAATGCCGTCGTAAATCAAGTTGATCAGAGCTATAATCCGGAGTACTATGCCAGAGGCCCAGCAGCGGGCCAGAATGAGTACAAGGAGCACGATCAGAGCTACATGGTCTTTGAGACCGAAAGGACGGACAAATAGAGTTTGTACCGGCGGAGCTTGGAAGTTAATGCCGTTATGTCGGCAGTCCCAAAGTTGATTTACTGGTTTGACCAGGCCATTGGCTGGGATAGGGCAGATCACCCCAAGATCATGCCAAACCCCGGTGGATATGCTCTGGTGGTGGATCCGACGTTCATCGGGCCGACAAATAATGTGAGGTTCAGCAAGGTCCTCATTGACAATGGGAGCAGCATCAATATCATGTATCGAGATACGATGTAGAAGTTGGGCATCAAGGAGAATATGCTAGAGCCAAGTAAGACAACATTCCACGGCATTGTGCCGGGACTCTCATGTGCGCCGATGGGCAAAATCCGGATAGATGTCATGTTTGGCAACCAGGATAACTGCAGGGTGGAGAACCTCATGTTTGAGGTGGTGGATCTGGACAGTCCTTACCATGCGCTGCTGGGTAGGTCGGCATTGGCAAAGTTCATGGCTTCTACTCATGTGGTGTATTTGAAAATAAAGATACCGGGGCCCAGAGGAGTGATTACCATCATTGGTGATTACAAGCATTCAATGGCGTGTGCCACGGCCGGATCTAATCTGGCCGAGACTCTGATCATTGCAGAGGAAAAGAAGAGGCACATGCGAGCAGTGGAGATTGTTGAAACGGTCGTGGCCGGCAAATCTATGCCGGGCATGATGAACCCAAGTGGCGGGACTTCTTTCCAAGTGGCGAAGGAGGTCAAGAAGGTGCCTCTGGATGAGGTTTTCCCAGAGCGCTATGCCCTCATCGGTGCAGGTTTGGACCCCAAATAGGAAAGCGAGCTCATCAGCTTCCTCATAAGAATCGGGATATCTTTGCATGGTCTACTTCAGACCTGCAAGGTGTGCCGAGCGAGCTGGCTGAGCACGCACTCCATGTAAGACCGGATGCTAAACCGGTGAAGCAGCCGCTCCGGCGGAATACAGATGATAGGAGGAAAGCAATTTGGGAGGAAGTGGCCAGGCTCCTAGCGGCCGGCTTTATCAAGGAAGTACTACATCCGGATTGGGTGTCTAATCCGGTTTTGGTGGAAAAGAAGAAGGATGAGCCCGCCATAGTAAAAGTATGGCGGATGTGTGTTGATTACACAAACTTGAACAAGGCATGTCCTAAAGATCCATTCCCGCTCCCTCAGATCGATCAAGTGATTGATTCCACAGCTGGATGTGAACTGCTATCATTTGTAGATGCCTATTCTGGTTTCCACGAGATCCCTTTGTATGAGCCGGATCAAATAAAGACATCCTTTATTATCCCGTACGGGGCTTATTGCTATCTCACTATGCCGTTCGGTTTAAGAAATGCCGGCGCAACTTACCAGAGGTGTATGCAAAAATGTCTGCAAGAGCGACATGATGTTGAAGCTGTTCAAGAATCTCCTCATCCCAATTTCTTAAGTTAAAACTTGATAGGAAAACTTGGGTAGAAAAGAGTTCCTCTTAAAACTAAAATTTTGCTAAGGAAAACTTGAGTTTTACAAAAGATAGGTTTGAAGCTTGCTTTTGCAAAGTCAAACTCCACCTAGCCAAATATCATATAAGTGTAGGTGCCATTGAGTCCACCAAAGTATTGACCCTCTGTGGCTGCAACATATCATGTTGCAGGTTACTACTATGAAGATTGAAGATTGCTTCGCCTTGGTCACGAGTCTTCGTCCAACACATCTGCCTGTGGAGCTATGAAGAAAGAAGACTTGTAGTTCATTTACTTAGTCATTTCTCTCAAGTTGTAATAAGTTGTGGCGTTGTGCCACTTAAGTTGTAAAAGAACTATTTTATTTGTGGATCAAGCGTTGTAATAAAGACCTTTGTATTCTTGATATTTCATCTTGTACTGTGTGTGCTAGCAGTTGATCCGGGACTAGCACAAATAAAGCACAGGTACGCTACAAATGGTATCAGAGAAAAGTGTTGCCCTTAGGTTCGTGACCCTAGAATTGGACGAAAACCCTTAGGAAAAATTTAGGAGTTGTTCTTGTTTCTTTTTGTTGCTAACACTTAGGAATAGTTTTGACTTCTCTAAGTTAGAAATCTCTTTGATTTTTGTTCAGCGCTTTTGTTAAGTTTTTCTCTTTTGACTTACTAACTTGTCATGTTCTAACTTAAAGATGTCAACCTTCCGCATCACCAAGCCCGACAGTTTCAAGAAGTACAGCTTCGGAAAGCGCCTCATCGACATCGTCACTGCTTGGTCCCTGCCTACCCCGTTCATCAATGGGAGCGAGATGACCAAGTTTCATAAGAAGGGCGTCTGGGTCATCCACATCACGCAGCCAGGGCGCGAGACTGAGCCGAAGACTGAAAATATCAAGTTCAAGACCTTCCACACCGACAAAAGGGCGGGCGTCCATCTCCTCATGCAAGAACTGATAGCACGCCTCTGCGGACGTCACTTCTCCGAGGTCTAGAACCACTACTCCCACCTCTACGGCTGACGTGACGAGGAGGGCTTGGCCATCGTGCTACCTGACAGTGAGCAAGACCCCATGCGCATTCACCTCGCTGAGTTAGAGTACCTCGTTAGTGACGCCGAGGTTGAGAGGTACAACGAGATGTTTAACAACGATGAGTTACGTGCCCAGCTTGCCGAGAAGGACAAGCAACACCTAGAGCAGGAGCAGAAGATCAAGGAGATGGAGGAAAGGTTCAAGACTCAAGAGAAGCAGCGGAAGAGCCAAGAGAAGAGGATCCAAGCCAAGAACAAAGAAGTTAGAGAGCTGAAGCAGAAGTTAGAGTGCAACGACTTTGAGCTTGAAGCGGACCACGATCTGATCGAGAAGCTACGCGCCAACAAGAGGGAGCTTCAAGAGAAGATTGACACACTAACTGAAGACCTGCAGGACTACAAGAGGCTACTCAAGGAGAATGGCTTTGATGTTGAGGAAGTGGTCGTCATGGAAGAGTAGAGTAGTTAGAGAGACTACCCCACTTTATCTATGAGTTTGCTTTTATGCCCGTGACCGCTTGTGGTATGGCATTAGACATTGTATCCCTTAATACTTGAACGTTTGCGTACCTTCAAAACTATTTGTGAGTTGTCTATTGCATGCTTGAGTTAAAAGTTTTCTCCTATGCTTGTGTATGTTGTGTATGTGTTCTTTTAAGGAGTATTTTTATGCATGTGGGTAGGAAATTTTATTCCTTTAGACTCTATCTCTAAGTCTAACCTCACCTATTTCAAACCCCACAGATGCCTCCTCGTCGCGCTCCTGAGGAACAAATGCAGCAGATGATGGAAGCCCAATCTCAACTCATGCAAGTCATGACTCAGTTCCTTGCCAACAACAACAACAATAATAACAACCCTCCTCCACCACCACCACCCCCTCAGGTCGACATGCTTGCAAGGTTCTTAAGGCTTCGCCTTGCCAAGTTCTCACGTGCTGCTGAACCACTGGAGGCCATGGATTGGCTCCGTTCTGTTAACAAGGACTTGGTGACGACTGGTTGCACTGATGCTGAAAAGGTCAGGTTTGCAGCTCATTTGTTGGAAGGACTAGCAGCAAGCTGGTGGGACACTTACCAGATCACTCACCCCATTGAAGAAGTGACTTGGAATTCATTCCAGGAAGGATTTTGGGCTGCACACATTTCTTCTGGAGTGATGGGCCTGAAGAAGAAAGAGTTCCGTGACCTTAGACAGAAGTACCGCAGCGTGTCTGAGTACATCGATGAGTTCACCAATCTGTCCCGCTATGCACCAGATGACGTAGACACCGATGCAAAGAGGAAGGAGAAGTTCCTAGAGGGCCTCAATGATGAACTATCAATCCCTCTGTCTATTGCTTACACCCCTACCTTTCAGTCTCTGCTGGATCAAGCTATAACTCTTGAGAGCAAGGTGAAGCAATCTGAAAACAGGAAGAGAAAGCATCATGCCAGCAAGTACCAAGAGCCTGTGCATAAGAGAAGCTTCCATAGTTGACAAGGGTATAGTTATGAACAGATGTGACACAATCAATGACAACATGATGGCCTACAAAAAATTGTACCATTATCTCGAAGGAACGTTCGATGGATGCAAAGTCTCGCACGTAAGCAGGAACAGCAATGAAGAAGCCGACAATTTAGCAAATATCGGGTCACAGTGTTTACCTGTGCCATCCGGAGTATTTTGGGAGGAAATAGTGGAAAGATCAATAAAAAGTGGAAAAAGTTTGACTACTACAGCAGGCTCGGGGGCTACATCAGAACCAGAGGAGGTCATAATGATAGAAGAAACATGGATGCAGCCATATCTTGCATACATGATAAATAAAAAGTTACCAGAAGATGCAGTGGAGGCCAAGAGGATAACTCGAAGATCGAAAGCGTTTGTCGTGTTACAGGGGAAATTATACAAGAAAAGTATTACTGGCGTTTTGCAGCGTTGTGTAACGCCCCAAGAAGGACAAAAAATACTACAAGACATACATGGTGGAGTATGCGGCCATCATGCTAGCAGCAGAGCAATAGCAGCAAAAGCTTTCCGAGCAGGATTCTATTGGCTAACAGCCATCGAGGACACAAAAGATATAGTTCGAAAGTGTGAAGCATGTCAAAGGTTTGCATCTAGACCGCATGCACCAGCAGCGGAGTTACAAACAATACCATTATCTTGGACTTTTGCACAATGGGGCCTCGATATGGTAGGAAAGTTGCACAAATCCTGGCCAGGAGGGCATGTCTACATGCTAGTAGCAGTCGATAAATTCACCAAATGGGTAGAAGCGGCCCCGGTGACAACTCAAGATTCTATAGCAGCAATCAACTTCATCAAGTCAATAGTTTTTCGTTTTGGTGTGCCATACAGCATCATCACAGACAACGGGACGAATTTCACTTCAAAGGAATTCAAGAGTTACTGCGAAGGATTAGGGATCAAGCTAAAATTCGCATCGGTGGCACACCCGAAGACAAACGGGCAAGTCGAAAAAGCTAATGGCCTGATATGTAGCGGGATAAAAAAGAGGCTCCTAGCACCTCTCGAGAAAGCCAAGAGCGCTTGGGTAGAAGAATTGCCCTCCGTTCTTTGGAGTCTAAGAACTACGCCTAACGCATCAACTCAAGAAACTCCTTTCTTCCTGGTCCATGGCGCAGAAGCCGTGCTTCCAGTCGAGGTTACACACGAGGCTCCAAGAGTGACAGCATATGACGAGACAACATCAACAGAAGCATTACAGGATGATGTCGATGCAATAGATGAAGCAAGAGATAAAGCATTAGAAAGGGCTACGCAGTATCAACAGAGTCTACGAAACTACCATAGTAGTCGAGTTCATCCACGATCCTTCATGGTGGGAGACCTAGTTTTGCGACTCAGGCAAGACAGCCACGGCAAGTTGGAGTCCCCTTGGGTGGGACCTTACATCGTCACTGAAGTAATACTTGGAGGAGCATATCGACTACAAGACAAGAAGACTGGGAAGGATGAGAGCAACCCATGGAATGCAGAGCAGCTACGACGTTTTTACGCGTAGAATGCATATAATGGTATTAATAAATTCGAGTTAACCTTCTGAACCTAGAACATGAGGCCACAGGTCAGGTTCTTTGGGTTGAACTCGACAAAATTGTACAATTATTATTTCTTCGCCTTGGGGGCTTCAACCCTCGGGTCATACGAAAGGAATTTTTATCACGACTTGGAAGACTCTTTTCACTGAAAGGTTGTGTAGTCAACCCGATAAATATTCAAATACTGTGGTTCACAAAGGAACCCGATATTCTTGGTTCACAAAGAACCCGATAGATGGAAAGCATGCCTCAGAACAATGACTTGTTTTCTTGGTACTAGCAAAAACATCGACATAGAATACGAAGATTCACTACAAGAGAATATGGTAACAAGGACATTATCAGACGATATTACATAAAAAGCAAAATCTTAATGGAAGTGGACTTCAGCTTCATATTTCTTCTGGCAGAGGGTGCCGTCGTAGATCTTCACGTCGAACTTCGACATGCCGATGTGGAAATCGAAGGCCATGAAGAAGCCTTGGTGGATGTCGTGGTCTTCTGCGAACTGCGACTAGCCACCCTTAAAGTATTGCTTGACATCGCCATCATACCACACCTCCACCTCGTATGGGACACCACTGCCAGACTGTTCGCGGAGAACCGCCTCTTGCAGTTCGCGCCCATCCATGAAGTTGGTGAAGCTCAGCGGCAGGCGCTGAATCTCGCGGCACTGCGCCATGGCGATGCAGAGGAAAGAAAAGATTCGGGGAGGCGCAGCAGGAGCAGCGGAAGTAGAAGGAGGAGGAGCGACTGGACCTGGAGCAGCGCCAGTCACCTTGGGCTTGTTCTTGCTACCAGGTGGGCGCCCGGGGCGACGTTTAGCCGGAGCGGCCGATGATGATCCTGCTGCGGCCAGAGTGGTGGTGTTCTTGTTTTTGCTTCCACGAGGGCGACCTCGGCCTCGGGGCGCCATCGGAGAGCCAAGATTCAGACGGGAGCCATCTGCATCAGCCATGAGGACAAAGGAAGAAAGAAAAACCCTAGATGGAGGGAGAAGATGATGCGGCGGAGGAGGAATCTGATTAGGGTTTTTACCCTTGCTAGAGGGTGCTTTATTTATAAGCACGTATTATCGGGCCCCCTTGCTAAAACAAGGCCCGTCAACATATTTTGCAATAGGAATTAAATTCTGCACACAGCAGACGATAATATCAAAGAACAAGAAGAGAAGATTGTGGTCGCATGATATGAAAACCTCGACTTGGACTCGGGGGCTTGCAAACAGTAGACGGTTAACAGAAGGAAGAAGAAATGAACTTTGAGCCTATGCTTGACTACAAGTACCCAAACATAGCCTCGGGGGCTACTCCCATCGGGAGCGCTGAGCGCGCACCCGATAGAGGAAGAAGAAGGGTTAGTATACAAATTTCGACTATATAGTCGACAAAAGTGCAGAGAGATTACTCCCATCGGGAGCGAAGAAGATTAATTTAATCCGAATTTCTTTAATTTTATCAGTCGAAAACTTGGCTGCGACATAAGATTCTCGAGTTGCGTTATCGCAACGAAACTCGAATGCCGTGATTTATCACGAAGGTAAGACCCCAGGATCCGTCCTGTGTGGCCCGGTATACGCACATGGATGCGCTCTGCTGGCATGTATCCGTGTCTACGACGCGAAGAAAATCCTGGTGGACGCACTGGGTACCCTGAGAACCACTGGGATTCATTCTTTGTAAGTCCTAAATGCGGCAAAAGATTGGGTTTGACCGGTATCCCGAATTCAAGTCCAAGGGGATTGAATTTGAAGTAGGTGACAAGTATTTGTTCCGGCAGTTAACTGACCTCTTGATCCGTCAGAGTTGTCAGGCTTGTTCATCAAGACCCCTTGCGAACAAATTATCATAAGTCGAAAGACCAAGTCGAAGATTTGAAGATAAAGTCGAAGAATTGATCAAGTCGAAGATTTGAAGATTAGAGATTCAACCCGAATCTACAATTCTGGCAGAATCTCAGGGGCTACTGATAAGGGTATAGTTAATAGAGCCCGTTAGTTAAGTACCCCTGTGGCCCGTTAAGCTAGGCCCAATTGTAATGATAGTCGAATACGAGTTCTTACCGTATGTCGATATTGTAATATGTATCGGACCCTACCCGATCCTCGAGACCTGGCCATCTATACATAGGGCCCAGGAGAGGACGGTGTAGGCCAGATTGAAAGCAAGCCAGGTTGAACACCCAAGTTTACTTTCGACACACACCTATTTCGACTAACTTTACCTTTGAGTTCATCCGACGCCCTATCTCCCCGATCCTAAGTCCTTCATCTAGGACATTTGTCGAGTTAACCCCTCGTCAATAGTGGTAGTGGGAGTTCTGGTCACCACAAGAATGGAGGAAACCACCACAACAATAATGGTGGAAATGGGCAGCAGCACCACAAGGGGAATGTCCACCACCATAATGGCCATAGGAGTCACAACAATCACAACTCCACCAGGACAAATGGCCATAACAATGGCAACAACAATGGCAGAAACAACAATGTTCCCGAGAAGAGGGATATTAGCCAAGTGGAGTGCTTTAAGTGCCACAAGACTGGGCATTATGCAAATGATTGCCCACAGAAGAAGGATGAAGGAAACAAGCCCAATCCATTCCAGAAGGGGCATGTTAACCATGTCAATGTGGAGGAAATTTATGATGAGCCTGATGCTGTCTATGGTACATTTCAGCTTAATGACTTTTCAGCACTTGTTCTTTTTGATACCATAGAAAGCAAAACAAATAACAAAGTAAAGAATGTGTGTGCGAAGAACTCCCCTCGCAGAAGACTTCTATCTTCCCCGGCAATGGCGCCAGAAAAGAGGCTGCTACTCGTGTGATGATGATGCCAGAAAAGAGCTGGTGGCGTGTAGTTGACGTGGGAGCAGTAAGTCCTTGTGCGTGGTGATGACCAGCCCGTTGGGAACCCCAAGAGGAAGGTATGATGAGTGTAGCAGCAAGTTTTCCCTCAGTTAAGAAACCAAGGTATATCGAACAGGAGAAGAGAGACGATGACGACTGAAGGTGTTGTGGAACCTGCACACACACAGACAAATACTTTGTTCCCAACTTGCGATGAGGTTGTCAATCTCACCGGTTTGCTTGAAACAAAGGTTATGAGTGTATCGAGTGGAAAACAGTAGTAATGTGCGAGTAAAGTAAACAGTACGGGAAAAGTAAACAGGTGATTGCAATATGATTAAAATAGGACTGGGGTCCACAGTTCACTAGTGGTGTCTCTCCATAGATAAAATAACATGCTGGGTAAACAAATTACAGTTGGGCAATTGATAGAATAAAGATAACGTGATATGTCAAGAAGATCACTATGAGATTTACTCTGGGCATTACAACAAAATACATAGACCGCCATCCAACTGCATCTATGACTAATAATCCACCCCCAGGGATATCATCCGAACACCCTAGAAGTATTAAGTTGCGAACAACAGATAATTGCATTAAGCAAAGTGTGTAATGTAAACAAAGCATATGCTCTTGAGCATATGAATGTTGTTTTCTCCCTAGTAGCAACAGCACATCTACCACCTTAGAGGTTTCTGTCACTCCCCCAGGTGAAATAGAGACATGAACCCACTATCGAGCATAAATACCCCCTCTTGGAGTCACTAGCAACTACTCGGCCAAGATAGCTATTAACAACGGAGAGCATGCAAGATCATAAACAACATAGAGATAACAAAAGATATAATTCAGTACAGCAACTTAATCATAAACACCAATATTCATCGGATCCCAACAAACCAACATCATAGAATTACATAACGGTGATCTCAATCATGTAGGGCAGCTCATGAGATCTAAACATGAAGCACATGGTGGAGAGGACAACCATCTAGCTACTGCTATGGACCCATAGTCCAAGGTAGACTACTCACTCATCGCTCCGGAGGCAAGGATGGCGATGAAGAAGACCTCCGGTGGCGATTCCCCTCTCCGGCAGGGTGCCGGGAAGAGCTTCTGGGCCCTCCCGATCTTCGGGTCAACGGCGGCGGCGGATCGCGATGTATTCTGGAAAACTGATCGGGTCTTAGGTTTTTCTCGTCGGGGGGTACTTATAGGCGAAGGGGCGATGTCAGAGGTGGAGCCAGGAGCTCTCACACAGGGGTGGCGCGGCCAGGGGCCAGGCCGCGCCGCCCCCTTGTGTGGGGCCCTGGTGGCCCCCCTCCGACACTTCTTCGGATCTCTGGAAGCTTCCGGGTAAAATATGACTTCAGGAACTTGTTTCGTCCAATTCCGAGAATATTTCCTATGTATCACTTCTGAAACACAAAAACAGCAGAAAACAGGAAACTGGCACTGTGGCACTTCGTTAATAGGTTAGTTCCGGAAAATGTATAAAAATGCCACTAAGTGTAACGAAACAATAGGCAAATGGTGTAAAAACAAGCATGGAGCATCAAAAATTATAGATACATTTGAGACGTATCAAGCATCCCCAAGCTTAACTCCTGCTCGTCCTCGAGTAGGTAAGTGATAACAAAAGAATAATTTTTGAGGTGACATGCACCTACACAATCTTGATCATATATGTAAGCATTGGTGAGCTGGGATCAATAGAACTTAAAACATGGGCATGAAGATATAATCATGACAATAAGAACTTAGCAACCATGTTGTAAACATGCAAATGAACACAAACAAAAGATCATGATAAATGAAACAATGAAAGTCAAACGTGTGTTCAAATCATAAGGAAAAACATACAAATGGTTTTCAGCTTGTCCTTCAAAGAGAGCAAAACATAAATGCATAGGACACCTCAAAGTTTAAGAGGGCGACTAGATACAAATAATTTAAGAACAAGTGAAACCAACAATATGAGTCAATCAATGAACTTTGAGACAATGCATATCACACTAAGAATGACAACTATGCTCTCTTAATGGTGCATAAAGAAAGAAGGTGGTGACTCAACATAAAAGTAAAAGAAAGGCCCTTCGCAGAGGGAAGCAGTGATTGCAAGTTTTATAACCTTCAAAAATTATGGTACTTACCGGCTTTGAGCTCTCATTGCCCCCATCATAAGCATCTTGAATGGTTAAAGTTAATGCGAGAACAATTATGATGCATATGCTTGACAAATCATAAGTTGAAAACCTCGTGTCCCGTGAATACAAGTACCCAAACCATGCTAATTTACTTAGAGTCCCAAGCAAGGCTCTTGTCATTGTAAGTATATGCATATCATTGAGAACTGCCAATGGGGTACCTCCGTGCCCGATGACATGGAACAAGCCCACACCAAAATGACAGGACAAGCAGACAATGAACACCTCGACATCTCTTTTATTTGCTATATTGTTTAGCTTTTTATTGTGAGATGCGTCGTCGAATGTTCACCATGGGTATGCTGCAAATTTCCACCATGAATTATGCATGGCTTAGATTGGCGGCCCGGCGTTTCCCTAACACATATACAAACTCCATGATCCCTACAAGATTCCCAATTCATTTCACATAGCGGGCATCCATAAACAAAAGATCACGATATCAACTCAAATAGAAGTGCAATGTTGAAAGCTTGCCCCATGACAGCATGGCTGGGCTAGAATCCAACTTACAACTTGCAAGCATAACAACTCAACATAAAAGACCACAATGTCAAATTTTTAGAACAGGAAAAAGTAAAGTGTGCCTTCCGGTTCGTGAGAGCTTTACTGACCGAATTTCGCATAACACTGGTAAGAGTTTAATTTGAAGAGAATATAAAAGCGAGTCAAATTTACTTGGAATAGCAAATTGCTAGTAGGTATGTATGGTGGACACTTTGAAAAACTTTGGCTTTTAGGAGTTGGATGCACGAGTAGAGCTCATACTCAGTACAAGGCGAGGGCTAGCAAAAGACTGGGAGCGACCAACTAACAGAGCAGTAATGGCCATAATCATGCAAAGCGACAAAGCGACATTAAAAGAAGCATACGATGGCATCAAAAGTCAAAAACTAAATGATCATGAAGGCTATTGGCGACTTTGTAAGAGTCTAACATGTGTGAGCATGCGCCAAGTCAACCCAAATAAAGCATCAAGGAGAAAACCAAAATAATGCTTCCATACAATAAAAACAACGCATGATTTTTTCAAAGGCTCATTAAGCAATCTCAGTTATTTGAGACAAGTCATGCTACAGCAAAACCACTAAGCCTACTATCAAAAAGACATCAAGCATGACATGAAAAAGCCTAAGCCGCAGTCTACACAAGCTCCTTCTTGTACCACTATTTTGCACAAAGCTTTTTCTCTTTTCCAACACCATTTGAAATTTTTATAAACACCTCTTTTGATGAAAACCAATGAAGATCAGAGGCAAAAATACACCTTGATGAAAAGATATGTCAAGATCTGAACGCATATCAAGGCGAAAACGAAAACCAAAAGCAGTAGCAGAAAAAGTAGAACGCTCGATTTTTAATAAGAGTGAAAACTAGAGCATTCTTTGCAAATGAAAACGAGTACATCTCCTCCAAAGGAAATTTTGCTGGGGTCAAACCATTTATTGCAGCAAACAAACAAACTAAACAAACTAAGAAAACTAAAACAACTGACGCTCCAAGAAAAACACATAGTGCATGAAGCAATAAAAATATAGTGTTTCGAAAGGTGACCTGATTTTTGCCGATGAAGAAGGGGTGCCTCGGGGGCATCCCCAAGCTTTGACTCTTGTACTTCTTGGATATTTCTTGGGGTGATGCATGGGCATCCCCAAGCTTGAGCTTTTGTCCATTCTTCAACTCATCTCATCATTCTCCAATCCCTACACTTGAAAACTTCCTTCATACAAAACTAAACACAATTCTATTAGCAACATTAGTGTAAGCATAAAATATATTCAACCTCTTTTAGCTTCAGGTTTCAACCCAAAACCACCACATATAAAGTATATACTACTGTAGCAACTTCCACAAGAGTTCCATGATAAAAATGAACTCAAAAGAAAGCGATAAAGTGGCAAAAACAAATATTGGCAGAAATCTGTCAAAACTGGACAGCTGACAAAGGACGAATTTTTGAGGGATTTTCTGTTGCTCAAATCAAAAAGTGTTCAACTAAGAAAAGTTTGGATATAACCTGGGGCATATGCACAAGAAATCGCAGGTCCAAAAGATATACAGATAATTTTCACGAATTGTTACGGTGCAGCACCGAAAACAGTTTCAGGACAGCAATAACCCCAAATCTTTACCTCACTCAAATTAGAGGCTTCTCTTGGCACAAAAACGAAATAAACAAGATAAGGAGCGGTCATTACAGTAGTAATGACTTCCAAGACTCAAATAAAAGAAAAAGTACTGAAAGAAAACATTGGGTTATCTCCCAAGAGTGCTTTTCTTTAACGCCTTTGAGCTAGGCGCAGAAAATTGCGAATCAAGTAATATCAATAGATGAAGCATTAAGATCAACAACAGATATCTTTTCAACAATGAAGGAAAATGTGTTCAACTGAGTTTTTGAAACTCCTTTACGATCACGCTTTGGCACACTACTTTCATCAAAAAGATTTTCAGGACAAATCCAACTGGAATTCTTTTCCCAAGCATCGTGAATTCCTATAAGTTCATAAGGTACGGGTATTTTAAAATCATCGGGCATACCAACCTTAACAGGCGAGCCAAGCTTATTAAACTTCTTAAAAACTTTCCTAGCCTCAATTGCAACATCTCTAAATTCTGTGCGCAAGGTTTCTAAGATAAAAGCTTTCTTTTCGGGATCCTCAATTTCATGAAGCTTAAGGAACATGTATTGCATAGGAGAATTAAGACTAGCAAACCTAGCTTCTAACATGTGAACTAAATGAGCAGAAGCAACTTCATAACTAGGAGCTAACTCAACCAAAGACTTTTCCTCAACTTCCTTATGCATACTAATGTGATTAAAGAACTCCTCAATGTTACTTTTGCCAATAATCGAACCACTACCTACAGAGAGGTCCTCCAGAACGAAATCAGGGAACAGCATGATAAACTAAAGTAAAGAAATAACAACTACCAAGGATTCTAATTTTTTTGGGTTTTTGGTAAAAAAGCAATGCAGGTAAAATAAAATAAAGTAAAGCAAAACAAATAACAAAGTAAAGAATGTGTGTGCGAAGAACTCCCCTCGCAGAAGTCTTCTCTCTTCCCCGGCAACGGCGCCAGAAAAGAGGCTGCTACTCATGTGATGATGACGCCAGAAAAGAGCTGGTGGCGTGTAGTTGACGTGGGAGCAGTAAGTCCTTGTGCGTGGTGATGACCAGCCCGTTGGGAACCCCAAGAGGAAGGTATGATGAGTGTAGCAGCAAGTTTTCCCTCAGTTAAGAAACCAAGGTATATCGAACAGGAGAAGAGAGACGATGACGACTGAAGGTGTTGTGGAACCTGCACACACATAGACAAATACTTTGTTCCCAACTTGCGATGAGGTTGTCAATCTCACCGGTTTGCTTGAAATAAAGGTTATGAGTGTATCGAGTGGAAAACAGTAGTAATGTGCGAGTAAAGTAAACAGTACGGGAAAAGTAAACAGGTGATTGCAATATGATTAAAATAGGACTGGGGTCCACAGTTCACTAGTGGTGTCTCTCCATAGATAAAATAACATGCTGGGTAAACAAATTACAGTTGGGCAATTGATAGAATAAAGATAACGTGATATGTCAAGAAGATCACTATGAGATTTACTCTGGGCATTACAACAAAATACATAGACCTCCATCCAACTGCATCTATGACTAATAATCCACCCCCGGGGATATCATCCGAACACCCTAGAAGTATTAAGTTGCGAACAACAGATAATTGCATTAAGCAAAGTGTGTAATGTAAACAAAGCATATGCCCTTGAGCATATGAATGTTGTTTTCTCCCTAGTAGCAACAGCACATCTACCACCTTAAGCTCTGTTCGGTACTGGTGTTTTTGCTGGGTTTGGAGTGTATTTATCCAAGCCAACTCAGTAATACACCTACAAACACTGCAGAGGCTGTTCGGCAGGCCGGGATTGAGTAGGATTAGCATCGTAATCCCTTTCAAAACTCGCCGGGTTGAAGTGAATTAAAAACACGAGGGGGTACTCGCGTTTTAAAAGCTGCTCACGCGGCGTGTGTACTCTGCTCTGCCACTAGCAGTGGCCTGCCTGGAGAGCGCACGCATGCATCTATTCCTAGCGGCTAGCTAGATAGGGGTGTGTATGTGTCAGCTGACATTATCAAGGGTGCAGAGTGTGGCTCGTAGGCTACTCATCTGACAAGGTGAGCAGAAATCAGCTGTTAACACCCAATATTTAAAAAACACTGCTGTATCCGGTGTAGTTCCTCGGTGTAATAGGTTTCACACCCAAAACACGCTGGATATTACTCACCGAAACACCCCAACCGAACGAGGCCTTAGAGGTTTCTGTCACTCCCCCAGGTGAAATAGAGACATGAACCCACTATCGAGCATAAATACCCCCTCTTGGAGTCACTAGCAACTACTCGGCCAAGATAGCTACTAACAACGGAGAGCATGCAAGATCATAAACAACATAGAGATAACAAAAGATATAATTCAGTACAGCAACTTAATCATAAACACCAATATTCATCGGATCCCAACAAACCAACATCATAGAATTACATAACGGTGATCTCAATCATGTAGGGCAGCTCATGAGATCTAAACATGAAGCACATGGTGGAGAGGACAACCATCTAGCTACTGCTATGGACCCATAGTCCAAGGTACACTACTCACTCATCGCTCCGGAGGCAAGCATGGCGATGAAGAAGACCTCCGGTGGCGATTCCCCTCTCCGGCAGGGTGCCGGGAAGAGCTGCTGGACCCTCCCGATCTTCGGGTCGACGGCGGCGGCGGATCTCAATGTATTCTGGAAAACTGATCGGGTCTTAGGTTTTTCTCGTCGGGGGGTACTTATAGGCGAAGGGGCGATGTCAGAGGTGGAGCCAGGAGCTCTCACACAGGGGTGGCGTGGCCAGGGGCCAGGCCACGCCGCCCCCTTGTGTGGGGCCCTGGTGGCCCCCCTCCGACACTTCTTCGGATCTCTAGAAGCTTCCGGGAAAAATAAGACTTCAGGAACTTGTTTCGTCCAATTCCGAGAATATTTCCTGTGTATCACTTCTGAAACACAAAAACAGCAGAAAACAGGAAACTGGCACTGTGGCACTTCGTTAATAGGTTAGTTCCGGAAAATGTATAAAAATGCCACTAAGTGTAACGAAACAATAGGCAAATGGTGTAAAAACAAGCATGGAGCATCAAAAATTATAGATACGTTTGAGACGTACCAGGTGTCGAGATCTGACCCTAGGAATCAGGAAATACCAATTTCCCGCTCATCTCATAGTTCTGGAGTCTCAAGGCCTGGATGTCATCCTAGGCATGGATTGGATGACAGCTTTTGAGGGTGTCATAGATATAGCAAAAAGAACCATCACTCTCGCAACCCCTGAAAAGAAACGCACTCGTTTCAAATTAACCTTCGAACTTAAAGGGTCTAAGGTTAATTCTTTTAAGGGGGTTAGCATGGATGAAGTGCCAGTTGTGAAGGAGTATCCTGATGTGTTTCCGGAAGAGCTACCCGGAATGCCACCAGACAGAGATGTCGAGTTTATTATTGACTTGCTGCCTGGAACAGGACCCATAGCAAAGAGGCCATACAAGATGGACATAGAAGAATTAAAAGAATTAAAGAAACAGCTCAAGGAGCAGTTGGACAAAGGTTTTATCCAACAAAGTTCATCATCATGGGGAGCCCCTATTTTGTTTGTGGAGAAGAAAGACTCTAGCAAGAGATTGGCTGTGGACTACCGTTCGCTGAACGAAGTGACAATCAAGAACAAATACCCATTGCCCAACATCAACGACCTGTTTGACCAACTGAAAGGAGCAAAAGTATTCTCCAAGATTGATCTCCAATCATGATATTTCCAACTAAAGATCCGAGAACAAGACATACCTAAGACAGCCTTTACCACCAGATATGGTCTATATGAGTATACCGTCATGTCCTTTGGACTAACAAATACCCCGGCATACTTCATGACCATGATGAACAAAGTATTCATGGAATACTTGGACAAATTCGTGGTGGTGTTTATTGCCGACATTCTGATTTACTCCAAGGATGAAAAAGAACATGAGCAGCACATACGCTTAATCATGGAAAAGCTCAGGGAGCATAAGTTGTATGCAAAGTTTAGCAAGTGTGAGTTCTGGCTGAACAAGGTAGGATTTCTTGGACACATAGTTTCCACGGAAAGTGTCACGGTGGATCCAAGCAAGGTAGCATCCGTTACCGAATGGGAGTCACCCAAAAATGCGGAAGACATCCGGAGTTTCTTAGGCCTTACAGGATACTATCGGAGATTCATTGAGAATTTCTCCAAGATCGCCAAGCCAATGACTGAATTATTGAAGAAAGGCAAGAAATTTGAATGGACCGACTCATGTGAAGCTAGTTTCCAAGAGCTGAAGAAACAACTAGTAAGTGCACCAGTTCTATGTCTGCCAGATATACAGAAAGATTTTCAAGTTTACTGCGACGCTTCTCGTCAAGGACTTGGTAGCGTTCTAATGCAGAATGGAAAGGTGGTGAGTTGTGCCTCGCGCCAGCTCAAACATCATGAGAGAAATTACCCCACGCATGACTTGGACCTAGCATCTGTTGTTCATGCTCTAAAAGTGTGGAGGCACTATTTGATGGGAAAGCATTGTGATGTGTTCATCGATCACAAGAGCTTGAAGTATATATTCACCCAGAAGGAACTGAACATGAGACTAAGAAGATGGTTGGAACTCATAAAAGATTATGATATGATCTTACAATATCATCCGGGAAAAGCAAATGTTGTAGCTGATGCTTTAAGTTGTAAAAGCTACGTAAATGGACTCACAGCGGGAGAGTTGCCTGAAGATTTGTGTGAACAGTTCAAAGAGCTCAGACTGGAGATTGTGCCAAAAGGATTTTTGTCATCTCTTGAAGTTCAACCCACACTGATGGACAAGATCAAGGAAGCTCAGAAAATAGACAAGGAGATAGAAGAAATAAATAGTAAAATGCTTGAAGGAAAGGCGAAAGGATTTCGCGAAGATGAGCAAGGAATTGTATGGTTTGAGAAACGTGTTTGTGTACCACAGGACCCTGAACTCAGAAAGTTGATTCTACAAGAAGCACATGATTCACCCTATTCCATTCATCCTGGAAACACCAAGATGTATATGGACTTGAAGGGTAGATTCTGGTGGAGCAATATGAAGAGGGATGTCGCTGAGTACGTTGCCCTATGTGACGTGTGTAATAGAGTCAAAGCAGAGCATCAGAAGCCAGCTGGTTTGTTGCAACCGTTGCCTATACCAGAATGGAAATGGGATAACGTTGGCATGGATTTCATAACAGGATTACCAAGGACCAAGTCTGGATATGACTCCATCTGGGTAGTAGTTGACCGTTTAACTAAAGTGGCTCACTTCATTCCCGTGAAGACCACTTATACCAGTGCCAGACTAGCCAAAATATATATGAATTGAATAGTATGCTTACATGGGGTACCTAAGAGCATTGTGTCTGACAGAGGTACTCAATTCACCTCTCACTTTTGGCGCCAACTCCATGAATCCTTGGGCACTAGACTAGAGTTCAGCACAACATTTCATCCTGAGACTGATGGGCAGACAGAAAGGGTGAATCAAATTCTAGAATACATGTTGAGAGCTTGTGCCTTGGACTATGGGTCTAGCTGGGATGATAATTTGCCATATGCAGAGTTTTCTTACAACAATAGCCATCAAGCTAGCATTGCGATGGCACCATTTGAAGCTCTATATGGAAGAAAATGTACTACACCATTGCTTTGGAGTGGTGTTGGAGAACGAAGTCTCTTCAGGCCAGATATAATAAAAGATGCTGAAGAGAAAGTTAGATTGATCAGAGATAGACTCAAGATAGCTCAATCTAGACAGAAGAGCTACGCCGATTCAAAGCGTAGGGAAGTGACCTATGAGGTAGGCGATAGAGCATACCTTAGAGTATCGCCACTTCCTGGAGTGAAAAGATTTGGACTCAAAGGAAAGCTAGCACCTCGCTTTGTAGGGCCATTCAAGGTTCTGGCTCGCAAAGGAGAAGTTGCATATGAGCTAGAGCTGCCAGAATCCTTGTCTGCAGTACATAATGTGTTGAATGTGATCTAATTGAAGAAGTGTCACCCAGAGATGGCAGAAACCCCACTAAGAGACACAATACCGTTGGAAGAGGTTCAGTTGGAAAGTGATCTCACGTATGAAGAGAAACCCATCAAAATCTTGGAGACATCAGAAAGAGTTACTCGTACCAAGACGATCATGTTTTGCAAAGTTAAGTGGAATCACCACACAGAGGAAGAAGCAACTTGGGAACGAGAAGATGAACTTCGAGAAGACCACCCTCACCTATTCGCTAGCCAACCCGAATCTCGAGGGCGAGATTCATCTTAAGGGGGTTAGATTTGTAACATCCCAAAATTTCAAAAATTATGTTTCATGCATATCATTCATCATCAACATATCATTGTATTTGAATTACTAAGTTAAAGAAAGAAATCAAATTTTCATTTCCAAATTTGCTTATTTAGCCCTATGGCAAATGGTGTAAAGACTTTTCAAAACCAAATTTATTTTGATAAAAATCATCCCCATGTGTTTATATGGATAGGAGATAATTTTATAAAAATTTAGAAATTTATTTGAGATAATTTAAAGCTCTAAATCAAAAGTTATGAAAGAAATAGAAAAAAAAGAAAAAAAAGGAAAAAAAGAGAGAATTGGACCGCACCAGCCAGGCCCAACTAGGCCGACCGGCCCAGCAAACGAGCGCGTGAGGAGGTTGTCTTCAACCTCCAGCTTATGTTACCTTAGAGTAAACATCTGTAGATCTTTTCCTTCCTCTCCCATGAAATCTAGTGACCGTTTCTTCTCGAGTTCAATACGAAAGTTACTCCAAATTGGATGGGCTAGTTATTCAGGGAGTTACTTCGCCATTTTATTGTCTTATTTGGCCAAACCGTTTTGGTGCACCGAATGCCATTAATTGGCATACGTTTCTCGATCTACCTGCTCAAACCACCATATTACGAACCATGAGAAGCACTGAGCTCCCCTTGTTCTCCTCTTTCACTCCTCTTCAGAAAGTTTTTCGAAAGAAGCTCTCTACAGCCCGTACCATTGACGTCCTTTTTGGGATCTTGGCGAGTTCATCGCGACGGTATGACGTCTCTATTGATTCTTTTCTCGAATTCTTTTAACAATGGACTATCCTAATACCCATCTATCTCCTAGACATAGTTGTGCACAAATTCTGGGAAGTTCGTCGCGACGCCCGACGCCACCGCTGCTCCATCCGTTCATCACCGCCCCTAGGAGCTGTACCAAGGACCGAAAACGTGTCCATCATCTTCGCCTCATCCTCATCTACGCCGTCTACTACCTCATCATCATTAGAGACTACAACTGCATCAACGTCCTGAGGTGTCGACGTCGCGAACTGCTTTCCGGCGATCTTCCGGCGAGTTACTCCGGTGAGCTTCCTCCATTCCTCGCTCTGAATCGTTGGATTGAGATCATAGGGCTGTTGTTAGATCACTTAACGAAGGGGTATCCACGAATCAGAATCCGCCACTTGTCATATCTGTCTCTATTCTCGGATTTTAGGATAGAAAAACGTAGAAACTTGCAAAAATCATATCTTTAGTTTTGTTTATCGAAAATTAGCAAATAATATACCCCTGGATTCAAAAAAACGAGTAGAATGCAATGAACCAATAAAATTACAATTTTGCATGATGTTTATTCACAGTTTTAGTAGAAACTCAAATAGAGTATTTTGGCTATAGAATTAGTTCTACAAAGTATTTTTGAGTGATTCTTTTTGCTATTGGTAGAAAATGGAACCCTCTATACAGTAGTACTGGGAACAAAAATACTAGTTTCTATAAACTTATTTTTAGTATTTATTTAGTGTTAAGGTCTTCTCTAGTATTAGAAAATGTTTTGAATTATTTAAACAATACTAAAAATTGTTCATGGCATCATGCCTGTAGTTTACAACCAGAAAACATGCTAAGTGTATTTGCATATTTAACCCACATATTGCATTCATGTTTTCTTCTTATATGTATGCCTTGTTGCTTCGTGCTTATGGTTGTGAAACTCGTTTGTCGATTGTGCTGAGTGCAACGAATGCCTTTGTGACGAGTGCACCAACTCCTCTCCTCACCAAGGCAAGTGTCACCATATTCCTTGTCCTACTGAAAGTTTTTGTCACTTGTAACTTTTCTAGTAGAAGATGCATGAGTAGGTGATTTTATGAGTTTATGTCTTTAGTTGCTAGATTTTATGCTAAGTCTTTTATCTAGCCTTGCATCTCCTAGTAAAAAATTGCTGCTGCTATAAGTTTGATTTACACTTGTTATGGGAAGGGTTATCACATGTTTTGGCTAAGCGTTGAAAACCAAGTTTTTGGAAAACTAAGAAAACAACTAAGTTAATGAACCACCTGGGTAGATGTGGCTTGAATGGTTTATGTTGAGTGGTTCCCTGGGGTCATGTCGTCAAAACTCTGAACCACCATGTGTATCTCACTTATGGACGGCCACCCAGGAGCAAAGAGATTGGAGACGTTCAATTCATGAAGCTTCCAGTACAACCACAAGACATATGGGCTCTGTCTTGACCAACTAAGCTGCAAGAACTCAAGCCAGACGGACAGAGGGTGGTAGATGTTGATAGGATGGAGCGCGTCCGGTTTGGTCTGAGGGAATGCTTCTGAAAGGTCTCGTCTTAGTTTTCACTTGGCCATTTGAGGCAAAATGAGACTCATGGCAAAATGGGTTAACTAAGTCCTGTCGGAAAAGTGCACAACCTCTGCAGAGTGTTAAAAACTAAGTACTTAGCCGTGTCCCCGGTTACGGACAATTTCTGAGCGACATGATGTTGAAGCTGTTCAAGAATCTCCTCATCCCAATTTCTTAAGTTAAAACTTGATGGGAAAACTTGGGTAGAAAAGAGTTCCTCTTAAAACTAAAATTTTGCTAAGGAAAACATGAGTTTTACAAAAGATAGGTTTGAAGCTTGCTTTTGCAAAGTCAAACTCCACCTGGCCAAATATCATATAAGTGTAGGTGCCATTGAGTCCACCAAAGTGACATCTTGCCAATACATTCAAAGTATTGACCCTCTGTGGCTGCAACATATCATGTTGCAGGTTACTACTATGAAGATTGAAGATTGCTTCGCCTTGGTCACGAGTCTTCGTCCAACACATCTGCCTGTGGAGCTATGAAGAAAGAAGACTTGTAGTTCATTTACTTAGTCATTTCTCTCAAGTTGTAATAAGTTGTGGCGTTGTGCCACTTGAGTTGTAAAAGAACTATTTTATTTGTGGATCAAGCGTTGTAATAAAGAACTTTGTATTCTTGATATTTCATCTTGTACTGTGTGTGCTAGCAGTTGATTCGGGACTAGCACAAATAAAGCACAGGTACGCTACAGAGGAAAGGGGAGACAAAATCTTCAGGATGTAAAGCTGCTTTGTATAATGCACTCACTGCATGGTTACAAGGCGTCCCAGACAACTGCCATTTCCTACAAGAACAAGTCCTGCTAGTGATGTTTACCTCATGTGTGTTCTTGCCACTCTTCACTTGCCACAGTCCCTTATCTGCCCTCTTTGGTACACATTTCCTTGAGTATGTCTTCATCAACTCTAATTGTTCTGCATAGTGAGGTGCTATTTCCCAGGAAGAAGATTCTGCTGCCTCCCTCTTTCCATCCCATCTGACCATGCATTTGTCATAGATTCCAACAAGCATGGTGACTATAGGTTTGTTCCTGACATCTAGGATGTACTTGTTGAAAACTTCACTCAAATTATTGACTACCAAATCTGTTTGGCAATTTGTGTCCATTGCACACCTTGCCCATGTGTGTATTGGAATCTTAGACAACCAAGCCCATGCCAGCTCACTCTGCTTTTTCATTTCTTCCATTGCACCATCAAAACCATCTCTTGTGTAGGAGTAGGCAGCATTGTCCATGCACTTCTTCCATGGGCAGTCCCACTTATTGCTTCCCTTCTGCTTGCACCACACAATTATCCTATCTGGTGTATTACTGTGGAAATGGTAGTTTCTTACATGCACAATGTGCAGCCTAGACAGTGCTTGTCTAAAATGGTACACATCTTTGAAGCAGAGTGAAACCTTGAATTGCTGCTCTGGGTTCTCCCTTGTCTCATCATACCAAGTCCTTTGCTTTGCCTTCTTTGATCTGCTCTTTCTGCCATAAGGCAACACAAATGGCACTGGCTCAAAACCATCATCATCTTCTTCCTTCAGAAAAGAACGATTGTCCTCTTCATCTGAAGGAGCCCACTGTGGAATAATCTTTTCCTCAACTTGAGAGTGTGATCTCAGAGTTGGTCCTGGCTTCTTTACCTTCTTTCTCACTGGCTTTACTGGTGGAACAACTGGTGGAACCTCTATTGCTTGTGATGGAGTGTCATAAATGTCTTCCACATCAGTCTCACCCTCACAATGAAGCATTGGATCAGCCTTTCTCTTCTTCATCTTTGCAATTCTCTATTGCAATTCTGCTTCCTCTTCTCTTCTCATTTTGTCTGCTGCAACTGGGTCAAACTGACAAGGACGCATCCAGGCTGCAAGTTCGTCATTTGTCTCCTCCTCACCTGACTCCTCATCTTCTTCTCCTTCTGCCATTTCTGTTGCATGCTTGTTCTTCTCACAGGACACACTCTCTTGTGTCACTAGAGCATTAACAAGGTGTTCATAATGCTGTGTACTCCAGCCTTTACAGTAACTGCTGTCCTGGCTCAAGAACTGATGGCTTATTACATCTTCATCATCTGGGTCAAGGTCAACATGATAGGCTTGCTTTCTCTTCACTGGAGAAATAACTATGGCTATGTTCCTTCTGTCTCTCATAACAGTGAGCACTAACTTCTTTGTACTTGCATATTTCCTAACCATTTCATCAACCTTCAAATTGCTGTCAACTAAATCTAGTCCATTTAGTCCTTCACCTTCATGTTTCACATAATACAGTGAGTCACTGAGTCCATACCCCTCTTCCTCCATAATTGTGAGCAGTTTCAGATATCTAATGTCTAACCGATATAATATTTTTTGCACAAATTTGCTACCATCAAACTAGAAAAACAGCTCCCACATCTCAGACTTCTCCCTACATTCCAAATAACCAAGCATCACTGCCTACATTCTACATTTTCAGACCTAATTTTGCTCAAATTTCCCAAACCCTAGATCATAATTTTGCTCAAATTTTGCTCACCGAGAAGAGGTTACTTACCCACTGCCATTGTAGAGGTAGTGGCTCATTGGGTCATCCATTGATGTCCTGCCCATCGAGGTCCAGATCTTCTCGGATGCCGGTCGCGGTGGGCTTGCCGCCCGCTGCGGCGGCGGCGCTGCCTCTGCAGCACCCGCGAGATCCGCGTATGCCTCCGTCCACTCCATGCCCTGGTCACCGCCCGTACAAGCGATTCCAGCGGCTTCCCCCTCAGCGCCGGCGAGGTAAGAGTCACCGGAGCAGGCGCCGCCGCCACCACCAGTCGCCATTTCAGAGAGGGCACGGGAGAGAAACGGGGAGAGGAGTGAGGGGCAACATCTCGACAGGGTACCCTAACGCAGACCTAACGGGCGAGTCGTCCTCCCGTCAACTATGTGCCATGTAATCACTAACAGCAGGCCCCACTTGCCAGAAACATGGTTAAACCAGGAGAAATACAAAATCAGTGCTTTCTGTCACAACCTAGCCCGAATAGTGGTAGTTATGTGTCCCGTGTAATCACTTTGGTAGGTTGGTCACACCGTTGCCCCAATTGTGGTAGTTTTCTGTCATTTTCTCGACCAGAGGAGATATGAGACGAAACCCTAGATGTGCGGATGGCTAACCTCCGGCTTCAGCAACTGCTGTTGAGGTGGCTGCGACACGGAGGAAGACCATGGTCCATGATCTCTCACACAAGCTCTTGGAGCAGATCCTCGGCCGTGGGCTTCCCTCCCGCTCAAAAAGCGCCGCCTCAAACGGTGGCTTTTTCCACATCTCCGGGCAGACCGCCTCCAGATCTATCGAGGGAAAGAGGAGAGGAGATGGAGAGAGGATAGGGTTTGAGGAGTGTGGGGCGAGAGATGCGAATAGGGCCTCGCTAATCACCGTGATGCCACCGCTGTAGCCTGCGTACCCGACGACACCTCGCCATACGCCACGCCCTGTATGGGCCATCGAGAGGAGGACGAAATGAGCTATGAAATTTCGATTTTGCCTCGGCTCACTAGCCAAACTACGGGCTGCCACCACATCTCTCTCCTTGTTCAGCACTCACACCTAGGACATGTAGCCACCCTCACTGACAAGCGGACCCTGTTCAAAGCAGGCCCACCGTTCATTGGGTATGACTAGATTTGGTGCGGGTGAAGGGAGGCTTAGAGCGGTCTCGAGAAATGGATGGCGCGGACCATATGAATAGGGACAAGATTTTGATCGGACGGACAGGAGCTCTCGATATGAAAAACAGACGATCAACGGTGTGCCACGCAGCTAAAATGAACGGCTAGGATTTTCATAGCGTGGATTGGCTCAGGTTCCCCCAAGAATGTTTCTTTTAGATGCAATGAGTTTTTCAAGTCCAACTGAAAAGACACTCCAGCTTCATTAGCTTTTCAAGTTCATTAGGTTTCCATTTACGGAGTGTCTTATCACAAAGCTACATGGCTAATTATCATAGAATAGTGCATATATATACTAATTAAGAAATATGCAATGAGCAATACAGGAATGTCATGAAGACAAATATGTTGGCTAACCTGGGTGTCCTATTTGCCTCGGTCTATGCCAAAAATAGGTTTCTCTAAAGAAATTGATGAAAGCTCAATGCACCCTTCCACTCAAATTGACAATTCAGCAAGTTAACAATATGTCAAACACTTACAGTGCATCAACTCAAACCGCGAAATAGTCCATGCGGCAGCATTTACGTGGGGAGGCGAAGGCCAAAGGGGCAGGCGTTGCTGCTGCAGGTCTACCTCTTTAGGCATTGTGGGAGCAGGGGCTGGCTAAGCTATCGTTGGTGCAGACATGGTGCAAGGAGAGGAGAGGCTGCGGCCGCCGCAGCTCTCTTGATTCAGCCTCGACAGACTTTGGCAGAGTGTAGCGGAGGGGAAGGGGCTTCGACTCGATCTGGTAGCTTTCTATCCTTCTACACCAACGCAGATGGTAGGGAGAAATCCAAATGAGGGATCGGGAGAGAGGCCGGACGCATGGAGATCTCTTAGCTTTGGTCAGGGCACTGCTGCTACAGGTCTGCAAGCAGGAGATGCCCGCGAGGAAGATAGGAATAGGTGGACTATGGGTTAATTACCTAAAATTGGAGGGTGTAAATGCATAATATATAGCTATGCGTATTTACCGTTGGATCTGCTTAATGTACTGCACCAAAAACCTGTAGGAAGATGTACCGTAAAATTTCCCGAGTTTAAACTAGTATAATAATTCTCTAAATAAATTATAACTAGTATAACCTATTCTACTTACAAAGTGTTGAAATATTGGGCCCAAAGTTAGTGGGCCATATTAGATTTCAGAAATTCCTAAGAAATCTCAAAGCCCATGTGTGGAAGCCCATGTGACATGCAACCCAAGTTTTTGGCTACACAAAGGCAAGAGGTGGGAGCTAAGTTTAGTCCCAAATAGAAAGTTGGGAGAGATGTAGACCAACATATAAGGTTGGGTGTTGCACCACTTGGTAAGTGAGTGAGAAGAGAAGTGCCACATGCACTCTCCTCCTCCTCGCTCGCTCATCTCGACTCGACACGACGCGCGTGCGCCACGGTTTGCGGAATTGAGCCTCGGAGCCAAACTATCTTTCTGTTACACAGGAAAACTAAACATTTGACCGAGTCCTTGACGGACGCGTCACAGCTAGCCGGTTGGGGTCGCGCCCGGATCGTGGGCTGCTGTAACCGACTCGGCCGTGCGACGTGGGAGTGGCCCACGTTGCCTAGGGTTTCTCCGCTGTGCCACCTATATAAACTCTTGCCCGGCTACCGCCGCTGATACGTCTCAAACGTATCTATAATTTTTGATGCTCCATGCTTGTTTTTACACCATTTGTCTATTGTTTCATTACACTTAGTGGTACTTTTATACATTTTCCGGAACTAACCTATTAACGAAGTGCCACAGTGCCAGTTTCCTGTTTTCTGCTGTTTTTGTGTTTCAGAAGTGATACACAGGAAATATTCTCGGAATTGGACGAAACAAGTTCCTGAAGTCATATTTCACGGGGAAGCTCCCAAACATCCGAAGACCTGACGGAGAGGGGCCACGTGGGCCCCAGACACAGGGGCGGCGCGGCCACCCCCCTGGCCGCGCCAGCCCCGTGTGAGGCCGCGTGGGACCCCCTCTGACATCGTCCTTTCGCCTATAAATACCCCCTGACGAGAAAAACCTAAGGGCCCGATCAGTTTTCCAGAATACATCGCGATCCGCCGCCGCCGTCGACCCGAAGATCGGGAGGGTCCAGAAGCTCTTCCCGGCACCCTGCGGGAGAGGGGAATCACCACCGGAGGTCTTCTTCATCGCCATGCTTGCCTCCGGAGCGATGAGTGAGTAGTCTACCTTGGACTATGAGTCCATAGCAGTAGCTAGATGGTTGTCTTCTCCACCATGTGCTTCATGTTTAGATCTCATGGGCTGCCCTACATGATTGAGATCACCGTTATGTAATACTATGATGTTGGTTTGTTGGGATCCGATGAATATTGGTGTTTATGATTAAGTTGCTGTACTGAATTATATCTTTTGTTATCTCTATGTTGTTTATGATCTTGCATGCTCTCCGTTGTTAGTAGCTATCTTGGCCGAGTAGTTGCTAGTGACTCCAAGAGGGGGTATTTATGCTCGATAGTGGGTTCATGTCTCTATTTCACCTGGGGGAGTGACAGAAACCTCTAAGGTGGTAGATGTGCTGTTGCTACTAGGGAGAAAACAACATTCATATGCTCAAGGGCATATGCTTTGTTTACATTACACACTTTGCTTAATGCAATTATCTGTTGTTCGCAACTTAATACTTTTGGGGTGTTCGGATGATATCCCCGAGGGTGGATTATTAGTCATAGATTCAGTTGGATGGCGGTCTATGTATTTTGTTGTAATGCCCAGAGTAAATCTCATAGTGATCTTCTTGACATATCACGTTATCTTTATTCTATCAATTGCCCAACTGTAATTTGTTTACCCAGCATGTTATTTTATCTATGGAGAGACACCACTAGTGAACTGTGGACCCCGGTCCTATTTTAATCATATTGCAATCACCTGTTTACTTTTCCTGCACTGTTTACTTTACTAGCATATTATTACTGTTTTCCACTCGATACACTCATAACCTTTGTTTCAAGCAAACCAGTGAGATTGACAACCTCATCGCAAGTTGGGGACAAAGTATTTGTTTGTGTGTGTGCAGGTTCCACAAACACCTTCAGTCGTCATCGTCTCTCTTCTCCTGATCGATAAACCTTGGTTTCTTAACTGAGGGAAACTAGCCGCTACACTCATCATACCTTCCTCTTGGGGTTCCCAACGGGCTGGTCATCACCACGCACAAGGACAGTTTGCTTCCACATTAAACAGCAAGCAGCTACTTTTCTGGCGCCGTTGCCGGGGAAGAGAGAAGACTTCTGCGAGGGGAGTTCTTCGCACACACATTATTTACTTTGTTATTTGTTTTGCTTTACTTTATTTTATTTTACCTGCATTGCTTTATATCAAAAACCCAAAAAAAATTAGAATCCTCGGTAGTTGTTTTTACTTGTTTACTTTCGTTTTGCTGAAATGGCCAATCCTGAAAACACCAAGTTGTGTGACTTTGCTAGCACGAACAATAGTGATTTTATCTGCACTCCTATTGCACCAACTGTTCCTGCTACCACCTTTTATGAGATCAAGCCTGCTTTATTGAACCTTGTTATGAAAGAGCAATTTTCTGGTGCTAGTACTGAAGATGCTGCAGCTCATCTCAACAATTTTGTTGAGCTATGTGA
The DNA here is from genome assembly GCA_007115705.1 of Dactylis glomerata. Lineage (NCBI taxonomy): Eukaryota > Viridiplantae > Streptophyta > Magnoliopsida > Poales > Poaceae > Dactylis > Dactylis glomerata. Next base: position 163,557 of record QXEO01000683.1, read on the forward strand.
GATGCAGAAATATAAGGATGTTGATAGTGATATTATTAAACTCAAGTTGTTTCCTTTTTCTTTGAGAGGAAAGGCTAAAGATTGGTTGCTGTCTTTGACTAAGAATAGTATTGATTCATGGGCTAAGTGTAAGGATGCTTTTATTGGTAGATATTATCCTCCTGCTAAGATTATATCGTTGCGTAGCAATATTATGAAGTTTACTCAGTTTGATAATGAACATGTTGCTCAAGCTTGGGAAAGAATGAAATCTATGGTAAAGAATTGCCCCACTCATGGACTGACTACTTGGATGATTATCCAAACTTTTTATGCAGGACTGGATTTTTCTTCAAGGAACCTACTTGATTCAGCTGCTGGAGGCACTTTTATGTCCCTTACATTGGGCGCCGCATCAAAGCTACTCGACAACATGATGGTAAATTATTCCGAATGGCACACCGAGAGAGCTCCACAAGATTGTTAGCGGAATTGCATACCAGGTGGGAAAGAGAAGATGAGATGGCTAGAGAGATGAAGACCTTTTCTTCGAACTGTAGGTGCTATCATTGATATGAGGGAAGGCACTATCAAGTATCAATTCCCACTAAAGAAAGGTATGGAACACTTCCCTAGGAAAAGAAAGAAATTACTTTTTGACACTATTCTTAGAGCAAATTATGAGCTTGATGCTTCATCACTTGATATTACTTGATTCGCAATTTTCTGCGCCTAGCTCAAAGGCGTTAAAGAAAAGCACTCTTGGGAGATAACCCATTGTTTACTTTTCAGTACTTTTTCTTTTATTTGAGTCTTGGAAGTCATTACTACTGTAATGACCGCTCCTTATCTTGTTTATTTCGTTTTTGTGCCAAGAGAAGCCTCTAATTTGAGTGAGGTAAAGATTTGGGGTTATTGCTGTCCTGAAACTGTTTTCGGTGCTGCACCGTAAAAATTCGTGAAAATTCTCTGTTTATCTTTTGGACCTGCGATTTCTTGTGCATATGCCCCAGGTTATATCCAAACTTTTCTTAGTTGAACACTTTTTGATTTGAGCAACGGAAAATCCCTCAAAAATTCGTCCATTATCAGCTGTCCAGTTTTGACAGATTTCTGCCAATATTTGTTTTTGCCACTTTATCGCTTTCTTTTGAGTTCTTTTTGATCATGGAACTCTTGTGGAAGTTGCTACAGTAGTATATACTTTATATGTGGTGGTTTTGAGTTGAAACCTGAAGCTAAAAGAGGTTGAATATATTTTATGCTTACACTAATGTTGCTAATAGAATTGTGTTTAGTTTTGTATGAAGGAAGTTTTCAAGTGTAGGGATTGGAGAATGATGAGATGAGTTGAAGAATGGACAAAAGCTCAAGCTTGGGGATGCCCATGCATCACCCCAAGAAATATCCAAGAAGTACAAGCGTCAAAGCTTGGGGATGCCCCCGAGGCACCCCTTCTTCATCGGCAAAAATCAGGTCACCTTTCAAAACACTATATTTTTATTGCTTCATGCACTATGTGTTTTTCTTGGAGCGTCAGTTGTTTTAGTTTTCTTAGTTGGTTTAGTTTGTTTGTTTGCTGCAATAAATGGTTGGACCCCAACAAATTTCCTTTGGAGGACATGTACTTGTTTTCATTTGCAAAGAATGCTCTAGTTTTCACTCTTATTAAAAATCGAGCGTTCATCTTTTTCTGCTACTGCTTTTGGTTTTCGTTTTCGCCTTGATACGCGTTCAGATCTTGTCATATCTTTTCATCAAGGTGTATTTTTGCCTCTGATCTTTATTTGTTTTCATCAAAAGAGGTGTTTATAAAAATTTCAAATGGTGTTGGAAAAGAGAAAAAGCTTTGTGCAAAATAGTGGTACAAGAAGGAGCTTGTGTAGACTGCGGCTTAGGCTTTTTCATGTCATGCTTGATGTCTTTTTGATAGTATGCTTAGTGGTTTTGCTGTAGCATCACTTGTCTCAAATAACTGAGATTGCTTAATGAGCCTTTGAAAAAATCATGCGTTGTTTTTATTGTATGGAAGCATTATTTTGGTTTTCTCCTTGATGCTTTATTTGGGTTGACTTGGCGCATGCTCACACATGTTAGACTCTTCCAAAATCGCCATTAGCCTTCATGATCATTTAGTTTTAGACTTTTGATGCCATCATATGCTTCTTTTAATGTCGCTTTGTCGCTTTGCATGATTATGGCCATTATTGCTCTCTTAGTTGGTCGCTCCCAGTCTTTTGCTAGCCCTCACCTTGTACTGAGTATGAGCTCTACTCGTGCATCCAACTCCTAAAAGCCAAAGTTTTCCATTGTGTCCACCATACATACCTACTAGCAATTTGCTATTCCAAGTAAATTTGACTTGCTTTTATTTTCTCTTCAAATTAAACTCTTACCAGTGTTATGCGAAATTCGGTCAGTAAAGCTCTCACGAACCAGAAGGCACACTTTACTTTTTCCTGTTCTTAAAATTTTGACATTGTGGTCTTTTATGTTGAGTTGTTATGCTTGCAAGTTGTAAGTTGGATTCTAGCCCAGCCATGCTGTCATGGGGCAAGCTTTCAACATTGCACTTCTTTTTGAGTTGATATCGTGATCTTTTGTTTATGGATGCCCGCTGTGTGAAATGAATTGGGAATCTTGTGAGGATCATGAATTTTTTATATGTATTAGGGAAACGCCGGGCCGCCAATCTAAGCCATGCATAATTCATGGTGGAAATTTGCAGCATACCCATGGTGAACATTCGACGACGCATCTCACAATAAAAAGCTAAACAATATAGCAAATAAAAGAGATGTCGAGGTGTTCATTGTCTGCTTGTCCTGTCATTTTGGTGTGGGCTTGTTCCATGTCATCGGGCACGGAGGTACCCCATTGGCAGTTCTCAATGATATGCATATACTTACAATGACAAGAGCCTTGCTTGGGACTCTAAGTAAATTAGCATGGTTTGGGTACTTGTATTCACGGGACACGAGGTTTTCAACTTATGATTTGTCAAGCATATGCATCATAATTGTTCTCGCATTAACTTTAACCATTCAAGATGCTTATGATGGGGGCAATGAGAGCTCAAAGCCGGTAAGTACCATAATTTTTGAAGGTTATAAAACTTGCAATCACTGCTTCCCTCTGCGAAGGGCCTTTCTTTTACTTTTATGTTGAGTCACCACCTTCTTTCTTTATGCACCATTAAGAGAGCATAGTTGTCATTCTTAGTGTGATATGCATTGTCCCAAGGTTCATTGATTGACTCATATTGTTGGTTTCACTTGTTCTTAAATTATTTGTATCTAGTCGCCCTCTTAAACTTTGAGGTGTCCTATGCATTTATGTTTTGCTCTCTTTGAAGGACAAGCTGAAAACCATTTGTATGTTTTTCCTTATGATTTGCACACACGTTTGACTTTCATTGTTTCATTATCATGATCTTTTGTTTGTGTTCATTTGCATGTTTACAACATGGTTGCTAAGTTCTTATTGTCATGATTATATCTTTCATGCCCATGTTTTAAGTTCTATTGATCCCAGCTCATCAATGCTTACATATATGATCAAGATTGTGTAGGTGCATGTCACCTCAAAAATTATTCTTTTGTTATCACTTACCTACTCGAGGACGAGCAGGAGTTAAGCTTGGGGATGCTTGATACGTCTCAAACGTATCTATAATTTTTGATGCTCCATGCTTGTTTTTACACCATTTGTCTATTGTTTCGTTACACTTAGTGGTACTTTTATACATTTTCCGGAACTAACCTATTAACGAAGTGCCACAGTGCCAGTTTCCTGTTTTCTGCTGTTTTTGTGTTTCAGAAGTGATACACAGGAAATATTCTCGGAATTGGACGAAACAAGTTCCTGAAGTCATATTTCACGGGGAAGCTCCCAAACATCTGAAGACCTGACGGAGAGGGGCCACGTGGGCCCCAGACACAGGGGCGGCGCGGCCACCCCCCTGGCCGCGCCAGCCCCGTGTGAGGCTGCGTGGGACCCCCCTCTGACATCGTCCTTTCGCCTATATATACCCCCTGACGAGAAAAACCTAAGGGCCCGATCAGTTTTCCAGAATACATCGCGATCCACCGCCGCCGTTGACCTGAAGATCGGGAGGGTCCAGAAGCTCTTCCCGGCACCCTGCCGGAGAGGGGAATCGCCACCGGAGGTCTTCTTCATCGCCATGCTTGCCTCCGGAGCGATGAGTGAGTAGTCTACCTTGGACTATGGGTCCATAGCAGTAGCTAGATGGTTGTCTTCTCCACCATGTGCTTCATGTTTAGATCTCATGAGCTGCCCTACATGATTGAGATCACCGTTATGTAATACTATGATGTTGGTTTGTTGGGATCCGATGAATATTGGTGTTTATGATTAAGTTGCTGTACTGAATTATATCTTTTGTTATCTCTATGTTGTTTATGATCTTGCATGCTCTCCGTTGTTAGTAGCTATCTTGGCCGAGTAGTTGCTAGTGACTCCAAGAGGGGGTATTTATGCTCGATAGTGGGTTCATGTCTCTATTTCACCTGGGGGAGTGACAGAAACCTCTAAGGTGGTAGATGTGCTGTTGCTACTAGGGAGAAAACAACATTCATATGCTCAAGGGCATATGCTTTGTTTACATTACACACTTTGCTTAATGCAATTATCTGTTGTTTGCAACTTAATACTTTTGGGGTGTTCGGATGATATCCCCGAGGGTGGATTATTAGTCATAGATGCAGTTGGATGGCGGTCTATGTATTTTGTTGTAATGCCCAGAGTAAATCTCATAGTGATCTTCTTGACATATCACGTTATCTTTATTCTATCAATTGCCCAACTGTAATTTGTTTACCCAGCATGTTATTTTATCTATGGAGAGCCACCACTAGTGAACTGTGGACCCCGGTCCTATTTTAATCATATTGCAATCACCTGTTTACTTTTCCCGCACTGTTTACTTTACTAGCATATTATTACTGTTTTCCACTTGATACACTCATAACCTTTGTTTCAAGCAAACCGGTGAGATTGACAACCTCATCGCAAGTTGGGGACAAAGTATTTGTTTGTGTGTGTGCAGGTTCCACAAACACCTTCAGTCGTCATCGTCTCTCTTCTCCTGATCGATAAACCTTGGTTTCTTAACTGAGGGAAAACTAGCCGCTACACTCATCATACCTTCCCCTTGGGGTTCCCAACGGGCTGGTCATCACCACGCACAAGGACAGTTTGCTTCCACATTAAACAGCAAGCAGCCGCACACACCTGAAACCGATCTAGGGTTTTGCCACCTCTCGCTGCTTGCACCGCCTCCGTAGTCTACCTCATCCCGAGCGCCGGCGTGCACCGGCGAATGGGAGAGCAAGTCTCCGGAACCACTCGCCTTTGCGATCCTGTACAGGAGATGGTGAATTAGGTTTTTGGGAAGCGCTCTGCACGACTGCTCAAGTTCTTCATCACGGGTCATCTTCCTTCCAAGTCGGGCGGTGCAGCCTACCGCCGTCTTCATCGCCGTCTGCTTCGACTGGTCTTCTCCAACATTATCATCAACAACGTTACTGCTACGACTACATCTGCAAGCAAACGGTACGTGCAGTGTACTGCTGTTTCCTTGTTCATCATGTGTTTATGCACATAAAAGACGGGAAGGAGCTCTGAGACGCACTGGGTGCCAAGTTTGGTGCTGTAGATGCGGGCAGTGAACTGTACATCATGGAGAGCTTTCATGATTTTAAGATGACTAAGGACCTTCCTGTGGTTCAACAAGCTCATGAGATACAGTGCATTGCCAAAGAGCTCGAACTCCTTAAGTGTGCCTTACCCAACAAGTTTGTGGTGGGTTGCATTATTGCTAAGTTACTCCCTTCATGGAGGAACTTCACCACAGCTCTCAAACACAAGAGACAGGAGATATCAGTTGACAATCTGATAGTGTCCCTTGATGTTGACGAGAAGGCTCGGGCTAAGGACACTACTGAGAAAGGAGAGGGTCATGCTACTGCTAACTTTGTGCAGCAGAAAGGCAAATCCCCAGGCAAGAACAAATGGAACTTCAAGCCCTCTTTCAACAAGCATGTAAAGACTACAACCTTCAAGAAGAAGAAGCCGAACAGGGACAGGAGTGATCTGACTTGTTTCACTTGTGGAGAGCCGGGCCACTTTTCCAAGGACTGCCCAGAATGCATAGACCGCAGAGGGAAAAAGGCCAAGAATGCCAACATTGTGACTGCTAGCAATACTGATGGGTATGGTAATCTATTTACTGTTCTTTCGGTATTTCAATCTCCCTCTTGGTGGATTGATACGGGTGCTAACGTTCATGTGTGTGCTGACATCTCTATGTTCACTTCTTACCAGGCCGCATGGGATTCCTCCATCCTAATGGGCAATGGGTCACATGCCTCTGTTCGTGGTGTTGACACGGTAGATCTGAAGTTCACTTCGGGGAAGATCGTGCAGCTGAGGAACATGCAGCATGTCCCTTCTATGAACAAGAATCTTGTTAGGGGTTCCCTTCTCTGCAGATATGGGTTTAAGGTTGTTTTAGAGTTGAATAAGGTAGTCGTTTCCAAGCATGGACAATTTATTGGAAAAGGCTATGAGTGCGGAGGCTTGTTCCGCTTTTCACTTTCAATTTCTGTAATAAATCTGTGAACCATATTTGTGGCGGTGTTAGTGATGATACCAGTGTTTGGCATTCTCGTTTATATCACATTAATTTTGGTTTGATGAATCAGTTATTCAGTATGAGTTTAATTCCGAAATTCACTACTGCCAAAGGTTCTAAGTGCCATAGTTGTGTGCAATTGAAGCAACCTCGTAAGCCTCATACGGCGGCCGAGGAGAGAAACTTGGCACCTCTAGAACTCATACATTATGATCTATGTGAGATGAATGGTGTGTTGCCAAAAGGTGAAAAGAGATATTTCATGACATTGATTGATGATGCGACTAGATTTTGCTATGTTTACTTGTTGCGAACTAAAGATGAAGCTTTAGACTACTTTAAAATTTATAAGGCCGAAGTTGAAAATCAACTAGAGAAAAAGATCAAGCGTCTTAGGTCGGATCGTGGTGGAGAGTATTTTCCTAAAATCTTTGACGAATTCTGTGAGGAACACGGTATTATTCATGAGAGGACGCCTCCCTAATCGCCCCAATCTAATGGGGTGGCCGAGAGGAAAAACCGCACGCTGTCTGATTTGGTGAATTCCATGCTTGACACTGCTGGTTTATCGAAGGCATGGTGGGGGGAGGCTTTGTTGACTGCATGTCACATCCTGAATAGAGTTCCTAACAAGAATAAAGAGAAAACCCCTTATGAGGAGTGGGTTGGGAGAAAGCCATCACTTTCGTATTTGCGCACTTGGGGATGCTTGGCGAAGGTCAACATTCGCATCCCAAAGAAACACAAACTCGGACCAAAGACTGTGGATTGCATCTTTCTAGGTTATGCTCAGCGGAGCATTGGTTATTGATTTTTAGTAGTTAAATCCGAGGTACCTGATATGCATGTTGACACTATAATGGAATCTCGTGATGCAACATTTTTTGAGAATATGTTTCCTATGAAAGATATGCATAGCACTGCTAGATTTTCTTCTGAGATAATTCTTGAATCTAGTACATCCGATGATTATTTTGAGAAACCACATGAGAACGTCTATAAGGATGGTCGTGAGAAGGATGACAATGAAGCTCCTTCAAGGAGCAAGAGACGGAGGACTGCAAAGTCCTTCAGTGACGATTTCATTGTGTACCTTGTGGATGATACTCCCATGTCCATTGCTGAGGCATATGCATCACCAGATGAAGATGACTGGAAAGAAGCTATCCATAATGAGATGGGCTCGATTCTTTCTAATGGAACATGGGAATAATCTGATCGCCCCCATGGCTGCAAGCCTGTGGGCTGCAAGTGGGTGTTCAAGAAGAAGCTAAGGCCTGATGGTACTATTGAGAAGTACAAGGCGAGACTTGTAGCGAAAGGCTACACAGAGAGAAGACGAAGATTACTTTGACACCTATTCACCTGTCGCTAGAGTAACCACCATTTGAGTACTACTTTCCATGGCTACCTCTTATGGTCTTATTGTTCATCAAATGGACGTAAAGACAACTTTCCTTAATGGATAGTTGGAAGAGGAAATCTATATGGATCAGCCTGATGGATTTGTGATAAAAGGTGAAGAGAGAAAGGTGTGCAAGTTGTTAAAATCTTTATATGGCCTGAAACAAGCACCAAAGCAATGGCATGAGAAGTTTGACAGAACTTTAACTTCTGTCGGCTTTGTCGTTAACGAGGCTGACAAGTGTGTCTACTAGCACCATGGTGGGGGCGAAGGTGTTATGTTGTGTTTGTACGTGGATGAAATTCTGATCTTTGGTACAAACATGAAAGTAATACATGAGGTCAAGTCTTTCTTGTCAAAGAGTTTTGATATGAAAGATCTGGGAGAAGCTGATGTGATCCTGAACATCAAGTTGATTAAGAACGAGAGTGGGATTACTTTATCGCAATCTCACTATGTCGAGAAGAACTTGAGCCGGTTTGGCTTTATTGATGGCAAGTCTTCTCCAACACCTTATGATCCTAGTGTGATATTACGTAAGAACAAGAATGAACCAACAGATCAACTAAAATATTCTCAGATCGTTGGTTCACTCATGTACTTACCTAGTGCGACAAGACCTGATATCTCTTTTGCTGTGAGCAAGTTGAGTAGGTTCATGTCAAACCCAGGTATTGATCATTGGCATGCACTTGAAAGGGTCATAAGCTATTTATGTGGCACAATGAGTTACGGGATTCACTATTCAGGGCACCCTGCTGTGCTTGAAGGATATAGTGATGCAAATTGGATCTCTGATGTAGATGATATCAAAGCCACTAGTGGGTATGTGTTTACCTTTGAAGGTGGCGCCGTATCATGGAGATCATGTAGGCAAACCATATTAACAAGGTCAACTATGGAAGCAGAACTTATTGCTTTAGACACAGCCACTGTAGAGTCTGGCTGCGTGAGCTCTTGATGGACTTGCCAGTGGTTGAAAAACCTATGCCGGCCATCCTCTTGAATTGTGACAACCAAACAGTTATTGTCAAAGTGAACAATTCTAAGGATAACGTGAATTCATCAAGACACGTCAAAAGACGTTTGAAGTCTGTCAGGAAATTGCAAAACTCTGGAGTAATAACTGTTACGTATATTCAAACAGCCAAAAACCTGGTAGATCCCTTTACTAAGGGACTATCATGCAATGTGATAGACAGTGCATCGAGGGAGATGAGTTTGAGACCCATAGATGTTATGCCATAGTGGTAAACCAACCTTTATGATAGGAGATCCCGTGAATTAGGACCTGAGAAAAACAAGCTAGTGGTTTAACCGAGGAGAGTATTCTGTAACCCTCTCTATGTGAAGATGCAAAACTCTCAAAATCTGTAAGGCAGGTTGACAACATGCCTTAATGTGTTTCTGTTGGCTATGATTAGCAAAGATGCTGTCCTACAGAGCATTCTTGAAAGAACACACCTATATGAGTCCGACTGTTAAACGTCGCAGTCTATGAGATTTGGGTGATCTCTAGTAAACTCATAAAGAGACCATAGAGTACGACGCATATGCTCCAACCTGCGGGGTAGGCTACTGGCAGCCATGTACTGGTTATGACTTTGAGTGAAATCTTGATGCACCAAACTTGCAATTCAAGGCGTAATCCATTGTTCAAGTTGCTGATAGACGTAGCTTAAGGTTCTAGGTGGAAGTTCAACTTAACAGTCTCTGCTGAAACACTGGTATATAAACAAGTAGTGAGGTTTGGCAAATCTCTAAATGGGCATTTGAGATATGATGGGGGATTGTTGAAATATTGGGCCCAAAGTTAGTGGGCCATATTAGATTTCAGAAATTCTAAGAAATCTCAAAGCGCATGTGTGTAAGCCCATGTGACATGCAGCCTAAGTTTTTGGCTGCACAAAGGTAAGAGGTGGGAGCTAAGTTTAGTCCCACATGGAAAGTTGGGAGAGATGTAGACCAACATATAAGGTGGGGTGTTGCACCACTTGGTAAGTGAGTGAGAAGAGAAGTGCCACACGCGCGCTCCTCCTCCTCCTCCTCGCTCGTCTCGTCTCGACACGATGCGCGCGCGCCGCGGTTTGTGGAATTGAGCCTCGGAATCGAGCTTATCTTTTTGTTGCACAGGAAAACCGAACGTTTGACCGAGTCCTTGACGGACGCGTCACAGCTAGCCGGTTCGGGTCGCGCCCGGATCGTGAGCTGCTGTAACCGACTCGGGCGTGCGACGTGGGCGTGTTCCACGTTGCCTAGGGTTTCTCCGCTGAGCCGCCTATATAAACTCTTGCCCGGCTACCGCCGCACACACCTGAAACCGATCTAGGGTTTTGCCACCTCTCGCTGCTTGTGCTGCCTCCGTAGTCTACCTCATCCCGAGCGCCGGCGTGCACTGGCGAATGGGAGAGCAGGTCTCCGGAACCACTCGCCTTTGCGATCCTGTACGGGAGAGGGCGAATTAGGTTTTTGGGAAGCGCTCTGCGCGACTGCTCGAGTTCTTCATCACGGGTCGTCTTCCTTCCAAGTCGGGCGGTGCAGTCTACCGCCGTCTTCATCGCCGTCTGCTTTGACCAGTCTTCTCCAACGTTGTCATCAACAACGTTACTGTTACAACTACATCTGCAAGCGAACGGTACGTGCAGTGTACTGGTGTTTCCCTGCTCATCATGTTCTGCGAGTACATGTTTCGCTGCTACTTGTTTCCGTTCATCTTGTTGTTTAATACATCTAGTATGTTCAAGTTACATATGGTAGTAGCTAACGTTGTCATGTTTAATATTCTCAAATTAATCATGAAAATTGTGCCTAATTCTCCAACACAAGTGGGGCGGATCGGATGTTGTTTTGCATTTCCTGCTCTCCCCTCTGTTCCGCCAGCGAAATCAAATCAGGGCAGCAAGAAGTGCGCGTGTGTATCTGAACACCATACATGGTGTGTTGGGAATCTTATTTATCTGTCAGATTAAGCCTCTTAAATTTATTGGCGCAATTTATTTACCATCAAACAGCTGTCGCAGCCGGACATAACTTTGCTTTTTCAGATTTGTGCTCTTATTATGTTTTTATCAGAGGAGCGACCATTGATGAGTTGTACTTATAAGATACAATAATTAAGTGGGATTTGAAAGATTTACTTACTGATGTACCCACCCAACCCCCGTCTCGAAGCATATAACCATTCATAAAATACACTCTGGAAATGCCCGTATCCAAGCCGGCCTATCTCAAGCTGTAAATAAACATGAGTGGAGTATACATTCAATCCACATTCCCACCGCGAACCTTAACTTCGGCTATTCACTCAAGAGCGCAAGTTAAATTTGTTACTTTCTTTAACCTATAATACTCTTCGTTAATACAGATGTATCCAGATATATTTTAGTAATAGATACATATCGTATTAACGAAGAGTAATATGGAAAGGAGGGAGTACTTACTATATTCAGGGCACGAATATGATGATACTTTGAAACCGCCTTTTCTTAGGTTGGCACTCCCACGGCAAGTACCCTGTACAGTAGATCCAAAAAATGACAATAAAACACAGGTCTTAAATACGTTCGTCAGTCATTCTTCCGAAAAATCTGCACCCAAAGTTTTGGTACTGTCACGGTTGTTACTGGTTTGCCAATTGGCAGAAAACCATTGTATTTCCTTAGCTTGGCAATTCTTCACGTATAGTAAGGCAAACTCTCAGCTAATTAATTAAAGGATAGATAAGACGTAGTACGATGAAGAAAACGTCTTCGTCGAGAATATAAATTACACCTGCTTATCTGAAAATGACAACCCATCAAACCGATTGATGATTATAAAATACACGACCTTATATCATATTTGCAGGTGGCGACGAGGTTGGGATGATTTTAATACTGCGGTCTGCATGCACCTTACCAGATTCTATTAACATGATGGTATAGAAAAATGGTACGCTTCGGATGACTTAGTCTTGAGATTTATGCTCAAAGCAACCATACTATATCAACATGGGTGCCATGCATGTTGGAAGAGAGAAACCGTTCCTAGTTGGAAGAGAGAGACCGTCTTCTCTAGATAATCCCGACGTGTCCTGTAAATATGAGATGTTATTATGACCAATCACGTGATAAAAAAAGTAATTCATAAATGTTGACAAGACTATTATCCTCGTTGTAGCATATGTCACCTCTTAAAACATATTTTTCTACAACCTTAACTTCGGCTATTCAGTCAAGAGCGCAAGTTAAATTTGTTACTTCCTTCGACCCATAATACTTTTCGTTAATACGGATGTATCTAGACATATTTTAGTGATAGATACATCCATATTAACGAAGAGTAATATGGATCGGAGGGAGTACTTACTATATTCACGGCACGAATATGATGATACTTCGAAACCGCCTTTTCTTAGGTTGGCACTCCCACGGCAAGTATCCTGTACAGTAGATCCAAAAAATGACAATAAAACACAGGGCTTAAATACGTTCGTCGGCCATTCTTCCGAAAAATCTGCACCCAAAGTTTTGCTACTGTCACGGTTGTTACTGGTTTGCCAGTTGGCAGAAAACCATTGTATTTCCTTAGCTTGGCAATTCTTCACGTATAGTAAGGCAAACTCTCAGCTAATAATTAATTAAAGGATAGATAAGACGTAGTACGATGAGGAAAACGTCTTCGTCGAGAATATAAATTACACCTGCTTATCTGAAAATGACAACCCATCAAACCGATTGATGATTATAAAATACATGACCTGATATCATATTTGCAGGTGGCGACGAGGTTGGGATGATTTTAATACTGCGGCCTGCATGCACCTTAGAGCAAGTATAATAAGCCTAGTCAGCAGGCTATAACATGTGCCATGTCATTAAAATTCCTATGTGGAGGAGAGAGAAAGAAGGAGAGAGAAGAGAGCTGGCTCTTCCCTTGTAACCCGGCTATAGCACAAGAAACAAGAAAAAGTAGCTTGCATGGAGCATAAGACCAATAGCATGTATGCATTAAGCAATTAAATCTCACCTAAGAGTCGACCTAATAGCCCATCTATTATATGAGTAGGCTCTATAATGACTCTAAAATAACATGGCATATCTCTATAGCCGGTTGCTGGCTATACTATTAGCCTTGCTCTTAGCAGATTCTATTAACATGATGGTATGGAAAAATGGTACGCTTCAGATGACTTAGTATTGAGATTTATGCTCAAAGCAACCATACTATATCAACATAGGTGCCATGCATGTTGGAAGAGAGAAACCGTTCCTAGTTGGAAGAGAGAGACCGTCTTCTCTATATAATCCCAATGTGTCCCGTAAATATGAGATGTTATTATGACCAATCACGTGATAAAAAAAGTAATTCATAAATGTTGACAAGACTATTATCCTCGTTGTAGCATATGTCACCTCTTAAAACATATTTTTCTACATAATTATTTTAATATGCATTAATTTATAGAGATAATACATTGCTATTCTATCACAAATCCTTGTTGCCTTCTCTACATTATATGGAGGGCATAAAACATACTCCCTCCATTTTTGTATACAAGGCCACAAACTCAGATTCCATGTAAAACTCAACCCACTAATAAATAACATGATTAATTATCTGGAAATGATCTCGTATTTCTGGCTAGTTAAATATGTTGCATGTGGTGGGTTTTTCTCTATGACGCTGCATGCAACTTTCACATTAATGAGTACCATCCTAAGAGGTAGAAATATAATCAATATTTCTTGATTGTTGTTAGTGGCCTTGTATAGATGAAAAAAAATATTTTTGAGCAGCCTTGCATACGAAAAAGTAGGGAGTGTTCATATCTTTTGGCATCGGGAAGTCACAATAGATTGGATTTTATGCCCAAGTATGTGCCAAAGTGTTCTTACAAATAGCAATAACATAAGTGTCGGAATAGCTAAAACGACATGGATGGGCTACCTTTTGTTTCATACACCAAACCGTAGCATATCTTTCCATATGGATGATGTATAAAATCCATTTTTTTAGTATGGAAAATTTGATGTTTTTGCTTTATCAGGATATCGCTTACAAGAAAAATTAGATGTATTTGTTACCTCACTTCGTTTAGCGCCTTTGTTTGTACTCAGTTTGGCCGAACACATTCTCTTTCCAAATGTACAATGGTCGTGAATTTGATAACCACGCCTTTCACACTTTCCTAGCATCCCATGCCATTGTCCTATGTCTCACATGTCCATACATCTCTTAATAAAATGGCCGCACTGAAAGAATCATTTGCAATTTAAATGATAGTGTCCGCACCATACTTTTTCACTCCTCTATCCCACCAGAATTTTGGCGGGAAAAAATTGTCAGAATTACCCACATTATTCCTTCGACCTCTCCAATGTCTTCACCAATGACACCATGAAGAAAAGTGAGTGTTTCACCTCTCAACTACTAGATTGTTGCATTGTCTTGATCTCTCTCTCTCTCTCTCTCTCTCTCTCTCTCGCTCTCTCTCTCTATGAGCTACCATGTTCAGAACCATATGAGATGCCTACATGATTAATTGATTATGTTCACCGTTGCAATTTTCCTAAGGTGAATCTTTCATTTATGAGATTGCATATTGTTAATTTGTTCACATATACATGTTTTGATGAAACTACTATGCTAGAACACGAGAGGGAGAACATGTGAAAAGTTGGAGTAAGCTGGCACTAGAAACTAGATAATGACAATGAATTTCTAAACTTCTATTTTTTTCACCTTTCTATATTTACCTTACCGTGGAGAATGGGATGTCGTTCATTCAGTGAAAGAAAATACTATCTCGTTCATTCGAGGTAATACATGAGTGATCCAACATCATGTCATCCACTGATCTATGCAGCCATGAAAATGTCGACACTTATTCTAGGTATGCGGTGATACCCTTACTTAGAGGAGTATGAGGGAGATGTTTTTTATCATCTCTATTTTTGTACATGATGGACATATGATATGTATCAAATAAAACATACAAACAAAGTATGCATAGCAATAACTTGTTTCATAGTGCTATATTCATGCCACCCTTTTTATGAGAACAAAGAAATTTGATGAAACTTTCTCTAATCATGTTAAGAAAAATATCATCTTTGGAACTCCGTGTTAAAAACATATTGCTCAATTTAAATTTCACATGAAAAGTTGACATTTGTGAGTACTTTGTTGAGCACACATGAAGTTTAATGGAGTATCCAGATGAAGAAGCTCCATATGCTAAAAAAAAAACAAAGTAGTGAAAGTAATTATGAAAAAGTTACACAAGTAGAGGAAATTAAAATGCTTAGTGATATTAATCAGGATACTCTAAATCTTGATAACTTTAGCTTGAATGAATTAACTATCTTGCAGAAAGTAGCTAGTGATCCCTCTATTATATTAATGTTAATCAAGATGCCTTTGGATCTTACGTAGTTGATCGTGTACTAAAAGAAAAGACAGAATGTATGATCCCACCTAACCTTATGGATATATGAGAACCGAAAATTTAAGTCACTATAGGCAAGCTCACGTGTAATGCTATTCTTGATCTAGGTGCTAGTGTTTCAGCTATCCCTTGAATTTTTCAAGAATTTTTATACACTGGTCTCATGTCTCCATGCAATTTTGAGTTGTTACTTGCTGATTATTCTACCAAATATGGTTTAGATAGAGTTAATAATTCAATTGGTGAACTAAATATAAATTTTTACCTGTGGAATTCTAGGTAATACTTACTAGACCTTTTGTAAGAACCGCAGGAGCTATAATTGATGTTAAATAATGGAGGTAAATTTAAGTTCCCTCGCAAGAAATACTTGGAACACTTTCCACGGAAGGAGTGCTAAATTAGAATCAAGCATTGCTCCCAAGACATATACCTATCCTAATACATTGGTACCAAGACTAGTTATATGGCTATAAAGAAAGAGCTTCCGGGAGGCAACCTTTTATGTTTTGTTCTTGTTCTTTGTTTCGAGTCCTTCATGTACTTAGCAAGTTTAATTTTTATTTTCTGTGTGGTTTTTCAATGTTGTTCCAAGTTTTACTCGTTTAGATTTTATTTGGTGTTTGGAACTATATAGATTTGTTGTTTCAGCACGTTGTATTTCGTTGTTTTCCATTGCAAATTTTATTTGCAGGCTGTAAAATCACTACAGTTTTACTGAAGAACATGATCTCTTGGTCCTTTGTATAAAGAAATATTTTCAAATTTTTATCAGATTCTTAAGTTCCCTTGAGAACCAAGCTTGGTGCATAACCAAGATTAAAACTCTTGATGGTCATGCTTGAAAGGTCGGGTGCATACCTAATTTGTGTAGAGACGTATGAAGAAAAATTGCTCCCCAAATTTTAGGCCTTTGCTTCGGTGCACCCCCCTCCCCCAAAACTCATCTGGTTTTTCCCCTTAATTAAATAAGTTAATTTAATTACTTTGGTCCAGCCCGTCTAAGTCCATATCTAAAGTTCGTATGTATACTGTATTTCAGAGAACTGCTTGTCCCTCACGATGGATCGTGCTCGGCCTCATGTCCAGATTGTGGCTGCCGGCCGCCGGCCACCACGGGAACACCGGTCCCTGGAACAAGCTCTTCGCAGCGTATTCGACTGCAAGCGACTACACACAGATGTTGACCTTGATGCCACAGTCCATCCTAACGCGAGCAACCTGCGTTGCTCAGTCCGCGTTTCACAGGCTGGAGTATAGCCGCATGAGATGATTCTTGAAGAACCTGATCCCCTTCCCCTACAGGTTTCTGATCGACAATACGTAGGAGTACAATATAAGGCTACACTTGGAACAACATCAAATCAACTAGTCACTGCTGATCAGATCGTGTTTTCTTTTGGATTTGAGATCGATCTGGTCTGTTCTTTGTACGTGTATGTGAAGATTTAACAACTACTAGCACATATACCCGTGCGTTGCAACGGGGATTAAAAGCGAAGATAGTCAAATTCAAAACTATAATCAGTCAATCACGGGCATATTTTTCACAAAAAATATTTAATGAACTTTATCAGAAAGTAATGAGATGCAATTACTATGTTCCCTTGAGGCATATATCAGTAGAACTATCGAGCTTCAAGTTTATCTTATGCAAGGCAGTGCTTCGGAATAAGCGTGATGGAAGTAAAATAACTGCATTAGAATCAGTGTTAACGAAGCAAACAACTATCATGATAGATACTTTCTTTAGGTAGTCAATCACATTCTCATCAGAAAATCGATAAGCAAAATGCACGCACCAGTTCAACTGCATCTAAGTAGATGTCTTCATGATCAAAAGAGAATATACTTCTTTGGCAACAATCTAGATTCAATAGAAGCATCTGCCATAAAAACCTAGCCACTACCGATTTATAATAGTATGCAGATTCTAAAAAGCTTTATTCAAACCGTGGCCTTCTATGGCAATAGCAATGCAGATACTATTTGTACCTTGACATGGTATTCATAATCTGCATTCTGATTTTAAAGGGATATTTCATATTCTTAACCCGAATTGAAAGCCACTATATTGTTCACATGTGGGTCTAGCTACATTTGCCCCAATATTTTCTGGAACTCAATTTGCAATTACTAAGCTTCTCGGTATACTTTTCTTGAGCAGACCTGTGCTTGGCGGGGGATCACTGGAGGATTCGGGGGAAGGGGAGGTGTTCGCTTCCACTGGGAAATCGCCTCGAGCTCGCACCGCTGGTAGCAGGTCGCTGAACTCCAGCCTCCACATCCGTGGCCTCCAGCGGGAGATACAGAGTGGCACGACCGGAAGGTTCAGAGCGACGTGTGCGCCCAGAGTATGACCCGACGGCAAGCATCGACTGTGCCCACAAACCAATCCGAGCTTTGTCGATGAGGACCCGACGCCGTAAGGGGGTGTGGCCTCCACGCAGTTCGGGAAACGACGAGCTCGCCGGCAGGAGATGCAGCCTCCAGCAGTTCGGGAGACAGCAAAAATTACACATCAGTGCCTGCTGCAAGTTTATGGATTCTGGGCCAACATCGAGAACCCATCCAACCTTTAGAGCTAACATCGACATGAACAATCTGTAGCATCTCTAGTGCTTTGCTGCACATCGAGATTAGTTAAACTACTTCGCATTTGGCATCAGTAGCAAATAAATTCGGCCGAGCTCGACGTCCATGTACCAGGCAACCATGGCGATGCCGACTGGACGCTACGGCGCATGCCCGTGGCTTCCACCTCTGCCATCGCCCATTCGCCATCGGATGCACACACGGCGGCCGATCAAAGTCCGCGCCCAACCGGTTGCAGCAACGGAGCTGGCGGAGCGTTTGGTGAGACCATCCGGTTCTCAGCCGCGGAGAAGCCTAACTCCGGCCACCCGATGCTCTGTAATATGCGTAAATTCACCACACATGATACCAAGGCCGGAAGCGCCGGCGTCCTGCCAGCCATCCCGTCGCTCTACTCTATCGGCCGCGGGCGTTGGGAACAACACCTCCCCCCTTGCCATGGCCGGTGACGGGCTGTGGTCCAGGTCCTCGAGGATAGTGTCTAAGTGGCTGCGGAGGCTGCCCGAAATCCAAGGTCAGCGGCGTCGTGGGCGTTGGGAACAACACTTCCCCCATGCCATGGCCACTCGTACCGGCCTCAGTTGCCTCGCCGGTGACGGGCTGCGGTCCTCGAGGATGGTGTCAAAGTAGCTGCAGAGGCTGCTCCAAACGATGTCGACGGCGTCTTGAGTCCGGCGCGCTTGAGGTCTCCACAGCGTGGCGGCGGCCCATGATGGTTAGATCACTTTTTTATTTTGGCGAAACGTTTTTTCTAATTATGGATGGCATTAGTGGGTAATTTAGTGTTTGACAGACGAAAACGTATTTTAGGTGAATTAAAAGCGTACTTGCGAGTCACGGACCATACCTCTAGCAATATTATTAGTAGAGATACACATGAAAAGACCTTGGCCGCTTGCCTCATCTGCGCATTGATGACGCTGTCGAGCGGGCCAGCGACGACATCCGCGGCTCCGCCGGCGTATCAACGGTGGTGCCGCCACCATAAACGTGTGCAATATGGACAGGCCCACCATGCCATATAGATTGCATACAGATATAAACACATTTTTTTGAGGGTTTACAGATACGAACACATATGCGTACGGATGCATACATAATTGATTGGGCCATACGGGTTTCTGCGAGGCTAAATACAACTTAATTATTGATTTAATAATTAGTTAAAGACAATCATACCCTTAATTACGAAAGGGTATGGAGCGATCTCAACCGTTGTTGTATTTAAGTTTATGGAGGCGGGGTGTACCGAAGTAGAAGCCCAAATTTTATTGCACGGGGCATCTACAACCAATGGTTAGCGACCTATTAGCAATGCATAAGCACCTATTGTAATCTTTAGGTTCATATTACTAGTTCTTAAGGACCATCCTTTTCTGCTATTCATGCAATTTATCCTTGAGGACCAAGTTTGGGATGTAACTACGAGATTACAAATCTTGATACTCATGCCGAAATCCAACCGGCGCAAGGATGGAGGCTTTCTATCATTTTTTTAGAGCATGTCTAACAAGCCCCGTAAAACGTACGGGCCCCTTATAATTCCGGCGGGATACGGGGTGAGGGCGTTTGCGGCCGTCTAGCAGGCCCCGTATTCGGGCCGGCCCGTATCGGCAAAATACGGGGCCCGGCATTTCCACCCCGCCGCCCCGTACTTATACTGGGCGAGGGTGCGAGTGGGGGGCCAACCCCTCACTCGCAACCCTAGCGCCGCCGCCGCCACTTCGAACTCCGGCGACAAATTCCCAGCACATCCCCACCGCATTTCCACTGTCGCGAGAATGAGCGGACGAGGAAGAGGCTCCATGTCGCCCGCCGCCGGATCGAAGCCGGATGAGCTGGAGGAGGCGTGGCGCCGGCAGTGCAAGTACTCCGCCGCTGGATATCGGCGTGCGGCGTGCAAATACTCCGCCGCCACCATGCCGCCGTCGCTCCGGGACTTCGCGGAGGGCGGCCGCTACTACAAGGCCGACCCTCCGCTGAAGCCGATGAGCGGCGCGGACTTTGAGAAGTGGCGGTGCCGGTGGGAGCAGGAGCAGGCGTGGAAGCACGCCTGGGAGAAGAAGCACGCCTGGGAGGGGGAGGGGAGCTCCAGCGGCGGAGGAGGCGGCGACGAGGAAGAGGCGGCGGAGGCGGCGGAGGAGGGGGAGGACCCCCTCTTCTTGGAGGCGGTGGCCGCGTCCAAGAAGGACGCCGCCGACAAGGCTCGGGCGGAGGAGGAGGAGGCGGCGGCGGCCATCGCCGCCGTCAACGAGCTTATTGCTCGCGAGGCCGCCGCCACCACCCCCGTCGTCATCCTCGACGAGTAGGTTAGCAGTGTAGAAGTCGTGATCCAGTAGGATCGTGCAATTTTGTAAATCCTATCTATGATCAATGAAGAACTACCTTTGAATTTTCCCGGGGTTTGCTTTTTTAAAATTTACGGGGTGAGATACGGGGTCTGCTAGACGGATCACTGAAGAACTGTCTGGTGGCGACCAATTTTTCAGATACAAGATCCTCTACTCACGTTTTACGGGGCAGAAAAATAGGGGGTCTGTTAGACATGCTCTTAGGGTATGGACTGGATACATTGGTTTGTCCTCGGGCAGGTATACTTTTTAGTTGGAACTGATCAACTGAGGTAGGATAGATATACTCTATAAGTAGGAGTAAACCTGACTATCCATAGGTATTACTGGCTAATTCACATCAAAAGCTGCAGGCAAAGCAGCAAGACAGTAATCATTAGGAGTGTAGTAGTGTCAGCAGAAATACCATACGCATCCCCCAAATACTTTGTGATGAGGACGAGCAACGGTTATGCGTTGCGCCTTCTTCTCGCACTGCTGTTGCTATGGACAGCAACGGTGGGAGTGGCCGGCGTCCAAAGAAGCATGGCAGACAAAGGGACCATTCCATCTACCGCAACACTCGCCGGTTGTCCGAAAAGCTGTGGCAACCAGAGTTTCGAGTATCCCTTCGGCGTCGGGGCAGGCTGCTTCCGGCAGCCAGATTTCGAGCTCATCTGCGACGACCAGAACAAGACGGTGCCTCCAAGGCTCTTCTTGAAGGATGGCACCACAGAGGTCATAGAAAATATCGAAGTCGCAGGTAATTCAAGAAGCAGTTACAGCACTGAATATATTTATGTGCATTTATCGCCGGGAGTCCTCTTGGACTCTGGTTCCGGTGTGCACATCATGCATTGGAAAGCTCCGGGGAGATCCTTCCCTCTCAGTTCGGCCAGATACAAGATTACTGGTTGTGATTTTGATATTTATTTGGTTGGTCATGACATGAATATGGATCGGAAGCTTTGCACTGTTAGCTGTCCAAACGGGAAAAACACAGATATGGTGCCCAGGCAGGATTGCAACGGTACAGGATGCTGCTCCGTTCCTTTGTACTTCGTCGGTGGTGCTTGGGACTTCAAGCTCAAGTTTGTCCTCCATAACCGTAGATCCCTTCTGGGTAGAATCGAAGTAGCTAAAGCTGCTGCTCTGATTTGGAGCATCACGGATCAATCGACATGCTTTGCTGCAACTGACAACAAAACCAGCTATGCCTGTCTCAGCACACAAAGTAACTGCATGATTAACTTACTGGATACTGGTTACCGGTGTAGATGCGATGATGGTTATGGAGGCAATCCCTACATACTTGATGGCTGCTCTCGCGATAAAGGTACTTTTCTAATCTCTTGCAAAATTTTAACGCAGAAAAGAATGCTAATTCTCAGCTAAGAATGAACGTAACCCTCAGTCCATTTCCCAGCTATATCCGATGGACCCGGCGATAAATTTAGTGTTTGTTGTGCGTGACGAACGCAGACCGTACTTTATTATGTCTAGGCCGTCCTTGTTCAACTACCAGATGTTGTATCGGGGTTTTTTTTTTATGTGGGCCGGCGGCTGCGGTTAGAGCGGCGGTTCTTCCCTTGCAGCCATGGGCGGAGGAAGCATCCAAATAATTAATGGGGGTACATAGTTGTCTAAAAGGCATAGTTTTAGTGAGGGTTTCTAATTTATTTAATGTAGATTATGCTATATCTGAATAATACCAATCTCTTCAAGCTTTTACAAAAATAATGGATGTACATTTGTACACCCATGTCCCCATGTAGCTCCATCCATGCTTGCAGCGATATTTTTCCCGATTTTGCATATTCTTAGTTGAAGGAAAATGAAGTTATACCTCATTCAACTTGAGGACCATCGGATTTCAATAGCGACTAATGTGTCACATAAGTTGCAAGGTGGGTTGCAAGTGAGTTTGTTTAGTTGATAATTAAATTGCAACTGAGTCTTCACCCTCAAGTGAGGTTGCAAGTGAGGTTGTTACAACTAGAAAAATGTTTCAATCAAATGAGAATTAGCCACGCCTAAAAGATATAGTTAATTACTATGGTGTAGTTCCTTGTGCATGTCGTCTGCATATATGAATCACTGAGATAGCTGAATTACTGTGAGGACGCATGTTTGGTAAAAGAACGAGTCTTCTCTATTACTTGTTTTGAAGTCAATAATTTCATGTGCAAAGATGCCAATACCAGGGTTTTTTCTTCTGAATACAGGATATAACCCAGTTCAATGGAAGCAAAAGTGCACTCGAGAATGTGGAACCATCAGTGTTCCATTTCCATTTGGCTTAGAGGAAGGTTGTTTTGCACGGAAGCTATTTCAGCTTTGGTGCCGAAACGTGACGTCCTCCATCCTCACATTCGGCGAACTTCAAGGTGTAACTTACATAAATATCAGTGAGGGGCTCGTGGGGATTAAAAAACAGGGAATAAACACGATGGGTTTATATGGAGAGCCTGACCTCTACATTAGTTCGGAGAGTTCAGTTTCCATGCAGTGGGCTGTTGCTAATCTGACCTGCCACGAGGCACAGCTGAATAGCTCTGGGTATGCCTGTGTAAGCACCAACAGTACATGCTTGGGCGTCAAGTCTACAACTGAATACGCAACTAAGTATGTCGGTTATCGTTGCAAGTGCGCAGTCGGATTTCAAGGGAACCCATATATTCCAAATGGTTGTCAAGGTACAGTATACCCTTCCTGTCCTATTCAACGTTTTGACCGTGTGCTCTCTATTTGGCTTCTTCTCCATAGTCTTTCTTTTGGTTTTATCACTGAACATGATTTTTTTTTGACGGGTAAACAGGGACTCCATTAACCAGATGGCTCAGCAGATTCGCTGGCCAACAAATCCGTTACAGAAGAGGGC
Organism: Dactylis glomerata; assembly: GCA_007115705.1. Taxonomy (NCBI): domain Eukaryota; kingdom Viridiplantae; phylum Streptophyta; class Magnoliopsida; order Poales; family Poaceae; genus Dactylis; species Dactylis glomerata. The sequence continues at coordinate 186,831 of QXEO01000683.1, forward strand.
TACTCTCTATCCATCCCACACATTCAGCCTCTGATCTAAAACCAGATTGCGCTAACTCATGCGCAACTCTATTACAAAGTTCTAGGGCAGAAATTGAATTCGAAAGCCTCAAAAGCACTATGACAGATACTCCTCGCCTCACGGAGTAGAATACCGATCTCCGCTAGCTCATGACTGCTAGAGTTCAGAGCCTTTACCAGTATTTGGCAATCAGACTCGAAAATCACCCTATGGAGCCCCATCGCCGCCGCTCCCGCAGTCACCGCAACACAGGCCTCCGCTTCCGCTTGCAGTGCGTCCCGTAGGTGTCTTAGTTTCCCTGTTGTAGCTGCTACGAACTCTCCTTCATCTGTTTGCGCCACAAAGCCCCATGTCCCTTCTCCAGTTGATTAATGAAAGCCGGCATCAAAGTTTACCTTAGTAAATTTCTCTTTCTGCTTCAACCAAACTGGTTCTGGGCGGATTATGTTATTATCCATTGGAGTTGCAGACTCTTTCCCAGTTACCCCCGACATAAAATCTAGCAGGTGTTTGTGAAAAATATGGCACACCTGCTCAGTTGATGTTGGAAGCTCGCTTGCATTGCTTTTGTTCCGATTAGTCCACCAGTCCCATAGCATAGTCAAGACCTGGACACCCTTCTCTTTTGGTAATGCCAGCACCTCTTCAATTACAAGAGCTGGATTAGCCACATTCAGCAATGACAGCCGTATATCCTCCAGAAGCATCCCTCTCCAAACTTACTTGACCATCTTGCATTTCAAGAAAAGGTGCCCCCCATCCTCATCCAGCCGATAACACATGGGGCATCTGGTGTCAAGCTCCACTCTCTTTATCTAGATATTCATTCTTGTTGGCAAGCTGTTGTGTGCCAACCTCCAAATAATTTTTTTAACCTTCCCTGGTTTTAAACTCCAGATTTTCTTCCACAGAGGAGATGCACCGTCTGACACTAGGGACGTTGCTGATATCTGGCCACTCTTATTTGCTTTATGATACATGCCTAGATGGTATGCAGACTTCACAGAAAAAACACCCCTCTTATCTGGGTGCCAGGCCACAGAATCTTCCATTCCCCCTCTGATTGGAATGGACAGAATAGCAGTAACATCCTCCTCAAAGAACAGGCCCTGCAAGACCTCCATATCCCACTGATTTGTAGTGGGGTTTATGAGATCTGCCACTCTCAGATCTTCCTCCATCTCATCTGGCGTTCTTTTGTTTCGTGTTGACACACTCAGAATCCATGGATCCTTCCACAACTATATCTGTTCCTCCGAACCTACACGCCACACCGCCCCTTCTTTCAGCAGATCTAGACCACTCAAGATGCTCAGCCATGTATAGGACATTCCGGGGGTTGGAGTCACCTCCAGGATTGTCGTGTTGGGAAAGTACATCGCTTTCAAGACTATACAACACAAAGAATCTGGGTTGTGCAGTAATCTCCAGCTCTGCCTGGCCAACATCGCAAGATTAAACATGTGTAGGTCTCTGAACCCCATCCCACCCTCCTCCTTCGACCATCTCATGGTCTCCCAGCTATCCCAGTGACATTTACTTTTGTCCTCTTGGTGGTCCCACCAGCACTGACAAATCATCGAACTAATTGCATCACATATTGCCTTTGTCAAATTGAAACACGACATTGCATAAGTTGGTATTGCATGTGCAATAGCTTTGATGGGGATCTCCTTCTCGGCTTTAGACAACAACTGTTCCTTCCACCCTTGGATGCACTGCCACACCCTCTCTTTTCGATATGTCAACTCTTTTGCTTTTGACGCACCCAAATGTACTGGCAACCCTAGGTACCGCTCATTACGGGACTCCCTTGGTATGCCAAGCACCGACATAACCACTTCCTTCGCTCCCCTTGAAGTACCCTTACTGAACATGGCTGACGATTTAGTGGCATTAATCATCTGCCCCGACTGTGTTTCATAAAGTGCCAGAACTTGTTTCAAGCTTTCTGCATTCTTTAGATTTGCTTTCATAATAATTAGCAAGTCGTCAGCAAAGCAAATGTGATCTAACTTTGGGGCATCCGGACATAGCTGAATCCCTTCAATCAACCCATCCTCCTCCTCCTTACGAAGCAGTACCGAAAATCCCTTTGCACACATGATGAAAAACTATGGGGAGAGCGGGTCTCCTTGTCGCAACCCCCTCCGCGGTTCAAACGCCTCACACAATCTCCCATTTACCTTTATTCATTAAGAGATTGTTTTCACACACCTCATCACTAGAATAACCCAATGTGATGCAAAGCCTAGTTTCAGCACGATACCCTCCAAGAAACTCCACTACACCCTATCGTATGCTTTACTCATATCCAATTTTACTGCCACCATTCCATCCCGGCCACCCTTCCTCCGATGCATCATATGTGTAATCTCATAAGCCAATAAGACATTGTTAGTGATCATCCGCCCTGGAACAAAAGCTGATTGTGTGGGGCTAATCACATGCGGTAGGATGATTTTCAGCCTATTTGCCAGAACTTTGGATATAATCTTGTAAAGCACATTACAAAGGCTGATTGGTCTGAAAGCCGTCACTCTCTCCGGGTCCTTGATTTTTGGTATCAACACTATTTTTGTTACTTTCCAACCAATAGGCATATGACCCCCATTAAGTACCTCAATTACTTCCTCTTGGATTTTGGGGCCAACCAGATGCCAAAACTTCTTATAGAAAATTGCTGGTATACCATCAGGTCCAGGCGCCTTTAGATCACCGATGGAATCGAGAGCCTCTTTAACCTCCTCAGCCGTGAACTCACGGGTTTGGGATGTGTTCATCTCATCCATCACCGAATTTGGTACATGATCGAGAAAATCATCATTCACCGGACCTATAGATGACATGAACAAACTTTTGTAGTGGTTAGTGATATAAGTTCCTATCTCTTCCTCTGTCTCCACTACTCCCCCTTCCTCTCTTCTCAACTTCTTTATTCAGTTTACTTTCTTACTCTCTGATGCAAAGGCATGGAAGTAGCTCGTATTTCGATCTCCAAATTTTAGCCAGTTTGCATGAGCCCTCTGCTGCCAAAAAGTGCTATGCTGATCTTCCAATCTACTCAACTTGAACCGAAGAACATGCTCCCTTGAAATGTTCCTCTGGTCTATCGGCCCCCTCCTACATTGCTCCAGCGCTTTCTTTGCCTTTTTGATGCGGTTCTTGAGGGTCCCCAACACCTCTTTGTTCCATAGCCAAAGTTTCCTACCCACCTCCTTCACCTCCTCTGCCACAGGGATTTCTCTATCACCCAGTGCAGAATTCCAAGCCCGCTCCACTACCTCCACACAGTCATCTTCTTGCAGCCAGGCAGCTTCAAACCGAAAGGATGGCTCAGTCTTCATTTCATATCTTGGCATAGTTTGTTCACTCAGAATAGCTATTATTGGTCGACAATCCGAGTGACGAGGATCCCCATTTATTATTTTATACAGCGGGAATAAACAACACCACTCGACATTAGCGACCGCACGACCAAGCCGTTCATGGACATAGCCCTCGGCCATGTGCCAATTATTCCTCCAGGTGAAAACATCACCCACAAAACCTAAATCGCCCAACCTTGTGTCCTCGAGAGCCTTCTGAAACGCCTCCATGCACACTGGGGCCCAAGCCCGCCCACCCTCCTTCTCATGTGCAAAGAGGATCTCGTTAAAATCTCCCATACACAGCCACGGCATATCAGCCTGCGCATGTAGTGTTCGGAGCAATTTCCAGGTGTTCTCCTTCTGCCCTTGTTTCGATTCACCATAAATGCCCGTGAACCTCCACTTATTTCCATTCTCCTCTACCACGTCAACGTCAATGTGGTATCTGCCCTTCCAGCACAGCCTCACATCCACCACCTTACACCAGAACAACGCAAGGCCTCCACTACGCCCCTTACTGTCCACCACAATCATATGTGGCATGTTCAACAACCACTTGAATCGCTCCATCTCGTTCTCCATCAGCTTAGTTTCTAACAGAAATAGTATATCGCGCTCTTCCGCCTTCACGAGATCCTGAAGGCTGGCTCCCAAGCCCCCGACAGTTCTGAGATGAAATTTTCATTGATCCTTGCAGGGCTGAACCGTTAGCCCCGCCTCAGATGAAACTTTACTAACCACAGTAGCCACCACCACTCCCTCCACACCCCTACCCTTCTTTCCCTCCCTAACCACCTCTACTTCCATAGTATCCTCTAAAACACTCTTTTCTCCCGCTCCTTGCCTACCCCCATCTTGCTTCTCTCCCTTCTTCACCTTCCCCTTTCTGTCTAATCTTCTGAAGGTGCCCTTCCCCTCCTTCTCTGACCCGACCTTAGCCAACACTTTCTTCAGCACACTCTCCTGCTCGTCAGCCCCCTTCAGGCTCATCATGATCGACGTACCCTCCACACAGGTGCCATGCAAAGCGGGCTGCAACGCCCCGCCATGTTGGGCCTCCTTACCCCGTCCATCCTTCGGCCAATCAGCCTCCTCCCCGCTTCCCTTTTGCTGCTCCTCTAACTGAACTTCTTTACCGTCCTTTTCTACCGGTGAATCCTGGAACTCCAGCCTTCTTTGACTGCCCCCTTTCCTAGCAGGAGGTGGTGGTAGCTTATTTTTCTGAAGTAGTCTTCTCCAAACCTTCCCCTCCAGAAGCTAGGCTGCTTCTCTTCTCCACTCCATATTTTCTCCAAGAATTAGACTCACTCCCCGGTCTTTTGCTCTGGCCTCCAAAACCATAATTCGGTCCCCTCCTATTCCCACTTCTCCCCCTATCGTCATACCACCTTTGAGAAGAATTTGCAAACTCCTTTGGGATTACTACCTTAAGCCATTTACCATACTGTTGCTACTCTCCCCTTTTTAATTTGATCACACACCTTCTGTCTCCATGGTTGATTATACCACAGGTAAAACATAAATCAGGCAGATATTCATATTCAAACGGGCACCATTTGGGTAGCATATTCTCACCAATATGTATCGTAATTCCTCTCATCAGGGGCTTCCTTATGTCCAGCCGAACACGCACCCTAAGAAACTCACCCACAGCCATTCCATCTTCGTGTAGTTCCACCTCCATATACTCTCCTATCTCATCCCCCAACTGTTCACATGTATCCCTATTCATCTTACCAAGAGATAGTTTAAAGATACGAATCCAAATCGGCAAGCAAAATCTTGGATCAAAATCTTGGATCACAAGCAACTCTTTGTTGAACATCCAAGGCTCATCATCTAGCGCCGTACTCTTCCCAGAAGTTTGCAAGAATGTGAACAGAAAAACATTGTTTCCCATCTCCTTAATGCGGATTCCCTTAAGCGGACAATAGATCCTACCAAGATAATTGATCATACCATCAACAAAAGGCGGTTTCTCCGACAGCAGCTTGCCCAACGCTTGTGCCTCCACTTCTCCAGTCTTCACACCATCCGTCCACCCAATCTTCAAACCTCTATTCTCCGCTGCCGATAACTTCAAATTCTGCATCAAAACTTCAACATTCTCCATGGACAAAACCCAGAGAAAACATGATCGTAGATCTAGGGTTTGGGGTGTATTATGATCACTCGCCCTAGTCCAAGCAAAAGGCTTTTTGGTGGGGGAATTGGCGATCTGGTTGGGAAGACTCCTGGGGCACCACACCGATGAGCAGCAGGTGCGTAGATCAGGAGGGGAATCAACAAGATCGGAGGGAAACCAAGACGACCAGGATCGGATCACCTCGACGATCGCCTCGTCGATCGCCTCTCCGAAAATTACACTAACCGTCACCCTAGGGACGGACCCTTGTTAGAGAACGCAAGATTATCACTGAATAGGATTAGTGTGACGTGTACATGAGCATCCTATAAGTATCTTAGTACTATTAAAGTACCTAATGGGGCAGAATTAGGATACATATTCTAGTTCGAGACATACTTCACCGATTCCGTCGTGTAAATTCAGTTCTCACCTTACTCATGTGGTGCAGATTTTGATGAGTGCGGGATACTGGGCATTTGTAAAGGGATTTGCCATAACATCATAGGAAGCTACTATTGCACTGACTGTCCAAGTAATACACAGTATGATTCTTCAGCAATGAAGTGTTTACGCACAAAAGGACAGAATCTTCTACTAGGTGAGTAAACAATCAATTCCATGATGATCTGTATTGATATAAAACAAGGCTCAATAGAGTAATTAATATTGCAGGTTTTGCCATCGGGATTAGTGTAGGTTTTGGCATTCTTCTTCTCATGTTGACTGCAATATTCCTCATCCGCCGATGGAAAAAAGACCACCAAAAGCATCAAAGGAAAAACTATTTTCGGAAGAATCAAGGCCTTCTCCTAGAACAACTAATTTCTTCAGATGAAAATGCCAGTGATAATACCAAAATTTTCTCCTTAGCAGATCTAGAAAAGGCAACAAATAACTTTGATCCTTCACGTATAGTTGGTCGTGGAGGGCACGGCATGGTGTACAAAGGAATATTACCTGACCAACGGGTCGTAGCCATAAAGAAGTCCAAATTGTTGAACAAATTGAGATTACTCAGTTCATTAATGAGGTTGCCATTCTTTCACAAATAAACCACCGGAATATCGTAAGGCTCTTTGGATGCTGCCTTGAGGCAGAGGTCCCATTGCTAGTATATGACTTTATCCCTCATGGTTCATTATTTGGAGTTCTCCATTCTAACCCGGGAAGCAACTCTTCTTTATCTTGGGATGATTGCTTGAAAATTGCAGTGGAAGCTGCTGGAGCACTTTCTTATCTCCACTCAGCTGCTTCTGTATCGATTTTTCATCGTGATGTGAAGTCCACAAACATACTCTTGGATGGGAATTACACGGCTAAAGTATCTGACTTTGGTGCTTCAAGGTTGGTATCCATTGAACAAACACATGTTGTGACAAATATACAAGGCACATTTGGATACTTGGACCCGGAGTATTACCATACTGGCATGTTAAACGAGAAAAGTGATGTTTATAGCTTTGGTGTAGTACTCGTGGAGTTGCTTTTAAGAAAAGAGCCCATTTTTACATGTGATTCAGGATTAAAGCAAAACTTATCAAATTACTTTATTTTGGAGATGAGACAGAAACCCCTTGCAAGAATTGTTGCCGCTCAGGTTCTTGAGGAAGCAACGGAGAAAGAGATTAATGATGTAGCATGTCTTGCAGAGGTTTGCTTGCGGCTCAAGGGTGAAGAGAGACCCAATATGAAGCAAGTGGAGACGACATTGCAGTCCATACGTTCAAAAAGGTTGAGATCTGGTCACTTCGATATTGAACCATTGCTATATGGGCAAACCCAAGTTACCTGTCAGTCGTTGGATGCATTTGATGGGATAGATAGAGCCTATCTTGCTTCTGAAAGAAATCAAGTCGGTTACAGCTTGCAACAAGAGTTTATGTTATCGGCCACACTACCACGCTAGACATCTACAGGTTTATGATATGTGGTGCACTTAGTAATAACTAGCTAGGTGGTCAGTGCATTTGCATGCCTAGATTCAGACATTGTCTTGCAATCTATTTGGCTATGCAATCAACTTTTATTCGATTTAGTTAACAAGAGTACATTGCTACCTTTACCCTATCATTAAATTGTACCACACATCTACCATTCCAATAGCTCTGCAAATTCAAGTGATTATCAACTTGTGAGCATATCGTTCCTTGATTTTAATCTATTTCCTATGAGGTAAAAATCCTAGACATGTATTCATCAGGTGAGATCTAGCCGTGCAAATGCAGGCAGGCCAAAGTATATATCTCTTCTACTAGTCACGAAACATCTTACACGTTATTTTCCTTTTAACCCCATCGTGAAATTCTAGTTTTTGAGATGAGCCACTCACTATTTTGAAAGAGTGGACGACAACGCCGGGGGCTGGCGCCGCCCTCAACTCGCCTGACTTCTCCCCTGACCTAACCCTGGCCGCCGCCCTTAACTCGCCGTCGGCCTCCTCCCTCCCCACTCCCTCCTCTCTTCCCTGACCCCCATGCGGCGGCACCGTGCCGCACCGGGGTGCCTCACCTCGGCCGGTCCCGAGACACCCTCGTGTGCCTCCTTTGCTGTTGTCACCACCGGAGCATTGCTGGGCAAAGCCCGCAGCATGGTGGCGGTGGTGGCTCTCCTCGGCCTCCGTCCGGTGAGAGGTGGTGGCGGTTCACGTCGGCCGGTGCGGGCGGCAGTGCTGCGGGGGTGCGGCGGCCAGGGAAGCTCCAGCGGCGGGGCAAGGGAAGATGACGCCGGTGTGGGCGAGCTCCGATCTGGCCACAAGGGGCCTAGAGAGGGCTTCGTACTACACGCATCCTCTTGTCCTCGACCTGCAGTCGGGTCCTCCTAGGCAAGATCCGTAGCATGAGGTCTCCTAGGGCGGCTGTCCCAGGCTTGGTGGTGGTGGGCTCCTTCTCCGCCGAAGTTGTCCAACCGACAGTGGTTGACCTAGCCAACGACGGGTTCGAGCGACATGGCATCCGTAAAAACTGAGCCTCTACGCTGGTCATGGAAGACGATGACGACATCTTCGGATGTTGTTTCCTTCGTGAAGGCATCGTCTATGTTGCTCTCATCGTTTGACTTGGGCTTCTCTAGGGGAAACCCTAGATCTGGGGTCCCGGATCGAATGATGGCGGCGCCCGGCATCGTTACCCCTCTTGAGGGCATCATTTTGGAGTACATGTCGACTGGAGGTGGTGCTACTCCAGGGGATACCCCAGATCTGGGTTTCCAAGATCGGATGATGGCGACGCACGACGCCGCTCTCCCTGCTGGGGGCATCGTTGTTGGAGCAGTCACTGGATTGTGGTGGTTCTAAGAGGGAGCGGCGTGTCCCCTCCCGCATCGACAATGATGGGTTCTGAGGGAGAGATAAATGCAGGAACCACCCTTATAAAGTAGTAGAACATGTGTCACCTGTTTAGCTCTCCTTAGTAGGCTTGTACCTCCCAAACCAACACAAATGAAGTTGTGATTTCGGAAATGAGAGATCAGTATCAAATGCAAAAACTATCATGGTATTGCAGTCAAACACTTAATGTATTGTAAATGGAAGGCATTCGGGAGCACATACTCTGGCACATGATGCATATTCGTTTCCCTATTAGCTATTGCATGGAAAATTCCAATTTTCAAATCTTCAGACAAGCAACCTCCATGGCTCAACTCCGCCAATATTGTTCTTGTAACATCCCAAATTTTCAAATATAAAATTTTCATCATGCATTCATGGCATATTGCATATCTAGGTCAATTCCAAAGTTTTGAATCTTATTTTTTTCAAAGAATATTGTTTCAAATGCCCTTTACCCCAAATTTTAGAAACAAAAAGGTTCCAAAAAGAAAGTTTTTAAAATGAGTTCCATTAGTTATGGAGCTATTTTATTTTCCTTTAGTAAATTTTGAAAACCAAATATTGGGAAGTTATTAAACTTAACTTCCTAGTTATTGGACTCTATATTTAAAGTTCTTACAAATTATTTCTTTTTCCATCATATCGCTAAACCTCTGGTTTTTAGGTTGTGAACACATTTTTTAAAGACCAAAAGTGGTCAGCTTGGCTTTTATTCAAATCTGAATAGAATAGCCTCTTCAAAACCCAAAACAGATTTCAAAAAAAAAACAAAAGAAAAGGGTTAACAGAAAGAAAAAAATAAAAAGGAAGAGACCCAGCAGCCACTTGGGCCGACCTGGGAGCCACTGGCCCAGCTCGCCCCCGAACCAGCCCAACCCCGTTACCCCCTCTCTCTCTCACCGCCATGCGGACCCCACCTGTCATCCCTCTCCCCACAATCTCCTCTCGCTCTCACCGTTTCCAGTAACGCTCGCCGGCGTTACTCCCCGGCGATTACTCGTGATTTAACTGGCCATCAAGACCGCTCCTATAAAGCCCAGCACCCCCTCTCCTTTCTCTTCCCTTCCTCTTCTCGATAATGGCCGCCAGGCTGCTGGAATTCCTCGCTAGAAACCATGCAGTCCGCCGCCAATTTTCGTTGGTATCCACGCGGTGAAGCTAACCGCACTCCCTCTCTTGTCTCTCACACTTTCTCTCCCTCATGCGCTCTTTCTAACCGACGGCCGGACAAATTTCCTCCGCAGGACCTCGCCGTTGACGCCACCCGAAGCCGTCGTCGCCTCCAGCCGCACATCGCTGTCGCCTAGGGAAGCGCCAGTCGTCGACGACCACAGATTCGAGGTCACCGTCGTCTGCTGAACATCGTCCACCACTCCATCGCTGCCGTTCATCACCGGAGCAAGCTCGCCGTCAACCCCCTGGACACCCTCGCCGGATTTCGTCTCGCCGGTGAGCCACCCCCTCCTCTTCTTTTCCTGCCCTCGGATCTGCATCGCACGGCTAGAAATAGAAACCAGTACCGAATTGGTACCGGCCTATAGCGTCGCGCCACATCGCCTGCCCGGTCGACCTACCCAGTCAACCAGTCAAAACTCTTTTTAAAATTTAAATTCAAATCTCAGATTTGATACAGAACTTGTAAAATCGATAGAAAATAAAATACTTAGCCAAAAATTACAAATAATACCTCGTTGGAATCCTTAGAATGTGTAGAATCCAGTAGTGCAATAAAACTTGTTATTTTATGGGTTCTTTATGAATCTATTGTCAGATCTGAATCAAACCTTTGGTTTCATAATAAATTCATAACTTTTGTTCTGTGAGTCCAAATGCTTCAATTTTGTAGTCTATGGAATCCTTGGAACATATAGAACACTCCAGAAGAAAAAGTTTTCAAAGTTGATACGTGCACAAACTTGCTACTGTTAAATATGTTCAAATCACTATTTTCACTACCATTTGAAATCTAAAAACTATTTTTGAGTGAAACCACTTGCAGTGGCTTCAAGTTACTGTCACCTAACCAGTGGTAGCTCAAACTTATTTTTACAATACAGTACCAAACCAGAACCTATTTTCAGAAGTGATTATCCTATTTTATCAAATGAACAATCTTGTTCAATGCTTTGTTAATTATTAAATAAAATCCTTTCTAATACCACACTGTTTTCAAAAGCATCATGTTCCATCTTACACAATATTTTCACACACTCACTTAGTGTGTGAAATTAAAAATGACATTTGCATACATGCATACATGTCTATGTCTGTCATTAGAAATAGATTATTGATTGCTTGAATGTTTGGTTTGAATAGATTGTGAAGAGGAGCAAGACAACTATTGTAACTGTTGTGAGTGTGCAAGCTGTTACCAAGGCAAGTGACACACATGTCCCTTTACCCATTTTACTTATGCATTGGTGTATTCACCTCTTGTAGTATGCATGATAGGTGATTTGTTCAACTGTTTTATCAAATACTTAGATCCTAGTAGTGTGTAGCTATCCTCAAACCCCACCTGTTAGGATGCTAAATACTTTGAAAAATATTGATGCCATGCTATGATCACTTGATAATGGTGTTTTGTGAACAAAATTAAGAACTTCAACTAAAATGAAACACCTGGGTGGATTGGTTTGATAAGAGGCGGCGAAGTAGGTGGGTTCTGGGACGCATGCCTCGTCAAGAGGATGTGGGTTCAGAATGCCGCTCGAGATGGCCACCCAGGAACAAAGTGGTTACTATGTCTTCCATGCTTAGAGTGCTTCCAGTGCAGCCTTATGACATTATGGGCTCTGTCTTGACTGACTAGATGTGGGAGTGCAACTTGTAGGCAAGAAGTGGTGGTAGTTGAATTGTAGGTTGGGGACAGAGCTTGCCAAGTTAGTTGCCCTCTCCTTCTAAAAGGTCTCGTTTCATTTTATGTATGGGCATAAAATGAATCGTAAGGTGAAAGTGCACAACCCTTGCAAGGTGTTTAAACTAATCGATTAGCCGTGTCCCCGGTTATGGACAATTGAGTCTCTAGACATGGAATGTACGGAAGAATCTCATCACCGATTTTGAATGACTAAAATCTGTCTAGAAACCCCTAGGTAGGAACTAAGGACCATGCACTCCGAGGGGTGGTGGTGCCTGAGGTTCCAACTTTGTTGAATTGCGCCAGTGCTACATAACTTGCAACTATGTAGTATTTGGGGGTTATTTCGACCCTTTGAAAATTAAAACCTTCGAAATAAAATCTTGATTTAAAATAGGACAAAATTGGCTTGATGCAAACTAGCCCAGAGATCCACCAGCCAAATAGCATGTAGCTAGTTCTTTCACAACCGCCACCAAATATGTGTCATTTTCCAGTACATCATTGTACTGACCCCCATTCATGGGGCTGCATAATCAAATGTGTAGGTTCTTCTGATGAGGAGTGAAGGGTTAGGATCTCGAGTCTACATACCAACATGACTGCCTGTGGCGCATGCTGAAGATGGAGGCTCGCTACTATTCTAGTTCTGTGGTGCTTAAGTTGAACTCTGTTTTCCTTAACGGTCCATGAGACTAAAGACTTGTAATAATTTGGGAGACTTATGTATCTGGATCTGCGTGTAATCTTGATACTATGCAATGATTACTATATTTTGTTTTGTGGTGCTATCATTGATCCAGGGAATAGCACATAACACAGGTGTTCCACCTTAATCCAAAGGTGGGGCGCCATAGTTCTCATCCCCAAAAAAGAGGGGGCCGAGGAGATCACCGACTTTTGCCCCATTAGTCTCATTCATGCCATTGCAAATCTAATCTCCAAGATGATGGCTTCTAGACTTGCCCCTCACATGAATAATCTTGTCTCCAATGCCCAAGTGCTTTTATAAATAAGATGAGTATTCATGATAATTTCTTGTATGTGAGGAGTTTGTCTACGAAGATGCACAAGACCAAAACGCCAACCCTACTCTTCAAACTTGACCGTTCGATTTGGTAGGATGGGACTACATGATGGATTTGCTCCAACATTTGGGCTTCACAAAGATTTTTAGGAATTTGATTGCGGCACTTATATCTTCATATCCTTCAAGAGTTCTCCTCAATGGAGTTTCCGGTGACCCAATTAAACATGAAAGAGGCCTAAGGCAAGGAGACCCACTATCGCCGCTCCTCTTCGTGCTTGCAATCGACCCTCTACATGAAATCATTCGCAAGGCCACCGAGTAAGGGTGCAAACAAACGCTTCGAGGAAGAGCTCCCATGGTCCGCACGTCCCTCTATGCCAATGATGCCATCATTTTCATGGCCCCAATAAAGGAAGACATAAACTTCTTGGCGTCCATGTTGCAACAATTTGGGGAGGTTACCAGCCTTGTTACAAATTGCACAAAAAGTCAAGTGGCTGATGCTTTCGCTAGGTTGAGACTCCAAGTGCAGAGGCTGAGCATAGAGAAGCTTGATTTTCCCCATGAAGGTGACTCGAGGGTTTATATCGAACTCTCGGGGAACTGTGTGTATAAGGATCCTTCTTGTCCCTCTTCTAACAACCTGCAAGGTAAATAAATTTGCTTTGTGCTCTCAACCTCACCAAGTGGTTGTCAAGCACAAAGTGTGTGTAAGTATACAAAACTGACAGTAAATATGCAATATAAAATAAATATTTAATATAAAATAAATATGCAAATGCAACGGCGCCAGAAATCCTGTGCCGCGGGAATATGCAAACTAAAGTAATATGCAATGCAATGGTAAACAGTAAAAGATATAGTTGTAGTGTTTTGGTTTGTGAAATGCAATAAAGGAAATGTTTTTGTATTTTCGAAATTAATAATGACTGAAAATGAAAACAGCGATAAAGTGAATGGAAAGTTGTTTCTTATCATAAAAAGTGGACCGGGGTTCATGGGTTCACAAATGCACTCTCCCATAAAAGATATGGCGGACAAAAGATCATACAATTAACATAAAAATTGCAACAAAGTTCACATTCAAATGAATTCATATGGGCATCACGTCCTATATAGAGATGGTATGGTTATTCATCTCTCTCATGCTCCGCCAAGATGGGAATTTAATCTAGTCATCTCAGTATTAAGATAAACTCAGAGCATAGCATTAAGCACAGTGATATGAAGTTAAAATAAGAACATGCTAGATCTAGTCGCGGATACTCAGCAAGGTCATGCTAGAGATACCCTTTAGCATGATATTTTCTTTATCCCTAGTGAGGCAACAAATAAACACCCAAGTGACTCTGAAGGACTATCCTCCCCAGAAAAATCACCCCCGTTACTCCAACTAATGCACACATTCCCCCACACACTATCTCATAAACATGCTTGATGATAACAAGTAAATAAGAACGGGGTACATAATATACATCTGCTCATACACTGAAATTAAAGAACAATTGCAATATCATATATTACTCATAGAAAGATCCACCACAAAAGTGATACAAAGATGGCCATAATCATGTTATGCAGCTCGCTAAGACAATGAAGAACAAGAGAAAGATACAATTAGCTACTGCCACAAACCCGTTTTCTAGAGGTGGACTACTCCCTCTTCATCATGGTGAAGAAGGTAGAGTCGTTGGAGGGGATGGAGATCACACCGGTAGCACCCCGCCGGATTTTCCCCTCCAATCTTCGATCTCCCAGGCTTCTGTTTCGTGTTTCTATGTTTCGGTGGCGCTCCCTTTCGCGACCCGCCGGGGATCCTTTTTATAGATGGTTTTAGGTCAAGACGAATCCATCGAGATGAAGATCAACGACATCGGAGCAACGAGGTGGGAATGGGTAGGCCCCACGCGGCCCAGGCATCTGGCCACGTGGGCCATGCCTGTTTCCTTCTCGGACCTCCTCTGTTGCACTTCCTTCTCTCTGAAGTCTTGTTCTGTGGAAAAACTGGCTCGCGTGAAGTTTCAGATAATTTGGACTCCGTTTTGGTCCCTAAAGTTGAAAACGTAGAAAAAGAGGTTTTCTGGTTTTCCCAGGTTAATCCGATAAAATTAGGAAACATGTGAATTATTCCCAATAATCATCAAAAAGCATGAATGAAACCAATATATGATGCAAATAAGGTGGAATATCAAGTGGTAAAGTGCAAAGATCATGTATCCATTTTACATGCATCAACATCCCCAAGCTTAACCTATACTCGTCCCTGAGTATAAAGGTGATAAAACCAACATGAGCTTTGTACTTTACTACTATATAAGATATCAAAGAAGATCATTGCTGCTGCACATAATTAAATGATTCATTCTATAAATAAGTTGCAATATGCAAGATAGATTATCAAATGATATCAACATTCAATGTAAGGATGTCTAATAATGATTCACAAAGTAAAACATAGAAGAATGCACTATGGACCAAATGTATGCAAAATGAAATAAAATAAAGTGAAGACATCCTATAATGGTCATAGAGTATTCTTCTTGAAACTGAATGTAAAGGTGGAGAAACATGAGTAAAGTAATATCTAGCTTCCAAATGCTTCAACTTAAGCTTATGTTTGGGACTTGGTATTCACTGGTTTCAGGCTCCCATTGCCCCTATCATTAGCATCTTGAAATGTTTAATGGTTAAAGTGAAGGGATTTCTATTTTCGTGCCCTCGGATCCTTAGTTGTGCTCAGTTTTCCCCAGCCGCTTAGTTTTTCCTCAGTTTTGCCCAAGCGCTTGTCTGAAACCCTCACAAGGAGCTCGGATGGGAGGAATCCCGTTTAGCTGACCGTTTATTGGTGCTGGCAAGTGGGGCCGCTGTTGGTGCCCCGCAGTGGACACGTCTCCACTTATCCAGATCATCGTGAGACCCACAATTTGTCCACGTTAGCGCGCCGGACCCACAACTTATCCAGGTGACCGTTGCAAAATGGGAGCCCGAGCCAGCCCCGCGCCCGTGCCCATGCCATTGCTTCCCCTTTCTTTCCCCGCGCCCCATTGTTCTTCTTCTCCGCCAGCGGCAGCCCTTCTCCGGCAGGCGGGTGATGTCTAGTTTCTCTTCAACCTCCCATTCTTCATGGCCGCAGTATGGACCCGTGCCTTTGACAAGATGCCCTGACTGCCCACGCCAGGAGCCTCTGAAGCGGTCGATCTGTAAGACGGACGACAACGGCAACTGTGGACGTGAGTTCCTTGCATGCGAGAGCTTGCCATATAGAGAGGGGGATAAGGTTAGATCTCGCTCCAATTGCTCTGTTTTCTCTCAATTTTCTTATTATTCCCTCGAATTTGGGATTTAGGATTCACGTTGTTGTTTTCAGATCCTGAAGAAATGCAGGTATTTCGAGTGGATCGATGTGTACGTTCAGAGGCTAAAATTGCAGGAATCAATTGGCGCTATTGGGGAGCGCAATTTGGGAGGGGGGGGCTTGCTGTAGAGAATGCGGCAGAGAGAGGAGCCGTTCCGATTATGCCTAATGCTCCCAATGCAGAACTGGTGGAAGTGAAGGGAGAACTGAAGAAAATGAACAAGCAGTTAAAGCAGCTGATCGAGTTGAAGAAGCAAGCTAATCTGATGGCTGGTTGTTTTTTTTGTTGTATAATTGCGATCGGATTCTTATCATTGCTCATCAAGCGCTAGAAGTTGTTACAAGGAATCCCTTGTTAC
Organism: Dactylis glomerata; assembly: GCA_007115705.1. NCBI lineage: Eukaryota > Viridiplantae > Streptophyta > Magnoliopsida > Poales > Poaceae > Dactylis > Dactylis glomerata. Next base: position 203,283 of record QXEO01000683.1, read on the forward strand.
AAATTCATTAGTCAGTTACATGTACTTGTAGTTGTTTTCAAAGTTAGTGTGTGCATTCACCAAAATTACCAAAAAAAAAGTGTTAGAGAATAAGATAGTTGATAATTGTTAGAGGGGTGACAAATAATGCATTCACCGAAATCCCACAAATATGTAGGTCTCATGTTTATACCAAAATTATACCACTGTTGGGACGTTTCAAATAACCAAAACTATATTCCCTAAAAGAAAAGGAATGCTAAAGAAAGTTGATAATTATTAGAGGGGTGATAAATAATCCATTCACCGAAATCCCCCAAATATGTCAAATATGTATGTCTCATGTTTCTACCAAAATTATTCCACTTTTGGGCCGTATCAAATTGCCAAAACTATATTCCCTAAAAAAAGGAATGCTAAAGATAGTTGATAATTGTTAGAGGGGTGATAAATAATCCATTCACCGAAATCCCCCAAATATGCCAAATATGTATGTCTCATGTTTCTACCAAAAATTATACCACTTTTGGGCCGTTTCAAATTGCCAAAACTATATTCCCTAAAAGAATAGAAATGCTAAAGATAGTTGATAATTGTTAAAGGGGTGATAAATAATCCATTCACCGAAATCCCCCAAATATACCAAATATGTATGTCTCATGTTTCTACCAAAATTATACCACTTTTGGGTTGTTTCAAATTACCAAAACTATATTCCCTAAAAGAAAAGGAATGCTAAAGATAGTTAATAATTGTTAGAGGGGTGATAAATAATCCATTCACCGAAATCCCCCAAATATGCCAAATATGTATGTCTCATGTTTCTACCAAAATTATACCACTTTTGGGCCGTTTCAAATTACCAAAACTATATTCCCTAAAAGAAAAGGAATGCTAAAGATAGTTGATAATTGTTAGAGGGGTGATAAATAATCCATTCACCGAAATCCGCAAATATGTATGTCTCTTGTTTACACCAAAATTATACCACTTTTTAGTTTAACATTTTTAAATCATGGAAAATAATGCATAAATAGAGGGAATATAGTTACGTGGCAAAATAATCCATAAATGCATGTCTCTTGTCACACGGATTGACTCCACCAACCGTTGATCCACCGATAGCGAGAGAGATGGGTGGCCACGAAGAGAGAGAGGGGTGGCCATGAAGAGACGGATAGGGGTATACTGCCCGTTAGATCAGTGGATCAACGGTTGGTGGAGTCGATCTGTGTGACAATGGCTCAACCAATCAGGATAAGTTTGGGCTTCTGTGAGCATTTGTGACAGTACTTGAGGGCAAAACTCTGTAGTACTAAGAAACCAAGGGCACGTAAATAGTAAATAGACTAAGGGATTCAAACAAAAGAATTACAAAATGAAAAATGCGTGTTTTGTACAATATAATTCATATTGGGCTACATCAAATTATTTGCAATTCAAATATAGATGAGTGTGACAATTATGGCCTCATTTAGACAAACTATGTTTTGGGGAAGATGTTTTGCAAAGGGGTTTGAGTGGAAAACCATGCATCTTCATAGCTACTAGTGATTCTGAGAAGTGGCAATTTGTGGTAAAACTTGATTTATCTATGTTTGTTAAGGTTTCCTAGGTGGCAGGTTGCGTAGGAAGACTCCATGAGTTGGTGCCACTATGTTTTTATTTTTTTTTTTGATTTTTTTGCACATGAAATGACTCAATTAGCTATGTTAATCTCATTTGTTGACTCTCTGTTGACTAGCTACTTGAGGGTAGAACTGAGTATATTGCACTTGCCAGTCTAAGTACTCGAGGGGAAAACTGAGTACAGATAAAATTTATGTATAAGGCCTGAGGTTAGAACTGAGTACACCAAACGTCGAAGGGTTAGCCTCGTGTCACGGTGCATGCTGCAGCCGTCTTTATAGCGGACACGTGTTACGGTACACCAAACGCCACCTTTTTCTTTATAGAGCCCCTCTTTCTCTCCCTCGACGCTCGCCCACTCTCTCATTCTCACTGCAACTGCCTCTCCTGTCCCATCATCTTCTCCACTTCGCGTCGAAAAAACCCCGAAGAAAAAACCCCGGCGATGGAGAAGAATGACATGCCCATTGTTGGCGCTTCTGACGTAGCTGCCGGCGCATCAGGCACCGGCACATTGGCCGCCGGCGCATCGGCCGCCGCCCCCGTCCAGGACCCCGTTGCCACTTCCGATGTAGCCGCCGGTGCATCGGCCGCCGGCGTATCGGCCGCCGGCATATCGGCCGCCGCCCCCGTCCAGGCCCCCGTCGCTGCTTCCGACGTAGCCGCCGGCGCATCGGCCGCCGCCCGCGTCCAGGCCCCTGTCCAGTTCCCTATCGATTGGGACCCATATGAACAAGAGCCGTACGTCGCCCCGGAGAACCCCTACGACACCAGCATCGTCGACGACGAGGAGGTAACCCTTTGTTCCCTTGTTCTTATTCCATTTCAATTCTTTTTGTGTTAGATCTTGCGTTATTAGGGTTCGTCTGTTCCTAGTTCTATCATTTTGTCTTAGATCTTGCGTTAATAGGGTTCGTCTGTTCCTAGTTCAATCCTTTCGTGTTAGATCTTGCATCATTAGGGTTTGTCTGTTCCTAGTTCTAGATCTTGTGTGTTAGATCTTACGTTATTAGGGTTCGTCTGTTCCTAGTTCTAGATCTTACGTTATTAGTGTTTGTGATTTGCTTTTGTTTAAGATTCGGTTAACTTATGTGAGTAATCAATCCCATCCGGTAAATTTGTGCCGATGATGATGAATATTTGGGCACAAATTGATTCAGGGTTTGGTCTGTGAACAATTGGTGTGTACAAATTTGTTGTGCATGATCTTTGGTTCACTGACCCAAATTCTGGATATAAGTGTGTCCAATGTAACTGAGGCTACCTCTTTTTTCGTTCCCATATTATCATGCATGATCTTTTGTTCACTCTCTGTTCCATCATCGCTGCAATTGACTCCGTGTTTTTCGATCTTTGGTGCTACATAACAGGTGCAGAGCAGCGACGTCGACAGCGATGATGAGTCCGTCCACACCAAGACTCGTCACGTCCTCAGGAGGCTGCAGTCCGGCCATTACAATCGCCACTTTGCTGGAGGCGTTTACAGGTGCCCCTTCTGCAACAGGAGGCTCCGCGCCACCGACTTCAACTGCATGGTGAACCATGCTGAATCCATTGGCAGAGGCGGCGCTAGAGTTGGAACGACCGTGAACATGTATGCGTTCATGGCCAAACACAAAGCACTTGGGATTCACCTGCGCAGCCTCCAAGCTTAATCTCATGTAAAATGTAGGAGTAGCTTATGTTGGATCTCGGTAGTACTATTGGATCTGTCGTGATCCCATATATCTATGCTATATTGGCTGCTGTATGCAGCTTATCGTATATTTTCTCTGGATTTGTGCCTTAGATTTCCTACTCCCTCCGATCCATATTACTCTTCGCTAATGTGGTTGTATCAAAACACATTTTAGTGGTAGATACATACGTATTAGTGAAGAGTAATATGGATCGGAGGGAGTACCTGATTGGGTAAAAATGAAGGCATAAAGAAATGAATGGCGTTAAAAAACAGAAGGAGAAGCTGCTCTAGATTTGCTACCAATTTGGGCAATCAAGAATGAATGAGATCGAGCGAGAGAGAGGAAAAATGTGCATTGAAAACTGCTAATCTGGGCGAAAGAGACCGAAACCACTCGTGCCCATGTCCCGGACCCACACGGCTCCACACGCTACGGCTCCACACGCTACGGCCCCACACGCTATGGCCCCAGCTCCGCTCGTATGACTAAACACGGTCTCATCCTGTCCCACGCGGTCCCTTTCTACCAGCCCCACATGATGCGGCCCCACACGGCGCGGCCCCACTCGTCAGCACGGAACGGTCAACTAAACGGGAATCCTCCCGTCCGAGATCCTTCTGAGGGTTTCAGACAAGGGCTTGGGGAAAACTGAGGAAAAACTAAGCGGCTAGGGAAAACTGAGTACAATTAAGGACCTGAGGGCACGAAAATAGAAATTCCTAAAGTGAAAGCAAATATGAGTAGTGCCCTTGAAAAAATATAAGTTGAATGCCTCATGCCTCTTGAAAATGAGTGCCTACACCAGGTGTTACCGAACTCGGGAAACAAAGCAAATTCTTGTCATTGTAAGTATAATAGTGATGAGGGTTAACTTGACAAATGTCCTAGATGAAGGACTTAGGATCGGGGGAGTAGGGCGTCGGATGAACTCGATGGTAAACTCAGTCAAACAAGGTGAGTATTGAAAGTAAACGTAGGAATAAACTTAGCTTGCTCTCAATCTGTCCCTCTCCGTCCTCTCCTGGCCCCTATATATAGGTGATCAGGTCTCAAGGATTGGGAGGGATCCGATACAGATTACAATATCGACATACGACATGAACTCGTATTCCGACTAGCGTTACAATTGGGCCTAGCTTAACGGGCCTCAGGGGTACTCAACTAACGGGCTCTATCATCTATACCCTTGTTAGTAGCCCCCGAGATTCTACCAGAATTACAGATTCGGGTTGAATCTCAAATTTTCAAATCTTCAACTCGATCAATACTTGACTTCCTCATATCTTCAAATCTTTGACTTGGTCTTTTGACTTATCTTTTTATTATAATGTCTCACAAGGGGTTTTGATGAACAAGCCTAACAACTCTGACGGATCAAGAGGCCAGTTAACTGCCGGAACAGATACTTGTCACCTACTTCAAATTCAATCCCCTTGGACTAGAATTTGGGAAACTGGTCAAACCCATTCCTTTGCCGCATTTATGACTTACAAAGAATGAATCCCGGTAATTCTCAGGGTACCCAGTGCGTCCACCAGGATTTTCTTCGCGTCGTAGACATGAATAAGTACCAGCAGAGCGCATCCATGTGCGTATACCAGGCCACATAGGATGGATCCTGGGGTGTTACCTTTATGATATATTTCAATCACGGCATTCAAGTTTTGTCGCAATGACGCAACTTGAGAATCATATTTCGCAGCCTTGTTTGACTGTTTCAATATACAAAATATTTGAGTTATCCTTTTTAACTCTCATAAATAGCTCCCGATGGGAGTAATCGATTTTTATTTGTCGACAATGTAGTCAAAGTTCATTTGTTGACGAAATGTAGCCGATTGCGCCTAAACCACTTGTCCACCAGCTGGTTCTTTATCATTGGCTTCAACTTCTCACCTTTCTTCTGTCGACTTCTTTCTATCGGGTGCGCGACAGCGCTCCCGATGGGAGTCGCCCCCGAGGCTATAGCCGAATTTTTTCGGGTATAGGCTCAAAAAATATAGACATACCTGTTCCATGTACTATCTCTTGCGATATTTTTGATATGATTCACACTTAATGATTTTTCTCTTCTTGTCTTATGACGTAAGCCCCCGAGTCCAAGACGAGGTACGCTGTGCTTCTTGATAGAGACTTTCCCACTTTTTTTTGTTTCCTCTCTTTTTTTTGTATGTATCTTTTCTCTTGATACGTTGATGCTTCTTTATCATCTGCTCTGGGCAAAATACAAAAGCCCATAAATATACTTTGGACCTTGCCTCTCCAGAGGCCCATTAGTGTGTACTTATAAATGAAGCACGTTTTGGCGAGGGAAAAAACCCTAATTCATTCATTATTTTCTTCCTTCACCGCATCATCTTCCTCTTCCTCATCGCATCTAGGGTTTTTCCTTCCCAACACCTATCTCCATGGCTGATGCAGGTGGACCGCGTCTGAATATCAGTGCCCCGGTGGAGAAACGAGGTCGCGGCCGCCCCCACGGTAGTAAGAACAAGCCTGCGATCCCAGCTGTGGCAGCCTCATCGTCTGCTCTGACGAAACGGCGCCCCGGCCGCCCAGTATAGACAAAATCTCCCACTTGAAAAGTAACAGGTCTCCATCAGGAATCTGCATAGCTCTTCTCTCTAGATTGAGTGGCTTTTAAATGGTTACGAATCAGTTGCACTTTCTCTTCGGCTTCCCTAATGATGTCAGGGCCAAACACTTGGCTTTCTGCAGTCTCAGACCAGTTGAGAGGGGTACGGCACTTGCGGCCGTAAAGGGCTTCGAAGGGGGCCATTTGCAGACTAGCTTGATAGCTATTGTTGTAAGAGAACTCGGCGAATGGTAAACAATCCTCCCACTTGGCTCCGTAAGAGAGGACGCAGGTGCGAAGCATGTCCTCAAGAATCTGGTTCACTCTCTCAGTCTGACCTCCAGTCTGCGAATGGAAGGCTGTGTTAAAGGACAGATTTGTCCCAAGGGCTCTTTGCAGACTTTCCCAAAATCTGGAGGTGAACTGTGACCCTCGATCAGATACAATCCGCTTGGGTACTCCATGTAGGCTCACAATCCTACTTATGTATAACTTGGCTAGGTTCTGACCTCGGTCGGTGGTCTTGACAGGAATAAAGTGGGCGACTTTGGTTAAGCGGTCCACTATGACCCAGATGGAGTCATGACCCCTGTTTGATCTTGGCAGGCCAGTGATGAAGTCCATACCAACTTCTTCCCATTTCCACATGGGCACCTTTAGGCTTTGTTCGTTTCACCCCACCCCCGCCGGGATCGGGCTGCAATACCCGTGGATCGGCCGGGATCAGACACACTGGGGTTTTATCCCGGCCTCATCAGATTGCGTGTTCGGTTAATCCCTGTGGGGATTTCACCCTGCTTGATTCCTCCCCAAACCCTGTGGTTTCATTGGGTTAAAAATACACTCCATCACCCTCGTGGATGGAATCCCGAAACAGTACGGCCGAAGAAAATCGAGCGCTCATCCCTCTGCCTCTAGTGACAACGGCGGCTGCCATGGGGACAGCGGCGTGGCTATGGGGACGAATTGGATGGCAGCGGCGTGGACAATGGGGACGGAGGAGGCTAAGGGGAGGGCAGCGGCTGCGCAAGAAACTGAAGGAGGAGCTCCCCTAGTCTCTTTGCACCCTCGACGGTGATGCCGCCATGGAACCAGAAGCTCCAGATCTCCAGAACTCCAGCAGCTCGAACTAGATCCTCTAGATCTCTGGCAGCTTCAGATCTCCCACAGCTCTCCCTCCCCTTCTTAATTGCTGGTTTTTCTACCTGTTGCTGCTTGTGGTGAGGGGATTAACTGAACGACAATTAGAAGAACAGGGAATCTGGGAGATGAATTTGTGGGGATTGGGGTGATTATTGGGGTTCACCCAATACCTGGAGGAGTTAGATACACTTAGGGATCTAATCCCCTACAACCGAACAAGGCCTTAGGGGTTGCAGCAGGTCTTTGGTGCTCGGCCTTGACATGCTGGCAGATGTCACACCGGGCAATATAGAAAGCTATTTCTCGCTTCATACCATGGCACCAAAACTGCTCCTTCAAGTCTTGGTACATTTTGGTACCTCCTGGGTGAATCGAATAGGGGGTGTCATGGGCTTCTTTCAGAATGTGTCGTCGTGGTGAAACAACATATGCCATAGGATGGCTTAAATGGGGGCCGAACTAGATGTTGGAGGATTCGGGAGAGGGAAGCGCACTAAGAAGCATGACAGAAAGGGACACACAAGCTACCCAGGTTCGGGGCTCTCGTAAGGAGATAACACCCCTACTCCTACACTACTATCTGTATAACTGGATCGATGGAGTACACAACAATGGTGCTTCCAAGCTCTCTGCGAGAGGAGGAAGATAAACTATCAACTGAGAGACTAAGGAGTGACCAACCCTTGGCTAGGGCTCCCTGTGCCACCTTATATAGTGGTGGCCAGTGTTACAACGGTCATCTACGTGTAGATGACACTTGCTATAGTCCAAATAAGACAAGGTGACGATGCCTGGCACCCTTGACTTTGCCCCTGATTTCTCTCGATGGGACACAGCATCCCTGTACCTTGTACTTGCTTCGACTGTGACCTTACCACTGTGAGGTAAGGACCGTCCTTTGGCACAGTGATGGTTGGTAGACCACCACTGTGCACTCTGTCATCATGATCTCCCTCCATGCTTGGAAGGTTCTCTCCTTGATTGTAGGGATGTGACCCCTTAGTTGACTTCTGTATCCCGGATATAGCCGTTGGCCATATCTCGGACCTATATGCCGGACCAATGACCCAAGGTCGGGTAATCCGGCCTCCTCTGTTCCTGCACAATGTAACAACTTGGTTAGGCCGGCATATCTATGTATATGCCGGCACACATTATCATGTATCCCAGCTATGCCGACATATCTGAAAACTGGCCGGGATACGGCTTATATGCCAGCCTGGCCGACACTCTTATATTCTGGCCAGGCCCAATCCTGGTCAACCAACGCAAAGTCAACCACTTTCCTCATATCTTTCTAGTCTCTTGACCCGGGGGTCATCCCCCTGACGCTAGTCCTCGAAGCTATCGAGGTCCCCCAGTATCAACTGAGGGGCCTTGACAAGTTCAACATAGCTCCTCATCTTGCGATATCTCGGCTCTTGATTATATACCGGCGATTTCCATATATGCCGGCGTGCTCCTTACATGCCGCACTCTTCCCTTTTTAAAAGTTATCCCGGCCGATCCCAAAGGTATTCCGGACGGAACACATTCTCAGTTTGGTCGTGCCGGCATTTAGCTGAAGCTTCCTCGAGAAGCTAAGTCCGACATTTTACCTCGAAACTTGCAACTGCTCTGTTACTACGAACGGTCACATCAAGTGACGGTTCACAGTGTGATCATTGCCTGCTATAACTGCCATTACTTGCCTAGTGGCACGGTTATCAGAACCGCTGCCCCACATCATGCCCCCACGTGGCATCTATGCCCAGTAATTGTCGTGGTAGTGGAGCACTACTGCCGTGCCCACGACCCCTGCTCCTCGGGTATAAATAGGGGAGCGGGGGTAACATATCCTTTTTTACCCCCCACTTCCTCTCCTTCCTCGAGCTCTCCTCCTCGAGCGATCCTCCGCCGCACAAGCTTACAGAGACCTTGCGCCGCCGCCGCTCCGTTTCACGTCGGCGCCAGTGCTCATTACTCCTCGGCTTCTTCCTCTACGCCATCGTCGGTCTTCTTCCTCTCCAGTACTTTGCTCGGGGAGATCGGATCTTCTTTGCAAGCTCACCGTCGCTCCGCCGCCGTCGTGCAAACTTCGGTGAGCTCTTGCCTCTTGTTCTTCCCCTATGTTCTTCGTATCTTCGCAGTGATAATTTCTCTGGCTTGAATCTCTAGTAGTTGTTTGGTATAGTGCCAGATTGATTAGAGTAGCATTGCGGTTTCCCTCCTCTGTGAGTTCATAGGTTTTCTTCGCTTAGGAATATTGCCCTTATTATTTTCGATTTAACAGCGATGGTAGATCTAACTTCCCTGCTAACTTGTTTCGAGATCTGTTTGCCGGATAGACTAACATTCCCCCCTTATTCTGCTTCTGCTAGGACTAACAGAATAGGACTCCGGCTCTCACGCCCTGTCCCGGCCATCTCAATGGCCTCTTCCAGTATGACGGCCACTTCTGCGCCGGAGGAGGATAACCCGGCCCAGGCTCAGGGGCGTTTTGGCTAGGAGGGGTCTGAGGTGACCCTGGCTGACATATCTTGGATAACCACCACCAGACGCATCCCGACCGGCGTAGAATGCCAGCTGCCTGCCGGCGAGACTGTGCCGGCACCTGAGCCTAACGAACGAGTGGTCTTCATCTCACACTTTGAGCGAGGATTCGCACTGGCAGTTAGTGATTTCTTTCGGGATTTCTTGAACCATTACGATCTCCAACCTCATCATTTCCTGGCCAATGCGGTGATGATCTTGTCGGCCTTTGCTGCCTTCTGCGAGGGTTATGCCAACATAGAGCCCTTCGTCCAGGCATTGGCCAAATACTTTCAGCTGCGCAAGCAAAGCGCTCAAGAACCCCGAAGCAAGGATGATCCACCGGAGACTACTAAGGAAAAGAAGGACCGCCCGATGACTCAATGTGGCGCGGCCACCATCATGTCCCAGAAAGGCTCTGACTTTCCAAAGATAGAGTTGCTCGAGTCGTGCAAGAAGTGGCGCCAAATGTCGTCGTGGTGAACGAGCATATGCCACAGGGTGGTGTCGGTGTTCTGGATACCGGGGTATCCCGGTCCACCTGCTCCCGGGGCCCTTCAACGGCCCAGCTTCGGCCTAGGGGAGGAATGACGACCGAAGCCCAACGGAGGAGACCCTCATGAGGAGGCGCCTCATGAGGAGAACGACGGCTAAACTGCTAAGGACCAGAAGACCTCCTCACGAGCTGTTTCTCATGAGGGGAGGGACCACATCCACGTCAGCTCGGCACGTTTCCGTGCTGAGCAAGAAGATAAGAGCAGAAGACTGCGTACCGTCCACGCTACCCCCGGAAGGGAGGAGACCAGCTTTCGCCGTGCCTGCATAAAGCGGCACAGTGGTTGTTGGCCAACCCCCTAAAAATAGGGTGGACGGTGCAGGGCGCCAGAGGAGGACGTCAGCTTCCTCCACCCACTCCTGTGGACTGGCGCCACTACTCTACGAAGACTACACCCACGGAAGACTCAAGACTATAGCTGTCCTCCCTCCTTGGCCGTGTGTGGCAACCCCTTCCCCAAGATGATAAGGGGGAGGAGGACCTGGGCACTATAAAAGGAGGGGAGGCCACCCCTTAGAGGGGATCTGATCTTCATCTTCGGGCTCCTAGCTAGGCTGAGTTGGTTCTTCTACCTCCGGCCAGTTAGAGCTCTGTAACCAAGACCTTGTACTCCTCGCGAGGTATCGCGTCGTAATACAAGAAGGCAGGAAGTAGGGGCTTTACCTCACCACAAGGGCCCTGAACTTGGGTAAAGCTCGGCATCTCCCTCTCTGCAGTGCGCTGTGCGTTTGACATCTCGAGGCTTTCGTCACTGTGTTTCATTGCGATCCAAGATCTCCCACGTTCAGCTCCCTGCATTCGAATCTTTGGCTCCGTCATGTGGTACCCCGTGTTATTGCGACACAAAATCCATCGACATTTGGTGCGCCAGGTGATACGTCTCCAACGTATCTATAATTTTTGATGCTCCATGCTTGTTTTTACACCATTTGCCTACTGTTTCGTTACACTTCGTGGCACTTTTATGCATTTTCCGGAACTAACCTATTAACAAGTCGCCACAGTGTCAGTTCCCTGTTTTCTGCTATTTTTGTGTTTCAGAAGTGATACATAGGAAATATTCTCGGAATTGGACGAAACAAGTTCCTAAAGTCTTATTTTGTCCGGGAGCTTCCAGTCATCCGAAGGAGAGTAGGAGGGGGGCCACAGGGGCCCCACACACTAGGCTAGCACGGCCAGGGCCTGGGCCGCGCCGCCATGGTGTGAGGGCACCTAGCCCCACCTCTGACATCGCCCCTTCGCTTATAAAGACCCCCCGACGGGAAAAACCCAAGTACCCGATCAATTTTCCAGAACACATCGTGATCCGCTGCCACCGTCGACCCGAAGATCGGGAGGGTCCAGAAGCTCTTGCCGGCACCCTGCCAGAGAGGGGAATCGCCACCGGAGGTCTTCTTCATTGCCATGCTTGCCTCCGGAGCGATGAGTGAGTAGTCTACCTTGGACCATGGGTCCATAGCAGTAGCTAGATGGTTGTCTCCTCCACCATGTGCTTCATGTTTAGATCTCATGAGCTGCCCTACATGATTGAGATCACCGTTATGTAATTCTACATGTTTGGTTTGTTGGGATCCGATGAATATTGGTGTTATGATTGAGTTGCTATACTAAATATTATCTTTTGTTATCTCTATGTTGTTTATGATCTTGCATGCTCTCCGTTGCTAGTAGCTATCTTGGCCGAGTAGTTGCTAGTGACTCCAAGAGGGGGTATTTATGCTCGATAGTGGGTTCATGCCTCTATTTAACCTGGGGGAGTGACAGAAACCTCTAAGGTTGTAGATGTGCTGTTGCTACTAGGGAGAAAACAACATTCATATGCTCAAGGGCATATGCTTTGTTTACATTACACACTTTGCTTAATGCAATTATCTGTTGTTCGCAACTTAATACTTGTGGAGTTCTCGGATTGATTCGCCACAAGTGGATTATTAGTCATAGATGCAGTTGGATGGCGGTCTATGTATTTTGTTGCAATGCCCAGAGTAAATCTCATAGTGATCTTCTTGACATATCACGTTTATCTTTATTCTATCAATTGCCCAACTGTAATTTGTTTACCCAGCATGTGTTATTTATCTTATGGAGAGACACCACTAGTGAACTGTGGACCCCGGTCATATTTCCATCATATTGCTATCACCTGTTTACTTTACTCGCATACTTCTACTGTTTTCCACTCGATACGCTCATAACCTTTGTTTCAAGCAAACCGGTGAGATTGACAACCTCATCGCAAGTTGGGAACAAAGTACTTGGTTGTGTTGTGTGCAGGTTCCGCGTTGCTACTGACCGAAGACGAGTCAACAAGTATCGTTAAACGGCGCCCTTGTTGGAGTGTTACTAAGTTAGTCTGCATCACCTTCAGTCGTTATTGTCCCTTCTCTCCAAGATCGACATACCTTGGTTTCTTAACTGAGGGAAAACTAGCTGCTATACTCATCACACCTTCCTCTTGGGGTTCCCAATGGGCTGGTTGTTTGCCACGCACAAGGACCATCAACTTCATATTCCCACGTCAACTTGGCGTTAGCAGCCTCTTTTCTGGCGCAGTTGCCGGGGAGATTGGAAGACTTCTGCGAGGGGAGTTTTCGCACGCACATCCTTTACTTTGTTATTGTTTTGCTTTACTTTATTTATTTTACCTGCATCGTTTTATATCAAAAACCCAAAAAAATTAGAATCCTTGGTAGTTGTTATTTCTTTACTTTTAGTTCATTATGTTGATCCCTAAGTACGTTCTGGAGGACCTCTCAGTAGGTAGTGGTTCAATTATTGGAAAAAGTAACATTGAGGAGTTCTTTAATCACATTAGTATGCTTGAGGAAGTTGAGGAGAAATCTTTGGTTGAGCTAGCTCCTAGTATTGAAGTTGCTTCTGCTTATTTGATTCACATGTTGGAAACTAGGTTTGCTAGCCTTAATCCTTTTACGCAATACATGTTCCTTAAGCTTCATGAAATTAAAGATCCTGAAAAGAAAGCTTTTATTTTGGAAGCTTTGCGCTTAGAATTTAAAGATGTCGTTATTGAAGCTAGAAAAGTTCTTAAACGTTTTAATAAACTCGGTTCACCTATAAAGGTTATTGGTACTAACGATGAAGGTGCCGAAATACCTATACCTAGCAAGCTCGTGGGATTATGTGAAGCTTTCGAAAATAATTTTGACTGGATCTGTCCCAAAAATCTTTTTTGTGATTTGAGTGAACCAAGGCGTGATCACAAAGGGTCTTCTAAAATTTATCTGGATGAAATACAATGCCTTATTGACAAGACTTCTGCAGTTGATCTTAATGCTCCTTCTGATGTTACTTGATTCGCAATTTTCTGCGCCTAGCTCAAAGGCGTTAAAGAAAAGCACTCTTGGGAGATAACCCAATGTTTTATTTTCAGTACTTTTTCTTTTATTTGAGTCTTGGAAGTCATTACTACTGTAATGACCGCTCCTTATCTTGTTTATTTTGTTTTTGTGCCAAGAGAAGCCTCTAATTCGAGTGAGGTAAAGATTTGGGGATGTTGCTGTCCTGAAACTGTTTTCAGCGCTGCACCGTAAAAATTCTCTATATATCTTTTGGTCCTGCTATTTCTTGTGCATATGCCCCAGGTTATATCCAAACTTTCGTTAGTTGAACACTTTTTGATTTGAGCAACAGAAAACCCCTCAAAAATTCGTCCTTTGTCAGCTGTTCTATTTTGACAGATTTCTGCCAATATTTGTGTTTGCCGCTTTATCACTTTCTTTTGAGTTATTTTGATCATGGAACTTTTTGGGAAGTTGCTACAGTAGTATTTGCTATATATGTGGTGGTTTTGAGTTGAAACCTGAAGCAAAAAGAGGTTGATTATATGTTATGCTACACTAATGTTGCTAATAGATTTGTGTTTAGTTTTGTATGAAGGAAGTTTTCAAGTGTAGGGATTGGAGAATGATGAGATGAGTTGAAGAATGGACAAAAGCTCAAGCTTGGGGATGCCCATGCATCACCCCAAGAAATATCCAAGAAGTACAAGCGTCAAAGCTTGGGGATGCCCTCAAGGCACCCATTCTTCATCGGAAAAAATCAGGTCACCTTTCAAAACACTATATTTTTATTGCTTCATGCACTATGTGTTTTTCTTGGAGCGTCAGTTGTTTTAGTTTTCTTAGTTAGTTTAGTTTGTTTGCTGCAGTAAATGGTTGGACCCCAACAAATTTCCTTTGGAGGAGATGTACTCGTTTTCATTTGCAAAGAACACTCCGTTTTCATTCTTACAATTTCACCGGGAAAGGAAAAATCTTAGCCAGGAGACAAGCTATTAAACCAAGTTTTAGCTGCATCTTTCAACGAGAAAGGAAAAATCTTAGCAACAAAGTAAGTGCGAAGCTTGATATCATCAGAAAACAAATTACTCAAAGTAGAAAGCTCGTTCACGTGCTCCATAGCACTCTCATCTTTAGTACCACAAAAAGGAGTTTTCTCAACAATAGATATGTAAGATAAATCTAAAGAGAAATCATAATCCTTGTCTCTAATATCTATGGGAGAAGCAGCAAACTTAGGATCAGGAGATAATTTATATCTAACAGCACGTCTCGCTAAAAGTTCCTTAACATCAACAACATTACGAGTAGCACGAGCTTCAACAATGAAATCATCGTTAAGCTCAATGTAAGCATCACCATCAAAATCATCACTAGGACATTCCCTGGACTCAGGTGAACTAACAGGTGTAACAGTGGTGTTTCCCAACTTAGCTCTAGCAATTGTATCATCTAAAAAGGAACCTAGTGAACCACTCTTATCAAGCACAGTAGAAGCATCATCTAAATTATCAGTGGCATTTTCAAACTCAGCAGAAGTAGTAGCCGTAGCGTGTGGTGGTGTAAGCAACTTACTCATAACAGATGGTGAATCAAGAGCAACAGAGGTGTTGAGAGTCGTACCTCTTCTTGTAGTGGATGGCAATATAGGAACTTTTCTATCACGAGGTTTACCCATGATGAAAGGATTGCAGCGAATAATATGAATACCAAGTGAACTTACAAATAAAGCTATGCTCCCCGGCAACGGCGCCAGAAAATAGTCTTGATGACCCAAAAGTATAGGGGATCGCAATAGTCTTCGAGGGAAGTAAAACCCAAATTTATTGATTCGACACAAGGGGAGCCAAAGAATATATGTAAGCCTTAACAGATGAGTTGTCAATTCAGCTGCACCTAGAAACAGTCTTGCTCGCAGTGGTTTATCAGTAGCAACAGTTTTATAGTGGTGTGATAGTAGTGAAACAGTAACAACAGTAGTAAAATAGCAGCGATAATAGTAGCAATAGTAAATAGTGGGAACAAATACTGTAGGCATAGGGATGGATATACGGGCGTTGACATGGATATGCCCTTCGGGTACCCGCGGATTAGTATACCGGGTTCGGCCCATTATGGAAGTGGACAAGGACAAGGACTCGAAGATGACTTGGAGACGAAGAAGAAAGGTTCCAATACATATTCGACTAGGACACTTGTAATCTCTTGCCCGGTTGCATATATAAAGCCAGGCAAGGACGCCCCTAGAGAGATATCTAAGACAAGTCACAATCTCATAGACATCGAATATCATAGACAAGCAATATTAGATATACAAGATAGATTAGACATAGACTAGATACAATATTCCGCCTACGGCGGCTCCATGTAAACACCCTTGTGATCATATACTAGATTGCTAGCAGGATGTAGCGATCCTCCACCGAGGGGACGTGAACCTGGGTACATCGTGTGCCAATCTCGATCCCGGAGTCTCTAGTCGTTTCCCTTCCCCCGATCCTAAGTCCTTCATCTAGGACATTTGTCGAGTTAACCCTCGTCAATTGGCGCCGACCGTGGGGATCGCGGCGACTGGATTTTGTTATCCGGGCGAGATCCTTCAACTTTTTCGTCGGCAAGATTAGCAAATTTTGCGGCTGCCAACAGCAGCAGCCAGATCGATTCAACAAAATTTATCATCAACATCAGCTATCGTGTGCATCGTCAAGACCTTCATCGCTTCATCGTCAAGAATCGTCAAGTTCGTCGAAGTCGACGTATCGCTGGATAAGTTGCCAACACCAAGAAATCTAATCCGATACAAGCTGAGACTTTGCAGAAAGTTTTCGTCGAGAAGCAGCGTATGCAGCAAGTTTTGGTATCATCGCCCTCGCGAGTAGCTATGGGACTCCGCTCTACATACAGAAGTGCCTACGTGTGTTGCGAGATCAAGTTTTTTTTCGGCGGCGGAAAGAAGAAGAGTTCCCCACGGACGCGGCCAGTTCTTGTCGCCTTCTACTTCGTTTGGACACGCGATAGGATCAGAAGAGGCAGGCATCACAAGCAAGTCGCAGTCCAAGTTAAAGTCAAAGTAAAAAGAAGGATCAGCAGCTACGCGCAAAGACTAGCAGAGCAAGTACTACGTGAAGGCCACATCCTGTCGGCCACAATACAAACCGGATCAAGTTTCAAGGGCAGCGTACCAAGTCAAAAAAGCATCAAGTCCTAGAAAAGAAAAAAGCGGTCAGCAAGTACCATCACGGTACATGATCAAAGGCGTGAATCATCCTAGTCGATCAAATATGAAGGGAAAAAATGCTAAGCTTGTACGTGCGTATTTCTCCGGACAAACAACATCAACCCAGCCATAAATATACCCGACGAATTACAAGGGCTACTTGGATAACTCAAATATTCGACCACTCACCGGACTGCTCGGAGCGGACAACTCGGAGAAAAATATTTCGACTACTTTGTCTTCAACATCGTCAATGGCTCGTCACGCTCGGGGGCTCGTCATCATGCACTCGTGTAAACTATCGGCAATGCTCGGGGGCTCGACATCACCTCGCCTCCGTGCGCGAAAGCTCATAATCAAGACCTACGATTTCATCGACATCAGCAACGCGACGATTCAAACAGCGCTCGGGGGCTCGACAACAACTCCGCCTCCGATCGTGGATGTGATTCTACGACAACAACTTGATTACGTCATTGTCGACTACGCCGCGCCAACCACGCCGCACCCAATAAAAGCTAAGTTTTCCTCTTTCAAGAGTCGATTATTACTTTCGCCGCACCCGACACTCGGGGGCTCCGCCATGAAAAATCATATTGCATATCATTGACTTCGAAAAAATTGCGAAAGACCTAGTAGCTGTCGTTCCTTTTTGAATACTTGTCAATTTAGTTTACAGTCGCATGAAGCTCGACTAACGGTTGGCAAGGCACAAAATCTTGGGCGTCAGGCTAACGAAAAAGCTTAGCAAGTATCCTGAAATTCAAATGCGCCAAACGCATCACATTACGTCTGACCTGAGTAGCTGGTTGAGCCATGAAGTGCATCAGGATAACGAAAGGGTCTTACGTACGAGCAACAAAATTGCATAAAAAAATATCGAGTTTTTATTTTACATATCGAATCATCATTACAATATGAAAACGCAATATTTCTTCGAGAGACAAAGTATTTCACAACTCTTCATATTTTCTGCAGGAGCCGAACTTCTTCAAGTAGTACAACTTGAGTCTATGCCCGGCTACAAGTACTCGAACATAGACTCAGGGGCTACTCCCATCGGGAGCGCTGGCCGCGCACCCGATAGATTGACAATTTCTAGAAAGAACTCGACAAGAAGAGAACAAGAAGAAATTTGAGCCTATGATCGACTACAAGTATCCGACCATAGCCTCGGGGGCTACTCCCATCGGGAGCGCTGGGCGCGCACCCGACGATGTCTTTTCATGAATATTACAGAGATGAAGGCGAGAGAAGCTTCAGGAATCGTCATTACTCCTATCGGGAGCGAGTTTTTATTAATCAAGGTTAAATAACCCAAATATTTTGTACACTATAACAGTCAAACAAGGCTGCGACATATGATTCTCGAGTTGCGTCATCGCGACAAAACTCGAATGCCGTGATTGAAATATATCACGAAGGTAAGACCCCAGGATCCGTCCTGTGTGGCCCGGTATACGCACATGGATGCGCTCTGCTGGTACGTATCCGTGTCTACGATGCGAAGAAAAATCCTGGTAGACGCACTGGGTACCCTGAGAATCACTGGGATTCATTCTTTGTAAATCCTAAATGCGGCAAAAGAATGGGTTTGACCGGTTTCCCGAATTCAAGTCCAAGGGGATTGGATTTGAAGTAGGTGATAAGTATCTGCTCCGGCAGTTAACTGGCCTCTTGATCCGTTAGAGTTGTCAGGCTTGTTCATCAAAACCCCTTGCGAGACATTATAATAAAAGATAAGTCGAAAGACCAAGTCGAAGATTTGAAGATCTGAAGAATTCAAGTATTGATCAAGTCGAAGATGAAAAATTATTTTGAGAAGAGCGAGGAAGAAAATTTCGAGTCCATGGACTCAACATTTACTCCCATCGGGAGAGAATATTTCAATAACTCGAAAATTGAAGAAGTAGAAGAATTGAAGAAATCGAAGATTGAAGAAGTCAAAGATTGAAGTTTTGAGACTCAGCCCGAGTCTGCAACTCGAATTGAGTCTCGGGGGCTACTGACATGGATATGCCCTTCGGGTACCCCGCGGATTAGTATACCGGGTCCGGCCCATTATGGAAGTGGACAAGGACAAGGACTCGAAGATGACTTGGAGATGAAGAAGGAAGGTTCCAATACGTATTCGACTAGGACACTTGTAATCTCTTGCTCGGTTGCATATATAAAGCCAGGCAAGGGCGCCCCTAGAGAGATATCTAAGACAAGTCACAATCTCATCGACATCGAATATCATAGAAAAGCAATATTAGATATACAAGATAGATTAGACATAGATTAGATACTATATTCCGCCTACGGCGGCTCCATGTAAACACCCTTGTGATCATATACTAGATTGCTAGCAGGATGTAGCGATCCTCCACCGAGGGGACGTGAACCTGGGTACATCGTGTGCCAATCTCGATCCCGGAGTCTCTAGTCGTTGCTCTTCCCCCGATCCTAAGTCCTTCATCTAGGACATTTGTCGAGTTAACCCTCGTCAGGCATTGCATGGATAAGATAATTCATGAAATCAATGAGACATGGGCATTGCAGATAAATAATGATAAAGCATCCTAGTACAAACAATCATAGGCATGTGTTCCGTATATAGTCGTATGTGCTCACAAGGAGAAACTTGCATGAGATCTTTTGTCCTACCAGCCTGTTGCAGCAGGGCCTCAAGGGAAACTACTGGTAATTAAGGTACTCCTTTTAATAAAGTACTAGAGCAAAGCATTAACACTCAGCGAACACATGTGATCCTCACATCGTAGCCATCGCCTCCAGTTATCCCAATTTTTGTCACTTTGGGGCCTCGGGTTCCGGACAACAATATGTGTATACAACTTGTAGGTAAGACCATAAACAACAAGTATCATCATAGAAATAATAACATGTTCAGATCTGAAATCATGGCACTCGGGCCCAAAGTGACAAGCATTAAGCATAACAAGTTGCAACAAAGTCATAAGCACTAATAGAAGATACTAGGCACTATGCCCTAACAATCTCATATCAAATTACATGAACAATCTCATCCAATCCCTTCCATCCCCTCACCTACAGCGGGGGAATTACTCACACATGGATTGGGGAGTCATGGATGGTCAATGGAGGGACGTCGGTGATGATGGTGATGAAGATCTCCTCCAAATCCCCGTCCCGGCAGGGTGCCAGAACGGAGTTTCTGGTTTCAAATCGCGGTTTCTGGTGGCGGCGGCGCAGCGGAAGTCTATCTGGGAAAAACGTCGTCTCCCCGATATTTTCAAGTAAAGGGGTATATGTAGGCGGAAGGAGGGGTCAAGGAGACGGCAGAGCCGTCCTCACACCAGGTGTGCGCGGCCAGGCCTGGGCCGCGCCCCCTGTGTGTGAGGAGGCCTCGTGCCTCTCCTCCGTCTCGTCTTCTGGCTTCGTGGGTCTTCTGGTGAAATAGGATTTTTGCTATTTTTTCCTAAATATTTACTGAAAGTTGGATTTCTGCACAAAAACGAGACACCAGAGCAATTCTGCTGAAAACAGCATCAGTCCGCATTAGTTGCATTCAAAACACACAAATTAGAGGAGAAACAATAGCAAAAGTGTTCGGGAAAGTAGATACGTTATGGTCGTATCAGGCTTGTCCCGGTGATCTGTCTTACCGTTGAAATGCTTGCCTTTTTTTCTTACGGCATGAGTTTTGCTAAGAAATCGACGGTGCGATAGGTACACATTCTTCTTACAATTAGCTAAATATATACTTTCAGTCTCTTGTAAACAGTGCGTGCATGCCTTGTATCCCTTGTTTGTCTGTCCTGAAATGTTACTAAGAGCAGGCCAATCATTGATGGTAACGAACAGCAATGCTCGTAAGTCAAATTCCTCGTGTTTGTGTTCATTCCACACACGT
This sequence comes from Dactylis glomerata, assembly GCA_007115705.1. Classification (NCBI taxonomy): domain Eukaryota; kingdom Viridiplantae; phylum Streptophyta; class Magnoliopsida; order Poales; family Poaceae; genus Dactylis; species Dactylis glomerata. Next base: position 223,751 of record QXEO01000683.1, read on the forward strand.
ACACCTGGTTTGGCCCACAGCTGTAAAAGTTCATCAACTAATGGCCTTAGGTACACATCAATGTCATTGTCGGGTTGCTTTGGACCTTGGATGAGCACTGGCATCATAATGAACTTCCGCTTCATGCACAACCAAGGAGGAAGGTTATAGATGCATAGAGTCACAGGCCAGGTGCTATGACTGGAGCTCTGCTCCCCAAAAGGATTGAAGCCATCTGTACTTAGACTAAACCGTATGTTCCTTGCGTCACCTACAAAATCTTTAAACTTATTGTCGATCTTTCTCCATTGAGACCCATCAGTGGGGTGTCTCAACATCCCGTCTGACAAACGGTCATCTTTGTGCCATCGCATTAACTTGACATGCTCTTTGCACCGAAACAAACATTTCAACCGTGGTATTATAGGAGCATACCACATCACCTTGGCAGGAACCCTCTTCCTGGAGGCTCGCCCTCAACATCACCAGGGTCATCTCCTCTGATCTTATACCGCAATGCAGTGCATATCGGGCATTCAGTCAAATTCTCGTAGTCACCACGATAGAGGATGCAGTCATTAGGACATGCATGTATCTTCTGAACCTCTAAACCTAGAGGGCAGACAATCTTCTTGGCTTCATACGTACTGGTGGGCAATTTGTTATCCTTTGGAAGTATATTTCTCATCATTTTCAGCAACTTTTCAAATCCTGAGTCAGATAGACCTTCATCTGCCTTCCATTTCAACAATTCAAGTGTGCTACCCAGCTTTTTCAGACCATTTTGGCAGTTTGGGTATAAGGACTTTTTGTGATCCTCTAACATGCGATCCAACTTCTCCCTCTCCTTATTAGTTTCGTATTCTCTCCGTGCATCAGCAATGGTCCGACCGAGATCATCAGGGACTCATCATGTGCCTCTCCTTCAGCTTCCCCTTCAGCTTCCCCTTCAGCTTCTCCCATGAAAGTATCACTGTATTCTGGGAACTCAGGATAGTTGTCATCATCCTCTTCTTCTTCATTTTTTTTCCATTGTAACACCTCTTTCTCCGTGCTTGGTCCAACAATTGTAGCTGAGCATGAAACCGTGCTGAAGCAGGTGCACGTGAAGGATTTTTGAGGAAGAGTAATTCTTCTGATTCCTACACACACTACATGGACAGACAGCAAAACCATTCCGCTTGTTTGCATCAGCCACACGGAGGAAACCCTGCAAGCCCTTAATGAACTCGCTTGAGACTCGGCTACCGTACATCCATTGCTGGTTCATCTGCATTATTATGTAAGTATATAATAAAGCAAATTAATACAAGGAATGAACTCACATTGCATATAAATCACATATACTCCCACATTACTCTCTAACATTACTCCAGAAATCCCTCTATTTTCTTTAGCATAAAAAGAGCTATATGTGCATGAAAATGAATCAAGAAAATGCCTCATACTTACAAGTTATTATTGCAAAAAAATCCTACTTAAAAGTTATTATTGCAAAAAAATCTTACTTAAAAGTTATTACTATCTTACATTACTCCACAAATCCCTCTATTTTTTTAGCATAAAAAGAGCTATATATATGCATGAAAAATTTCTACTCCATACTCATTTTGGTCAACATATAAGTACACCACCTCTACACATGTGCAAACTAAGGAATTAATTTAAGCTCAAATTCCATATAAATCACATAAACTCCCATAATTACTCCCAAATTAAAGCCACAAATCTCACCACATCTAGAGCATTATATGAGCTAAACTAGCAATTAAAGATGAGAGAGTGAAGTTGCTAACCTTTTGAACCAATTGGATAGATGAAATAACTCAAAATCTTGAATAATTTTGATAAAAAAATTGGGCATGACCTCCCCACTCAAGCCAAGCTCCCGACCACCATTACTGTATTGGCAGGCTCGGGGGAAGAGAAGCTCCATTTTGTAGGCAAAGGCCTTTAGTCTCGGGCCGTGTTAAAGGCCGAGATTAAAGGTCGCCCTTTAGTACCGGTCGTTTACACGGGCCGGGACTAAAGGCTGCCGCCTGTGGGGTTCCCGCCCGCCACCCCTTTAGTCCTGGTCCGTGTTAACGACCGGGACTAAAGGTCCATTACGAATCGGGACTAGGTGCTGGCCGTGCCCCAGCGGCACGAACCGGGACTAATGCCCCCTTTAGTCCCGGCCCAAATAGTTTGGGGACTAAAGGTGGCGGATGGAAGCCTCTTTTTCCACTAGTGAAGTATTAGTGGAATAATAAAACTTAAGTACCCGAGAAACGTATCTCCTCCTCCTAGGAGTCTCTCTTCCCCCTTCCTCTCGTTCTCTCCGCCCCCTTACCTTGAGAGTCAACCTCCATCGGCCGGGCCAGTCCGGAGCCTCTCCCGACGGCGACGTCGCTCGGAGTTGGCAAAGGCAAGGCTCGGGATGCTGTAGAATAGGTCTTAGTTTAGAGAATCGCCGGCGTCTTGCCGTGTTTTGGCGTCATGCCAGGAGCAGCTCCCCAGATCTGAGCCGGGTCTGGAGATTCGCGGCGGCACTCCTCTTCTTCACCTGGCTCAGGTGGCGGGAGCTGTGGTTGGAGTGGAGGCTTGTGCGTCGCTCCTCCATCAATAAGGGCTTCTTCTTCTTCTTCTTCCTTTGGAGGTCATGCAGGCCGGCGCTTTGCTACAGTGCTAGATGCTCGCCGATGATGTTTTCCGTTGTGCCAGCGAGGTGGTGGTGCGGCGATGAAGGCAATATCAGGGAATCCTTCTTCAATAAGTGGCATTCCCTTCTCTGGTGCTGTGATCTGGTGCATCGTTGTCTCTCTCCCATCGACGGCCATGGTGGCGCGCATGGTGGTGGTGAGCAGGTGTCATGTCGCTGCAGAAGAGAAGGTTGGGGGAAGTTTATCTCTGAGCTCATCCACGCATTCAGCTTCAGCGCCGATGCAATTCTCTGCCGACAAGGTGGCGTATCTTCAACCTCCACGATGGAGGCCCTGCTCCAGCACCGTCACGGGTGCTCGAACCCAATCTGCCGCGAAGTGATCCGTTCCCGCGGCGGAGCGGGGAACCGTGGTGGCTGCTAGTCGCCGGCAAGAGGCTCCCGAGCAGCAGGTCTCGGATCCTCGGCGGTTCCGCCTAGAGGACGCCGGCGAAGGGTGACAGAGGAATCCTAGGACTTGGTTGCAAGAAAACTTTGTGTTCTAGGGTGGTTTCTGTTAAAAAAATGTGGCCTTATCTATAGATAAGAGATTTCCTAAGACTAGTTTAAAAAAGGCTGCATTTTATCCTGTACCTGTCATCGATCAATGAAATCTCGGGGTAGTTCTAGACCCCAACCCCCGTTGTATCAAAAAAAAAAAGTACCCGAGAAAGGCTGTGCTGGAGAGAAGGAGACTGTACGTGCATATAGGCGCCGCACACGTGCACGGGCACGCACGCGCGAGTACGGGGACTGGGTGGATAAGTTGAGACAAATCTCGCAACAACCATGCATGCACGCACCACCACACGCACGCACAGCACCCTTGCTCGCCTCGCCTCGATCGCCTCTACAGCGCCGCCTCGATCGATCCTCTCTCTCCTTGTTGACCCGAAACTGTTAGCCCGACATGAGGAAATTAACGCAACAGGACCGCGCACGTACACGCTGTACGTTCGTGCGTAGGGTGGAGATCGGAGAAACACACACGCGCGCGCTCATAACCACGCTCTGGGTGCACGCGCGCGTACGATCATAACCACGCTCGCCGGCCGGTCGCCGCCGGTCACCCCGGCTTCCCTGTATTATTCACAGGCGCGGCCAGCGGGCCTGGCGGCGCGGGGCCGGGCCGGGTGCACGGTGGTCGTCGGCAGGGGCAGAGGAAACTACGAGCGGCTGAGGCGAGCCGCGCAGCTTTTGGGGCAAAACCGGTGGTGGCGCCCGCCGCTCGGCGATGCATGTGCGCGCCTGCATATGCATGCATGGACGCCGTCCACCGCCTCCCCTGATGGACCGCCCACCCTCGGTCGCCGCCGGAGTGAAGTCGTGATCGTGCCAACTGCCAATTGCTCCAGTCATACGTACCAGGTAATGCAATAGTTACAGTTAGACAGCGTACGGCGTTTCAGTGCTCTTGTACGTTTTGTTGTGCACTGTCATATCGATATCGATATCGATATCGATCCAGCCAGCTAGCTCGATCACGGAAGTAAACGACTGTTCTGTTCCGCTCTAGATGCAGCGCGCGAGCGAGCGATGTTCGTGTTGTAGTATGAAGTAAAGAGACAAAGGAAGAGACACAAATGAGACTCTTATCTTATTGCATTGTGGGAGACCCACTTATATACAGGGGTGAAGGGGTGTGTTGGGGAGACACCTTTTCCCCAACAGACACCTCCTGGGAGGCATCCCTCCCATACAATTGATCACATGTTTTATTTCTCAACACTCCCCCTTGATCAATTCGTCATCTGTATATTGCAATCCAAAAACTCCTCCTAAAAACCCTGTGGGAAAAATTAAGGAGAAATATTATAACAATATGCCATCGAAAACTCCTTCAAAAATCCAGTGGGAAAAATATAAGGAGAAACCATATGGCATATGTCCGCACTTGTATTTGTATTGTCTCATTAAAAACCTTATATGAGAAACCTTAGGGAAAACTCATAAAGGGAAAAAGAGTACAATATCAGTGATCGGGAGATCATCAACGAGTTATAACTTGGGATTTTATTCCCCCTGAACATTGCAAACCTCAATGTTATCCCATACCAATTCCACGAACCTAATTCTGCAATATAAACGTTGGTAGAGATATTGTGAATGCCACAATAGGTTGTTTGCAAATTATCCTCTTACATTTCTGTAATTCATGAGGATGAATACAACTCGTAAGCAATACAAGTGACATTATCTCGGTAGACAATGATAACCTCCACATGATTTCACATGTGACCAATCATTCTGCAAAGCCATGCACATCTTATGATGCTTTAAATAAATACCGCAGAGTGATCATTGGAAGGACTCATTTAGAGTCTATTCAAAAGAATTTCTTCCGAATACTCTTCCAGTAAATCCAGTCTTTGATATGGCAGCGTTGGGATCACATAATTAGCCACTATCGTATATCACACCATGGTCCAATCTTGATTTTCATGATAGAATTAATCAAGACATTTTGTGCCTTGGACATATCTGAGAATATTCCATGCACAAATCTTATACCCTTTGGGGAATTGCACTCTCAATAACTTGCCAACAACTATAATGTCAGGCCTGACGTATTCTGCAAGATAATTGAGTGCTCCGATGGTGTTTAGATATGGAACTTCATGTCCAGCTATCATGCCACCATTTCCCCTACCTATAAAAGGATTTGTATCCCAATATTAGGTATAATACGACCTTATGTGTCACTGATGTCATATATCCATATTGGACATCTCTAATATTTCTAGATATATGAAGACTGATAGACATCTATTCCTGGGGGAATATGCTTCAAGTTACAAACTTAAGCACAATTTGGTTTGACCCAAATCTCCGTCTTAAAGTGATTGTATGTATTCATATGTCGTTTAGACATCGATGATAAGATCATCAACACCACACATGTGATGTAGAATCCAATTAAGGATTTCTTTGTGAATACACATCAACAATCATCAATATTAGAGTTATCCTTATCAAGGAAAAACTCACTTAGTCGGTCGTACCACACAATTATCCGACTACTTTATGTCATAAAATGACTTCAGAAGTTCCACACATTCATGTTGCAATTTTGTCTGAATTCAGAATATTGAGTCCTTCAGCGACTCCAATATGCATATTCGAACTTACTGTCTCATGTGAGTATGTAGCTACTACACACATCAACCACATGGATCTGTACTGCCAATAACATTCTTTATCGAAACATAATTCCACTCATACCTTAGAAAGTATGCAACATCGTAATCGATGTCAGGTCTCTGCGGAAACCCTTATGCTACAAGTCTCGCTTTTCTCACCACCTCATTTATTTTCGTTTCCAAACGAAAAATCAATTCTCTTCCCTACGGAAGATACTTATGAGGAGAAGGTTTTACAATTGTAAACACCTCTCTTTTTATTAGCGAGCTCTACTCTTCTTCAATTGCTTCCTTTCATTTGTACCAATATAAGTGCAACAACACTTTCCATGGATTTTGGTTCAGGGCCCAAAAGGATTTTAGCAATTCTTCAAGAAGAAATATATGTCGACATATGTAGACTTTATCATATACGATTCTCATGAATCAATATCCTTTGTGGAATTCTATAACCTCTTAACTCCTTGTGATTTCCCACAACAACAGAGTAAGGTGTTTCGATCTCCCAACACTTAAACTTTTGTGCACATTTGTGTTGGGCTATGGATGATACACATCCATCTTTTGTCACTCAACTCGAAGTTGACTCAAATTTACTGACTAAGGAGACCATCTGCTTTGTTTCAACAGAAACAAATGAGAACTTAGTCTCAAGTGACCAGAATTCTCCCCCTCTTGCTCTCATTTGGGGGATGAGTGGTTTATTAGGTACCTCCACTCATTCTAGTACTTGACCAAGGTTACACCTTTGTCATCAGTAAATAATTTGACAGATTATTTGCAATATTCTGCAAATTTCTTATAACCTGAACCTCTAGTTCAGATTCTTAAGTACGTGGACAAAATGTCTATGACATTTCTTATCCATTCAATGGCATTCTTTGTGGTACTCATCTCCCCCTAATGCCAGAGAATGTCCTTATTGCAAATAGCAATCAGCATACGGGCTATAATAACTCCCTTGTTCGGGTTAAGGTATTTGACGGATTAACAATTATACCACAGTTATTCCTCACATAGATCCCAAATATATGTGAAGCCCCATAATGTACGCTGGGGTGGTGATATCGGTATGCAACCGAATTACCGCAGATGGGAAATACTTCACTGATTTCCATGTACAAACTGCAAGGGGATGCAATATTATATGCATTTGATCTCAATTAGACCAAATATGCGGCGTGTGAAACCGTATATTACCACCAACAAAATGTTGGCAAATCACAATTCTGCAATATTGGCCATGCAATTTTAACCCTCTTTCATAAGAGATCTAGCCAGACAATTTTGGGTATGTACACATACTGAATTTAACCATTGAATGGTTGTGAATAAAATTCAGCAACAGTTCCATCCCATGGCATTATCCCATGTTAGGATACTTTGCTCTAAATTCGTCAATTTGAGCACTCTATTCAGTAAACACATGATTTTGTGTGAATGATACACACCTAAGACCATCTTATAGATGTGTCTAGTAAAACCATGAAGTACCAACATAACCCATACATGGCTGAGTAATCCACATATATTCTTGAAAGCTTTCAAGAATAATACCTGGCTCATTCCAAATTTTAAGGTGAGAGTGCCTTAAAATTAATTCCCCTATGGCACATGCAGTGCTCATAAATCTCATGATCAATGGGAATATTGCAACTTTTAAGTTGTGGCCAATGGAATTGTCAATAATTTGCATGTGTCATAATGACAAAGGATGGCAAATTATTGTGTACGCAACAAGATTGAGTATGAACTGATTCATACACTCAATTTTCTCAACGATCATGTCTGAGGGACAAGATGTTGCAAATTATACTACATGTAGTAGTACAATTATAGGCTCATGATATTATGGGATAACCAGGAGACTACAAGAGTCCTCCAACATATCTTGGGAATAACCATCCACAAGCATATCATCAATGTAGAGGATTCATTTTCCATCTACATACCAAAATAATTTCTAGTTGTTTCTTTTGAAGTTGAACTTCAAAACTTTCCCATTTAAATCATCTGCCTTGCCAATGACTCGGTGGTATGATTCAACCCAATACATGACAGATTGGTAATCATTGGTACGATACTTTGTACAACCACCCCTTTGTCATTGCGATCATTTTTATCTAAATGATCCCTTCCCTTTTGAGATACATACGCCATGGTATATTTGCCATTTTATTTTCTCTTTATGTTTAACTCCTCGTGGTTCTCTAACCACTCAATCGCTTAGTACTAAAAGCACCAGCATGAATTTCAGGCAATGATGTCACACCCACTGGGCGAAACTGATGAATCTTCATAAGAAGTTCATCATATTTTTAGCCTAAAATAAAGATGGTATTTCTATTTACCATCATAGGAGAACATAAAGTTCAATAAGGATTTACAATCAGATTTGCATCCGAAATTACCTTATCAGGTAATCTAAACTTGGTGTTGATTTATAGGCAATAGAATAATAAGCCTCAACAGACTTGAAGTCCAGACTACGAATGAATTGTCATTCGAGTTGCGCTTATAACAACATATCTCTCTGCAAGGGAGTCCCCCAAAGGGCATATGGATATTCATTATCCACTAAATACTCAATTTGATTGCGATGCTACATACATGCAAAAATGCATTTTCTTTTAGCTATATTAGAAATAGTCATGACATTCTCTACAGGTAGAGTTTCTATGGCGACAAGGCCAGAAGTCGACATAATATGTCCACGAACCATGTTAAAAATTCTCCAACCTAATGTCATCGCATCGCATTCCCTTCCAAAGGAAGGTCGGCCATATGCTGCATGAAATGCTCATGTATTAATTTACTTTTAGCAAATTAAGTAGGATGAAAATGCTATGGCTAAACATAATCATTGTCATGGTGATTTAGTGACCCATAGGGCAAACCTTCCATGAAAATATAATCACCACAGTCTGGTATATATCTTTAAATTAAAGGTAATCACCTCAAAAGGGATAAACCTTAAATTTCCTTAAAACACATAGAGGCGTCAACAACCTAGTGGCCCCTCACACTTATGGATAGTTCTCATCGATCATAGCCCCCATAACCTTATGTTATTCATAACACATGAAGGTAATCACCCTGAAGTGGTGTAAACCTCTCAGTTATGCATGAAATTTAATTCATAGCTATGATGACGTCTCATAAGTTGTGTATGCATGGAAGGTAATCACCAAAATATGCAAGTATTTTGCATAATTCTCTTGATAGCATAACCTGCGATGTTGTCATCGCCAATTCCACGGATTCCACTCCTGATGGAATATGTGACACCAAAGTCATAACAAATGACAAATGCTATGAAGTTGTCATATATTTGAAAAACATCATGAAGGTAGTCACCAACGATGTAGACATCAAAGGTGAGAACGAAAATTATTCCGTTGCTATGATACCATGCCATAACTATTGCGCCTTCATTTTGCTCTAAACACACGGAGGTAATCACTAGTAAGTAGTGTAGACCTCTCTCTTATGGAGCTTATCACAACCTTGTGTTAACTAAAACACATTGAAGGTAATCACCACATGGTGGTGTAGACCTCGCAGTTGTGAACGAAATTCGTTGCCATAATCAAATCCATAAGTTGTGTGCAGAATTGAAGATAGTCATTGTGTCAGAATGACATGTAGACCTCACGGTAATGGTGCATAATCTACAATTAAGTAGTAGATGCTATCTATCCATTACTTTGTGATTCGTCAATATAAATTTGACATAGTCAGGCAAGTGTCATACACCTTGTTATCTTATGTTTTTCAAACTTGCAAGCAAATTCCATATTCTATACGACTGATGGATTCAACATATTGCTTTGCAATTGTATTACTCACGTAATACATATGTTCATTTTACATTACGTAAAATAATGCATAATAAATTATTATACAATTACCATATTTGCTCTGAAGCCTGGGGCATAGAATGCAAATAACAATAACCATATGGTTAAAGTGCTAAAAACAACAAGCCCCGAAAGCTAAAATGCCAAGTCCAACAAGCCAAATGGCTCTATTATAATTTTCAGTAAGCCCAAGGCTCAACCAAAAATTACATGAACTTATACAGGATTATTCCAGTGGCTGATTTGCAAAATCGTGCGGTTACCAATTCCCCATAGGAATAACCGCCGGTGACAGTCTGGAAATCGAGGCCGCGCTGGGCCGAACGGAACCGTTCGTCGACGCCCACTTCTACACCGGAGCGCACACGCCGCAAGCCGGTGCCGCGTGCTGGCCTCTGTTTTTCCCTGCACAGGGTGCCGCCCGCCGCGAAGAGCCGCAGTATCGGCCACCGCGCGAAGAGATGCCTCCGCGCCGGCAATAGCGATCTCTGACAACCGAGCGTCGCCGTTGTCAGGCTCCATCGCTGGTCACGACTCGCCTCGAGCCCTGCTCTTGCCGCGCGGCGCCTGCGTCTCTGCTGATCCGAGGGCCGCGCATTGCTGAGGAAGCCGCCTCCGCTGCCGCGCTGCGGGAGGGTCGTGGCCGCGAGCGCAGGCACCGCCCGGTGTGGAGCGCGCGCGCGTGCCGCCGTCTGTTGGTCCGCCGTGACCTTGAACGCTGCGTCGCTGTTTCATCTTTTCGTGAAGTATGGCGACGTCCACATGCTAATTCATCTGTTCAATCGATGCGTGTAAAGTAACAACAGAATTGATTAGCATAGTTGTTTAATCAAAGTAAGAATGAACAAGCAATATCGTATATTGCTCCATTGATTTCTTATGAACGGATGCATGTCCATGGATGACTTGGTCTGTCGTGCACATCGAATCTTTGGCTAATCAATCCATGGAGATCCTTGTTCTGCGGCGTATCTGCTCATGTTCAGCGGAGTCGCCGTCCGTGGTGCCTCGTCGATCGGCAAGGCCTTAATTCGGAGTCGCCTATCTCTCTATCGGAGAGGCACGTGCTGATAACGTGTTGTAGTATGAAGTAAAGAGACAAAGGAAGAGACACAAATGAGACTCTTATCTTATTGCATTGTGGGAGACCCACTTATATACAGGGGTGAAGGGGTGTGTTGGGGAGACACCTTTTCCCCAACAGACACCTCCTGGGAGGCATCCCTCCCATACAATTGATCACATGTTTTATTTCTCAACAGTTCGTAAAGTGATATGATCCATCTCATGTCACTGGTGTTCACAACTCACATGCAGTCACCACTCACCAATAGTTATGAATACATTCTGGCTAGATAATACTATAGGATTTGCATTTTCATAGCCGACGCGACGACGCGTATACGTAAGCCCCGCGTACATCGCCCGGTCTACACGACAGAAAACATACATGGACGCGCCGAGTGAGATAAGGAAACACGGCCGGGCAGACACGCTGCTGACTGGTTTGCCTGCTAGTGCTAGCTTAGCCTACTGCGTGCTGCTTGCTCAACTCAGATTCTTCAACACTCCTCTTCATTCTTCGTCTCAAAAAGCCATCACAGATTCCGGCTTGTCGAAAAGTAGCAGCGAATTTAACTAAAGAATTATAAAATCAGAGTTTAATCTGTTCCTTGTAGAATCACCGATTAACACTAGACTAGTAAATATGCCCGTGCGTTGCTACGGGTTATTAAAAATATTTGTGATCTTTTATCTTTCTATGATACCACTAATTGTCCCCTTTTGACAGTATATGTCCTGCTCATGGCCTAAGTTTTTGGCTATCAAATATTGACAAGAACAAAAATTTGTGGCAAAATCGTTCAACCCAGTGTACCTTACCAAAACGATATACTTCCTCCAATCCATATTACCTTTTGCTAATACGAATATATCTATCAATAAAATATGTCTAGATATATCTATATTAGCGAAGAGTAATATGGGTCAGAGAGAGTAACACAAACTATCCGCATGTACATAATAATAATTCATATAAGAGTTCATAATATACATAAATGAAATCATTAATAATCTGGAATAATATTTGATCTACTATTAGTTTTATTTTATTTTAAATTGATCTACTATTTAAATTTAAATTTTACATTTAATGCACTATTTTAGATTTCTAAATTTTATTACTTCTATAAGTACACTGCAAAGTACATGTATTCGGATCTTCCATATTCCTATCAGCACCATACCTACACCATGGCTAGGACATCCTCCCACTTTTCTTCTTTCACCATGGCCATGATCTCCTTCCTGGCCAGTGAGCTTTTTTGAAAAGTTTGTTTTATGTTAAAGGTATGAACATTAACTATTGTTTATTTTTAAATTTCATATGTACTAATAGAAAATTGATTATATTTAAAAAGGCATATATTTTAGGACAGAGGTAATGAGACATTAGTGTGAACCTAATATTTTGTCGTGTGCTAACCTAATTGTCAATCCAAAATAACATACATTCATAAAATTGACCAGGACATCAACTATAGGTGTGCTGACATCACCAGTGACATAATCACATGTAAAAGAAATTCAAAAACCCCATGTCAGTAATTTTTTGAGAGGAATATTTTATTTTTTTTGACTTGCCTCATATATCAGTATATATTGGCTACTACAGAGCACAAACAGAATAAATTCTAACGCATTTTAGCAAGCACATAAAGTGCACTGTATAAAGTTGCTGCTTCAAGGACAGTCCTGCACTTCATCACCGTAGTCGAGCACCGGCCACACAATGAAACATACCTGCAGATCACAAACTAAGAGTAAAACGAAATATCAAAAAATCTATATAGGCATAGGCTGCACAAAGCAAGCAGGTCTGCATGCTACTGCTGCCCGGCGCCCCGCTTGAATATATAAGTTCAGAGCAGACGAGCAGTCAACAGCGGGTCTTGAAATTTGAGGCGCGGTGGACATTGCTTCATCTAGCTCGATAGACACATGGAGGATAACATATTATTACAGATGAAGATTGCAATATAATCAACCAGTACATAGTCACCATCTCCAACGGTAGCAGTTTACTACTTAGAGACTTGCGCATGTAGGAGGAAGAAACTAAGCAGGAGAATGAGGAGTCGTCAGTCGTCACCGCTCGCAATTGCACTTCCCTCGAATGCGGCATGTGTACTTCTCTCCAATGATTCAATGAAGTCTGAACTGCCTACACTTCCTTAGTGGTGTCTGGTGGACTCCGACGACGGACAGGCATTAGCGGCAATGAGTGGTAGGAAGACACGAGGAATCAGAGCACCGCGGGGGCGCAAGGCACCAGAGCACGACAACGGATCACATCATCAGACGGAGGCGTTCGGCCGCCGGAGATGAAGAAGATAACGAGTCGCTTGATCCCGTGCGCTCCTGCTCGGTTCCTTCAAGGGGTGAGGACTTCGTCGTTTCCTTTATCGGGAATTCATGGTGGGGGGCGTCAGCCTGGTACTCCTACATCGTTTTCTCTGTCGGGAATTCGTGGTGGCTGGCATCTCCCGTCGGCCGCTGCGAGGCCGGACTTCTTGGGCGTCTGACCGCCGGCGCCGTGATTGAACCGATCGAAGAACTGGATCGAGTGCGTGCCGCGTCGGTGTGGAAATCTAGACTCGTTCGTGGACTATGGAAGGATGGGCGAGGAAGGAGCAGCGAAGGGGAGCGGAGGCAACATCCACGCACGCGCTTCCATGACCAGGGTTGCGGTGCGTACCGCACGCGTAGGATGGGGAATTAGACAGGTTGAACGATCGGTGAACCATGAGAAAACGTTACGGCTATGAAAGCGTATTTAGGTGAATTAAAAGCGTACTTGCAACTGCCACGGATCATACCTGTAGCAATATTATTAGTAGAGATTAGTAGCTAAGTCTATTCGGGAGGCCGGTGTGGTTATCCCTAAACTCTATCATGGTTGTATTGCTGACGAAGGAATGACAAATGGGCCCCCGATATTTGTCTACCTGGTTTTCGGTCCAGGGGAGGGCTCTCTCGAAGGGCTCTTGAGGCCCATCAAGGTAGGCGGTCTAGTGTGGCCCAGGAGCTAAGCTTGGCGTGCAAGTAAGGACTCGAAGAACCGGAGTTAGATTAGGTTTCGTTTGAGTACCAATCCAATCTGTATCTGGCGTGAGGGACCATCCCGAGACCCAGCCTTCGCATATAAAAGGCTGGGAGGGAGGTCTCGAAACCCTAGACGTTTTTCCACCCACCTCACGCCGGAGCGCTCAACAACACCGAGCTCTCTGTTTTGGCTAGATCCAATCTACGCCGCCATTGTAACCCCATCGTCAAAGCCACCCCATCAATACAAAGTCAGACAAGCAGGACGTAGGCTTTTTACCTTTCGAGGGGGCCAAACCTGGGTAAACCCTGTGTTCCTTTGCTTTCGTCTGATCGCCATCGAGTTCGCCAGGTCCCCAATACGCTTCCTAGATCGAAAGCCCTTCGACATGGGCATTGCCGGGGATAAACCTCGTCAATTGGCGCCGACCGTGGGGAGAACGGGATCTGGATCTACGGATTTGCCGGCTCCATCACCAACCACCACCAAGATCGACATCGACACCATCGTCGGCATCGCTGTGCCGACCGACGTCACCGCCAAGATCGACATCGACACCATCGTCGGCATCGCTGTGCCGGCCGACGTCACCGCCAAGATCGACATCGACACCGTCGTCGGCATCGCTGTGCCGGCTGTCGTCAACGCCTACTCGACGGAACCGGGGGTCGACGCCGCTGATTCGATCGACGTCGACAACGTTTCGCCAAGCGCTGCCAAGCCCACTCCAGCGGTGAACGTCATCGGCCCCATCTCAAGCGCGACAGGAGCAGCGTTCGGAGGCTATGACATGGCCTTCGGACTGTTTAACTTCCACGTGGACAGCAACGGAGCGATGGAACTACTCTCCATCGGTGAATCGGCTCCACTCATGGCCGAAGCGGCAACACCATCAGTCGTCGGGGGCAAACCCTCGACAAGTGCGCTACTAGCACCATCGGAGGAGGAACCGAAGCTGAAAACTTCGACCCCATCAGTCGGGTCGAACGATTTCGAAGATCCACCTCCATCCCCGACCACCGCATACTGCGTTGATTGCGACGCATACCACTACGTGGGCGCCAGAGATTTCTCATCCCACGAGATCGCCGGCTGTGAAGATCCTCGGGGGGGGCACAGCAGCTGTCTACCCGACAATATCTGAGTGCGATCGGGCTCTCAACGCCCTCACGCTCCGCACCGCACCGTATGACCCTGACTACGTCGAAGGGTTATACTCGGACCACACATGCTCAGATGACGACGACGACGTCTACCCCGAAGCTAAGGGGAAAATCGGCAATTCAGCAAGCTCCGCCTCACACTGTGAATCTGCCGCATCCAGCAATGGCTATGTGGCTGATTACGATTCTGACTTCATGATCGAAGTCGGGCCCTACGTCAAAAGCGACGAAGTCTACCCTCCAGCGCTGGGCGAAATCAGCGACGATTCGGCCCCGTGGTCCGGGGGCCACTGCATGATGGCGTCGCACGGCGACGGAAACGAGAACAGAGACAACGACGGCCGAAACCGAGCAGACAGCGGCCGCCAGGTAGTCACGCACGACCAGATCCGGTTCGCAAGAAGGGTTTACGCGGGCGAGGCGAACTTTGGTCCCAACCCAAGCCCGAGTGATATGGCTGCGCTCCGATTCGTCGTACAGGAACAGAAGGACCAGATCAGTGCTGATAGGCGAGTACTAGAACGGCGAAGAGAGGAGGCCAATGCGTCCAGCAGAAGACGGGCCGAAAGATCGTCCCATTATTCATCAAGCATCCAGCACAGATCAAGATCACGCACCCAGCCAGGGGCCGATATGCACAATATCACCCAAAATCTGGAGGCAGAGTTCAACGAGGCTGAATTGATGCCCAAGACCAAGGAGGCTGCGATCATGGCCGCGGCGGCATACATTGCCGCGAACGCATCCAACGGCGACGAGCATATGCGACACCTGAGGAATCTGGCACTCGAAGGAGTAAGGGTGCTCCAAGGCACGCCCGACTCAGGACATGACGCGACAGCAAGGAGAACCGCCCCACTGGCGGAGCAAGCCAGGCACCCAGCACCGGTGCCACCCGTAGCGCCTCGGACGCAAGCGGTCGAACCTCTCAACGGAGAGCTTCGGCATGGTCTGGCCCAGAACAGGGTCGACCAAGCGCGAGCGCGGCGCGAAGCGCGCCGCTTCGAGGGAGATCGCGAGGCGGAGACATTCGGCGGCACCAACGATGGACTGTGCGGGGCAGATTGCTTTAGCCTTTTGATCCGCTCCGCACCGTTGCCGAAGGGAATCAAGCTCAGCGATGGCATAGTCAAGTTCAACGGGCAGCAGGACCCCCGAATTTGGCTCGATGACTTCATAACTGCTGTCAAGATCAGCGGCGGATCTTGAGACAACGCCCTCCAGTTGCTATCACTGCATCTAAAGGATAACGCAAGGGCATGGCTAAATAATCTCGCACCAGATAGCATCCGCTCTTGGGAAGAATTTCGGCAAGCGTTCATCGCCAACTTCCGAGGCACTTCACGACGACCTACGTCGTTCGAAGAACTACGCCTATGCGTGCAGAGAACTGGAGAAAACCTAAGATCATACATCTCACGGTGGATCAACCTCCGAAACACGACGGAAAACATCTCGCCCGAAAGGGCCATCGATGCTTTTCGCGATGGCCCCTTCCGACGCGATTTCAAGGAAGAGCTCGGACGCTGCAAGCCAAGGACCGTCGACCACCTCGTGAGCTTGGCGAATGAATGGGCCGATGGCGAAGACTCCATCGCGACTCCCAGAAGCCGCCGTCGATCAGCATAACGCGATATCGACGCGAAAGACCAGTTCCACTCCGGGTCCCGAAAAAAGGGTCGTCGGAACCGCTACGACAACACGGAGAATACAGACATGGTAGCAGCAGGCTACGTACACGAAGATCATGAAGACAACCGCGACTTACCACGACAAGGAAACAATTACCATGGCAGCAGCAGCAGAAGTGCCGGTCGTGACTCGAAGCCAAGCAAGGAGTGGCGTCGACGACAGCCACAGCTGTCGGCAGAGGAGATGCTTGATAGCGGATGCCCAAGGCATACATATCTCGACAAGGACGGAGTACGAAGACCGGCGCACCTCCTCATCGAATGTAGAGAGTTCCTTCGCCTCAACCGTGCACTCCAAGAGAGGATGGGCACCGAGCAGCCAGTGGCGGGGGCGATAGCCTACAACGCTCCACCACCGCCGCCTAACCCACCAGCGAACGTCGTACAGCAGGGCCACCAGGCCGCCACGATCCAGCAAGTCGAGCCGCGACAGCCGACCAACGAGGAAGAAGAGTTCCCGCCGCCGAGAGGTTTCGTGCCCATGATTCAGAGAGGGCGCCCGATGAAGAAAGTCCAGCGGAAGCGCACAAGAGAAGTATTTCACGCCGAACACGCGCCACCTGCCACTCCCGAATATCTGAACTGGTCCGAACATCCGATCGGTTTCGACAGGTCAGATCATCCGCCGAAGATCCCACGCCAGGGACACCATGCCTTGGTTCTCGAAGCGCAGATAGGGGGTTTCACCTCGAAAAAGGTGTTCATGGACGGAGGTAGCAGCTTGACCCTCATCTACGCAGACACGCTGCGAAAGATCAAGATCCCGCTAAACAATCTCCTGCCCACGGAGACCTCCTTCCACGGAATCGTCCCAGGGAAGCCGACGTACCCATTAGGGGCGATACATCTCGACGTCATCTTCGGCACACCAGCAAATTTCAGAAAGGAGAAGATCGAATTCGAGGTCGTCGAGTGTCCCTCACAGTACCACGCCATCCTCGGGCGACCAGCGTTCGCCCGGTTCATGGCGGTACCGCACTACGCTTACCTCAAGCTGCGGATGCCCGCAAACAGAGGACCACTGACGATCAGCGGCAGCTTCGCTCGATCCGAAAATTGCGACAAGGATTTCAACACCATGTCCCAAACTTTCGGGGTGCACGAGGAGCTGCACCATATTCGGGAAGCCACTGTGATGGACATCGATCCACCGGCGCAGCAGAATGCCCTAGAACTGTCGTTCGATGCCACCAAGGATACCCGAGAGCACCAGATCCACCCGACGGATCCAACCAAGACGGCGCGGGTGTCGAACTCCCTCTCTCCCGCATAGGAAAGCGCGCTCGTCGAGTTCCTCCGTGAGCACTGGAGGATGTTCGCTTGGTGTCCAGCAGATATGCCAGGCATCCCCAGGGAACTTGCCGAGCACGAGCTTAAGATCTTTCCCAACACGAAACCGATCAAGCAGTCCATGCGCCGGTATAATCCAGAGAAGGCCAAGTCGATGGGCGAAGAAATCAACCGCCTCCTCGAAGCCAAGTTCATCAGAGAGATCAAGAAAGCTACATGGCTTTCGCCACCAGTGATGGTGGAGAAGAAGGACACCAAGATCTACAGGATGTGCATCGACTTCACGGCCTTAAATAAGCACTGCTCGAAGGACTACTTCCCCCTGCCCCGAATCGACCAGATCATCGATTCCACTGCAGGATGCGAGCGCCTTTCGTTCCTCGACGCCTACTCCGGGTACAACCAGATACGGCTGAAAGTAGAAGACAAAGACAAGACGGCGTTCATCACCCCGCACGGGGTATACTGCTACATGACGATGCCCTTCAGGCTCAACAACGCCGGAGCCACCTATCAACGGTGCATGCAGGCGTGCCTAAAGGAGCAAATTGGCCGCAACATCGAGGTCTACGTAGACGACATTGTCATCAAGACCGCGAAGGCAGACAACCTACTCGATGACCTTGGAGAAACCTTCGCCAACCTCGACAGATACAGCATCAAGCTCAACCCGAAGAAATGCTCTTTCGGGGTACCCACCGGCCAACTACTGGGCTACCTCATCTCCGAGAGAGGAATCGAAGGTAACCCAGAGAAGATACAGGCCATCATCAACATGCAGCCTCCAAGGACGCTTCGACATGTCCAACAGTTGACAGGTCGACTCGCAACGCTTAGCCGCTTCATCAGCAAGCTCGGCGAAAAAGCACTCCCTTTTTATCGGCTACTTCGGAAAACAGACAACTTCACGTGGACCGAGGAGGCGCAAACCGCGTTCGACGACCTCAAAAGACGCCTGTCGACCTCCCCAGTTCTCGTCACACCTCGAGAGAAAGAGCCGATGTTGCTATACATCGCGGCCACGAATCAGGTGGTCAGCTCAGTACTCGTGGTCGAACGCGCGGAAGAAGGCAAGGAGCACGGGGTACAGAGGCCTGTGTACTACCTAAGCGAAGTTTTATCTCCGACCAAGCAAAGATACCCCCATTATCAGAAGCTAGCATACGCTATCTACATGACGGGGAAGAAGTTGCCGCACTACTTCGAATGCCACTCCATCATAGTGGTGGCCTCGAATCCAGTTTCCAGCATCCTCAACAACCCAGACGCCACAGGGCGTGTATCGCTATGGGGAATCACGCTGGGGCCTTGGGAGATCACGTACCAGCGCCAGTCCGCAATCAAGTCCCAAGGCCTACCGGATTTCATAGTCGAATGGACGGAAGCTCAGATGCCCGAACTCCCAGACCTGTCGAACAGCTGGACCATATTTGTCGATGGATCCAAGCGGGTTTCGGGAGCAGGAGCAGGAGTGGCTCTTGTATCACCACAGGGGGACAGGATGCGCTATGTTCTCCGCATGCATTTCCCAAATCCCTCGAACAACGAGGCAGAGTACAAAGCCGTTCTTCATGGTATGCGCATGGCAAAAGCTTGCGGGGCTACCCGCATCAAGATCCATGGAGACTCAAACCTTATCGCCCAGCAAGTCATGAAGGAGTGCGACGCAACCTGTGCAAACATGATTGCATATCGAGCCATGTACAATAAGCTCGAAGGTGAGTTCGAGGGCTGCGAAGTGACGCACATCGGCAGAGAAAGCAATGAAGAGGCAGACAACCTGGCCAACGTCGGGTCGAGGTGCCTCCCAATACCACCCGGAGTCTTCTTCGAAGAGATATTCGAGCGCTCCGTCAAGATCAAACCAGTGACCAACCCGGCGTTAACAACACGCTCGGGGGCTCGGCAGGCCAGCACCGCCCCAGCAACAGGAACAGAAGATCTCTCGAAAGACGTGGGCACAGTCATGCTCGTCGAAGCAACATGGACAAAGCCATATCTAGCCTACCTGATGCGGGGCGAGCTCCCAGAAGACCCTATCCATCGCTGCCAAGTCATGCGGCGTTCCAAGGCCTTCACGATAATCAACGGGGAGCTCTACAAACGCAGCACCACAGGAGTGCTCCAACGGTGCATCGCACAGGAAGATGGGATCGCTCTTCTTCGAGAAATCCATGAAGGAACCTGTGGGCACCACGCTTGCAGCCGAACCCTCGTAGCCAAGGCTTTTCGATCAGGGTTCTACTGGCTATCCGCCCTCTACGACGCCAGGAACATTGTCCAGCACTGCGAAGCATGCCAGTTATTCGCCACCAAGCCTCATGCACCTGCGTCCGAACTGCACACCATCCCTGTGGCCTGGCCCTTCGCACAGTGGGGGCTCGATCAAGTGGGGCCTCTCCCCAAATCGTCCCGAGGAGGTCATACCTACCTACTGGTCGCAGTGGACAAGTTTTCCAAATGGATAGAAGCTGTTCCGGTCACCAACCAAGAGGCGACCACGGCGGTCAAGTTCTTCGAATCCATTGTCTACCGGTACGGCGTCCCGAACAGCATTATCACCGACAACGGCACCAACTTCACCTCGGGTGAATTCCAGGACTTCGCCAAAAACCTCGGCATCAAGCTCAAGTACGCTTCGGTAGCGCACCCCAAGTCAAATGGCCAGGTCGAAAAAGCCAACGGACTTGTATGCGGAGGCCTGAAGAAGCGACTGCTTCGACCTCTCAAACGCGCAGCAGGCGCCTGGGTCGAGGAACTGCCTTCGGTGCTCTGGAGCCTACGAACAACACCCAATTCGTCGACGGGCTATACACCTTTCTTCTTGCTCTTCGGAGCAGAAGCAGTACTACCCACGGATGTGCGCTACAGCGCGCCACGTGTGGTCGCCTACGTCGAGGAAGATGCGGACAAGGCGTTAGCGGGCGCCCAAGATCTACTAGACGAAGCTCGAGATGTCGCCCTCGTTCGATCGACGGTTTATCAGCAGAGCCTCCGCAACTACCACAGCAGGCGGGTACGCGGACGCTCATTCGAGCCGGGCAACCTTGTGCTCCGCCTCAAGCAGACAAGCACGTCGAAGCTGGAGCCGCCATGGGAAGGGCCGTACCTCGTCCACGAGGTCATCCCAGGAGGAGCATACCGCCTACGCAACCCGAAAACGGGAAAAGACGTAGAAAACCCATGGAACGCCGCGCAGCTGCGCCGCTTCTATCCTTAGCTAGCAAAGCTGTCTCCTCTACCCCCTCTACTTTGTAATCAAATGCCGGCAGCAGTCCGCGCTCAACATTGTGCCTTCGGCACCAAGCAATAAAGTTCGAGTTCCTCACTTCATGAATCGACATCTCTGTATACTCACGCTCGGGGGCTTTGCCTTTCGACCCACGCTCGGGGGCTTCGCCCATGCTCGAGGGCTTCGCCCATGCTCGGGGGCTTTGCCTTTCGACCCACGCTCGGGGGCTTTGCCTTTTGACCCACGCTCGGGGGCTTTGCCTTTCGACCCACGCTCGGGGGCTTTGCCTTTCGACCCACGCTCGGGGGCTTTGCCTTTCGACCCACGCTCAGGGGCTTCGCCCATGCTCGGGGTTTTCGCCTACGCTCGAGGTCCTCGCCTACGCTCAAGGGCCTCGCCCACGCTCGAGGTTTTTCGCCTACGCTCGGGGGCTCCACTCTACGCTCAGGGGCTGCGCTTCCTCGACCTACGCTCGGGGCTCGGGAGCTTCGCTTTTTCGCCCCAGACAAACAAGACACATATACAATATATACATAAAGGAGAGATACAGATGCAGCCACATAGCTAGTTCATGGCGCCGCGGTGCCTTGGCTTGCTCTTTGACGATCACTTTCGGTGATAATCTGTCGAGCGATACATTCGCCTGTGCCTCTACAAGCAGCATAGTGGTGCTCCATATCATAGCGACCACTGGGGGATGGAGGAAGCGTCTTCAGGAGCTCTAGGTCGATCTCAGGATAATGTGCACGTACAAAAGAAAGGGCAACCACGGCTCCGCAGCGCAAATGCTCCCGGACAAAGGAGTACACGGCATTTCCGTTCTCGAACCGGTCGAGCAGCGCCGGCAGACCTTCGGGCTGTCTGTTCAAAGGGAACATCACCTGGTGCACCAGAGCAAGAGCGCCTCGGCTCGTCTCAGCCAACACTCCAGCTTGGGCGATCCTGTCCCGAAGAAGTGTCAGCTTCATCGCCTTCGACCGGTCCGCCCAGAAATTGTCCGCAATCGAATTGGCGTGCGTCTGAGCAGCAAGAAGGTGCGCGTTCACACGCCGGGCTTCAGCTGCGCTGTCGAGGCACACATCTACAGAAGAAAGAAGAAGGTTAAATTCGAAAAAATCGAACAGCGAAGCAAGGACACCGAAAACTCACATTGTAGAGCTTTTCCTAAGCTCTCAACTTCATCAAGCAGAAACTTCTCGGCGTCGGCAGCCAGCGACGCCTTCGACAGAGCAATGTCGACCCTAGCAGTAACTATCTTCATCTGGCGTTGCGTATTCTGGACTTGGTCACGCAAAGATCGAATCAGCGCCAATTCGCTCGAGGAAGGTGTTCTTCGCTCAACGGCACCAGAGGTACTGCCAACCGTTTCGTACGAAACGGGCCAAGCGCCGGAGATCGGAGAAAGACCCTGCACGAGAAGCCGGGCATCACACACAAGCATCGGAAACCAAATGTCAAATGGATTAACAGAATAGAAGAACAAATTTTACAGCAGAAAGGAGTCCTAATCACAGTCTAAGTCTTCGACGCGGTACCACAAAAGTTATTTACAGAGGTGCGGCAGAAGCACTACTCGCACTATGCTGAGCTACCAGCCTTGCTAGACGGCGCGCCAGATGCGCCGCGTTTTCGAGCCTTCGCCGCCGCGTGTTTCTCGTTTCTCTCGGCCAAGAAGCTCGTCATCCGGGCAGCCAGATCACAAGCGTGAGCAACATAACTCTTGGCGGACTTGTCGCGTCCGTCCTTGTCTTTGGGATATGTGCTCGTGATCTTGTCAGCAGCGAACTCCACACCTTGCATCATCATCATGGAGAAGATAGACTCGGAGCCGATTCTTACCTGTCGGCGAACCGCGGCAACTAACGGGTCTTCGCCGTCCGCCTTCACTGCTAGAGCATCGATGATTCCCGCAATGGTGTCGCTGACCGAGTCGGGGATAGACATATCCCGAACGCGAACAAGCGTCGATCGTACCCTCGCCAGGAGGTTGCCAACCTCTCGACTCAGGCGGTCGGCGAGGCCGACGCTGGATTCGAGCCCAGCGGGCTCCTTCATAGCTCCGACGTCCAATTCGGCAGCGGCTGCAAGAAAGAACAAACCGCCAGGTCAACAACAGGACCCTTTGGCACGAAATCTAAACCAGACGAGGTCGAGAACTCACCACGCAAAGCATCGAGCGAAGATTGCAGACGCTGCTGCATGTCTTTTTCCTTCGTTTCGGCCTCTATGCGACGCGTCCTGGCAAGCTCCTGAGCCTTGGTCGACTCGGCCTTCAGCAGGGCGACCTCGTCGGCTAGTTCAGCGGTCTTGGCCTTCAGACCCGAATTCTCGGCCGCGAGGTCATCCAGCTGCGCCTTCAAGGACGTCTTGTCGGCGGCAGCTTGTGTGGCGATCCCTGATCATTCAGGAAAGAGCAGCGTTACGAATAAAAGAGTCAAGATCAGAACTGGAAGTTAGGGAAAAAGAAGCTGTACTCACGTCGTATGTCCTCGAGCTGCTCGGGCAGTTTTCGGTTTTCTTCTTCCAAGGCGAAGAAGCTCCTACAAACTTTTGATAGATCCCTAACAATGGGCTAAAGAAGAAACAAGAGATCAACCCTCGAGTCATCGTTCGGAGGGCAAGCCTAAGTGTAAACACTTAGGCTCAACATCGGGGGCTACTAATGGTCAAACACACGAAGCGCAAGTTCGGAATCTTTGGACTTACATGGTTGTTAGGACCGGAAGGTTCGCCAGACGAAGAAACAAGGACGAACTCGTGCTCCATCATTTTCTTCTTCGAAGAGGTCGAAGGCTTTGCAAGAACGGCTTCGGGGGCGGCGACATCGGTGGCCTTCTCCTGCGAGTCCGCTGTTTCTTCGAGGGCGTCATCATGGGGTTGGACTCGATATTGGTCCTGGTCTCCCGGACATGTCGATGTCCCCTCGGAAGAAGATCTGAAGCAAATATTGATGTCAAAGCAAAGCAACGGATTCGAAGCAAGTTCACGGGATGTATAAGTTCTGCAAGGAAAACTTACGACGCGTCAATCCCGAATTTTGGGATGATCTTCTTCTCTGTTCGAGGAGGAGGACGGCAGCTCAAAGGCGAGGCAGGGATCGCGCTGTCACCATCATCGCCCGAAGTGAAACGGGTATCATCGAAGTCTTCTGAGTCATCGACAACATCTGTAGTTCGCTGTCTTTTCGGGGCTCTCGACGGAGATGGAGCAGCAGAGGTCGATCCCTCCGGCACTTCGGTAAAATTGCGCCCCGGATATTCACCCATCTCGGGCTGGGGCGGATAGCATCGAGCTACCTCGATTACCTATACAGGGATATAAATTGCATTCAATATTGGTCGATACAGCTATGGAATGAAAGTGGTATGCAATTAAGATCAGCATCGTACCTCGGTGCGGGGAAAGGCTTTGCTGAAGGCCACTGCGCCGAAGATTTTCGGCACTGGAGACTTCTTCTTAATGTTCGTGACAGCGCGCACACACTCGTCGATTTCAGCCTCGCGCAGCTCATCTTGGGAGATTCGGGTCGAATCCCGATGATCACTGTAGTCCCACATACAGTGGGCTCGAGCAGCGAGAGGCTGGATTCGACGCTCGATGAAGGTTCGGATCAGCTGGATGCCCGAAAGTTCTTTCTTCGGAGTAGCCCGAAGCTGTTGGATCTTCTCCATCAGTGGCTCCGTGATCTTCATCTCCTCGTCAGAAAGGTCGTGCTTCCAAGACATGCGAGGTCGGAGGATGCCAGTGGGCTGAAATTCCTCAAGTCCAAAATTTTCGCCGTTGGAGGATTGGTCCTTGGCGTAGTACCATTTCGTCCTCCAGTCGGGGTTGTTTTCGGGTGTTTGAAGATTAAAGTATTCCACGTCCGGGCGCACTGAGCAGCCGAAACCGCCGGTCTGGAAAGGAAGGGGACGCCGGACAACAAAAATCCGACGCCAAAGTGCCCAATGGGGTTCGATCCCCAGAAAACATTCACAAAGCGTGATAAAGCACGCAATGTGGAGGATGGTATTGGGATTCAGATCATGGAGCTGAATCCCATACGCAAAAAGAAGACCGCAGAGGAAAGGATGTGGAGGAAGAGACAAACCCCGCAGCAAGAAGGCAATAAAAATTACCCAGAATCCAGGAGGAGGCCGGGGAACGATCTCAGGGCCGGCGGCAAGCGACTCCGCCGGCGTGTTCTTCAGGAGGCCCATCTTCTCGGCCTGGGACAGCTCCTTGTCCCCGACCTTGGTCTGGACCCAACGGCCAACGGCGGAGCCGTCAGCGTCGGCCGTCTTGCTCTTCTTGGCGGCGGCGCCAGTGGTGGCGCCGGCGGCGGTGGAGCTCCTCTTGCCCATGGGCTCGGTGCGCAGCGAGAGCCGTGGAAATGGGTGCAGGCGGAGGAGGCAACTGCTGTGAGGCGCGAGGAGGAATACGGTGGCGGCGGAGTAGGCTAAACTGTATATCCCGCCGCTGTTATTTATTTCTCCTCTGGAAATCTACGTCAGATCTCAGCCGTCCGTGACGAAGCGGAAACGACCAAGCCGATCCAGCCGTCCACGTGTCAGCATGTGGGAGCCGCGGTGTCAACTACGCACGATAATCAAGGAAACCGTGCCGGTTATTTCTCACTCACGCGTGGGACGTGCGGTCAAACACTGTCAACGGCCGGGACGTGCAGCCGGAGGGCCCACTATACGTCTAGTCCTGTCAGGGTCAGGCCATTCCTGCAGAGGATGGCGTGACAACTCGAGGAAGCATATCGTCAGCGATGACGCGTTTCTTTGGGCGAGCTGACCCTTTTTGACTCAAAGGGCGAAGCTAACAAGGTTTTTTTTTGGGCATTAAAGGTACGTGCCGCTTGCAGTCAGATGATTTCTCGACCGAATTTTCCTTGGGGTTTTGGTACTCCTTCTTCTTGTGTTTCCCAAACATACTCAAGGTTTTTCGGCGACTCTGTTTTTGCTTCGAATTGGGTTTTCGAGCGAGGAATGCTTACTCATTCGAGGCCGGACTTCGGTCCTTCGAATCGTCTTTTTCGGGCCAGCAGCGCCTTCAAGTTATTCGAGGCCGGACTTCGGTCCTTCGAATCGTCTTTTTCGGGCCAGCAGCGCCTTGAAGTTATTCGAGGCCGGACTTCGGTCCCTCGAATCATCTTTTTTCGGGCCACAGTGCCTTCAAGTTATTCCAGGCCGGACTTCGGTCCCTCGAATCGTCTCTTTTGGGCCAGCAGCGCCTTCAAGCTATTCGAGGCTGGGCTTCGGTCCCTCGAATTGTTTTAGACGGTCTAGCGATACCTTTTAAAATGTTTGAGCTTGAATCACGGACCCTCGGAACGCATCCCTAGGCCGCCTGCGTCTTCATTATGTTCGGATAAGGGCTGATGCCTTTTTGAGCCTTCCTTTTGGGCTATCAACGCTCCTCATTCAACATGCCCGAATCTTGGTGGCCATATACCAGTTCGGATGCCGTATGTCAAATACGAAGGTAAGTCCATAGTTAGCAACACTGGACGGCCCGGTATTCGTATCAAACGCGCTCTGCCGGAAATTTTCTATACCTACGGTATGAAGTTTGCACCGATGGACGCATCGGGAGCCTCACAATGAACTGGGCTCCGACCTGGTAAGTCCGACGCGGCTCGGGTCGGGGTAGCGCCAGCCCACACGGGTTCGAGTCGGGGGACTCGAATCTGAGTAAGCTAACCGAATGTTTTTGCGGCTATGCAATTAACTGAGACCCGGCGTGAGTCTCAGGCCGGTTATGCGCATCCCTCTGCAAACCCGACTTAGCACTTTCGAGGCACTGAATGAGCGTAGCTCAAAATTTTCATATCTAACAAGTGTATTACTCGAATGTTTTCTGTGTTTTTTCGGTTCTACAGACCAGGCTCGCATATCGGGTGCGGCTAGGAGGACTTTCGGGTAGAGTCCCTGCCATAGTCTTCGGCTATCCCAGGCACTCGGGGGCTACTGACGAAGGAATGACAAATGGGCCCCCGATATTTGCCTACCTGGTTTTCGGTCCAGGGGAGGGCTCTCTCGAAGGGCTCTTGAGGCCCATCAAGGCAGGCGGTCTAGTGTGGCCCAAGAGCTAAGCTTGACGTGCAAGTAAGGACTCAAAGAACCAGAGTTAGATTAGGTTTCATTTGAGTACTAATCCAATCTGTATCTGGCTTGAGGGACCATCCCGAGACCCAGCCTTCGCATATAAAAGGCTGGAAGGGAGGTCTCGAAACCCTAGACGCTTTTCCACCCACCTCACGCCGGAGCGCTCAACAACACCGAGCTCTCTGTTTTGGCTAGATGCAATCTACGCCGCCATTGTAGCCCCATCGTCAAAGCCACCCCATCAATACAAAGTCAGACAAGCAGGACGTAGGCCTTTTACCTTTCGAGGGGCCAAACCTGGGTAAACCCTGTGTTCCTTTGCTTTCGTCTGATCGCCGTCGAGTTCGCCAGGTCCCCAATACGCTTCCTAGATCGAAAGCCCTTCGACATGTATCCCCGGCAATGCCCATGTCGAAGGGCTTTCGATCTAGGAAGCGTATTGGGGACCTGGCGAACTCGACGGCGATCAGACAAAAGCAAAGGAACATAGGGTTTACCCAGGTTCGGCCCCCTCGAAAGGTAAAAGGCCTACGTCCTGCTTGTCTGACTTTGTATTGATGGGGCGGCTTTGACGATGGGGTTACAATGGCGACGTAGATTGGATCTAGCCAAACAGAGAGCTCGGTGTTGTTGAGCGCTCCGGCGTGAGGTGGGTGGAAAAGCGTCTAGGGTTTCGAGACCTCCCTCCCAGCCTTTTATATGCGAAGGCTGGGTCTCGGGATGGTCCCTCAAGCCAGATATAGATTGGATTGGTACTCAAACGAAACCTAATCTAACTCCGGTTCTTCAAGTCCTTACTTGCACGCCAAGCTTAGCTCCTGGGCCACACTAGACCGCCTGCCTTGATGGGCCTCAAGAGCCCTTCGAGAGAGCCCTCCCCTGGACCGAAAACCAGGTAGGCAAATATCGGGGGGCCGTTTGTCATTCCTTCGTCAGTAGCCCCCGAGTGCCTGGGATAGCCAAAGACTACGGCAGGGACTCCACCCGAAAGTCCTCCTAGCCGCACCCGATATGCGAGCCTGGTCTGTAGAACCGAAAAAACACAGAAAACATTCGAGTAATACACTTGTTAGATATGAAATTTTCGAGCTACGCTCATTCAGAGCCTCGAAAGTGCTAAGTCGGGTTTGCAGAGGGATGCGCATAACCGGCCTGAGACTCACGTCGGGTCTCAGTTAATTGCATAGCCGCAAAAACATTCGGTTAGCTTACTCAGATTCGAGTCCCCCGACTCGAACCCGCCTATGCTGGCGCTACCCCGACCCGAGCCGCGTTGGAATTACCAGGTCGGAGCCCAGTTCATTGTGAGGCACCCGATGCGTCCATCGGTGCAAACTTCATACGTAGGTATAGAAAATTTCCGGCAGAGCGCGTTTGATACGAATACCGGGCCATCCAGTGTTGCTAACTGTGGACTTACCTTCGTATTTGACATACGGCATCCGAACTGGTATATGGCCACCAAGATTCGGGCATGTTGAATGAGGAGCGTTGATAGCCCAAAAGGAAGGCTCGAAAAGGCATCACCCCTTATCCGAACATAATGAAGACGCAGGCGGCCTAGGGATGCATTCCGAGGGTCCGTGATTCAAGCTCAAACATTTTAAAAGGTATCGCTAGACCGTCTAAAACAATTCGAGGGACCGAAGCCCAGCCTCGAATAGCTTGAAGGCGCTGCTGGCCCGAAAGAGACAATTCGAGGGACCGAAGTCCGGCCTCGAATAACTTGAAGGCACTGCTGGCCTGAAAAAAGACGATTCGAGGGACCGAAGTCCAGCCTCGAATAACTTGAAGGCGCTGCTAGCCCGAAAAAGACGATTCGAAGGACCGAAGTCCGGCCTCGAATAACTTGAAGGCGCTGCTGGCCCGAAAAAGACGATTCGAAGGACCGAAGTCCGGCCTCGAATGAGTAAGCATTCCTCGCTCGAAAACCCAATTCGAAGCAAAAACAGAGTCGCCGAAAAACCTTGAGTATGTTTGGGCAACACAAGAAGAAGGAGTACCAAAACCCCAAGGAAAATTTGGTCGAGAAATCATCTGACTGCAAGCGGCACGTACCTTTAATGCCCGAAAAAAAACCTTGTTAGCTTCGCCCTTTGAGTCGAAAAGGGTCAGCTCGCCCAAAGAAACGCGTCATCGCTGACGATATGCTTCCTCGAGTTGTCACGCCATCCTCTGCAGGAATGGCCTGACCCTGACAGGACTAGACGTATAGTGGGCCCTCCGGCTGCACGTCCCGGCCGTTGACAGTGTTTGACCGCACGTCCCACGCGTGAGTGAGAAATAACCGGCACGGTTTCCTTGATTATCGTGCGTAGTTGACACCGCGGCTCCCACATGCTGACACGTGGACGGCTGGATCGGCTTGGTCGTTTCCGCTTCGTCACGGACGGCTAAGATCTGACGTAGATTTCCAGAGGAGAAATAAATAACAGCGGCGGGATATACAGTTCAGCCTACTCCGCCGCCACCGTATTCCTCCTCGCGCCTCACAGCAGTTGCCTCCTCCGCCTGCACCCATTTCCACGGCTCTCGCTGCGCACCGAGCCCATGGGCAAGAGGAGCTCCACCGCCGCCGGCGCCACCACTGGCGCCGCCGCCAAGAAGAGCAAGACGGCCGACGCTGACGGCTCCGCCGTTGGCCGTTGGGTCCAGACCAAGGTCGGGGACAAGGAGCTGTCCCAGGCCGAGAAGATGGGCCTCCTGAAGAACACGCCGGCGGAGTCGCTTGCCGCCGGCCCTGAGATCGTTCCCCGGCCTCCTCCTGGATTCCGGGTAATTTTTATTGCCTTCTTGCTGCGGGGTTTGTCTCTTCCTCCACATCCTTTCCTCTGCGGTCTTCTTTTTGCGTATGGGATTCAGCTCCATGATCTGAATCCCAATACCATCCTCCACATTGCGTGCTTTATCACGCTTTGTGAATGTTTTCTGGGGATCGAACCCCATTGGGCACTTTGGCGTCGGATTTTTGTTGTCCGGCGTCCCCTTCCTTTCTAGACCGGCGGTTTCGGCTGCTCAGTGCGCCCGGACGTGGAATACTTTAATCTTCAAACACCTGAAAACAACCCCGGCTGGAGGACGAAATGGTACTACGCCAAGGACCAATCCTCCAACGGCGAAAATTTCGGACTTGAGGAATTTCAGCCCACTGGCATCCTCCGACCTCGCATGTCTTGGAAGCACGACCTTTCTGACGAGGAGATGAAGATCACAGAGCCACTGATGGAGAAGATCCAACAGCTTCGGGCTACTCCGAAGAAAGAACTTTCGGGCATCCAGCTGATCCGAACCTTCATCGAGCGTCGAATCCAGCCTCTCGCTGCTTGAGCCCACTATATGTGGGACTACAGTGATCGTCGGGATTCGACCCGCATCTCCCAAGATGAGCTGCGCGAGGCTGAAATCGATGAGTGCGTGCGCTCTGTCACGAACATTAAGAAGAAGTCTCCAGTGCCAAAAATCTTTGGCGCAGTGGCCTTCAGCAAAGCCTTTCCCCGCACCGAGGTACGATGCTGATCTTAATCGCATACCACTTTCATTCCATAGCTATATCGACCAATATTGAATGCAATTTATATCCCTGTATAGGTAATCGAGGTAGCTCGATGCTATCCGCCCCAGCCCGAGATGGGTGAATATCCGGGGCGCGATTTTACCGAAGTGCCAGAGGGATCGACCTCCGCTGCTCCATCTCCGTCGAGAGCCCCGAAAAGACAGCGAACTACAGATGTTGTCGATGACTCGGAAGACTTCGATGATACCCGTTTCACTTCGGGCGATGATGGTGACAGCGCGATCCCTGCCTCGCCTTTGAGCTGCCGTCCTCCTCCTCGAACAGAGAAGAAGATCATCCCAAAATTCGGGATCGACGCGTCATAAGTTTTCCTTGCAGAACTTATACATCCTGTGAACTTGCTTCCAATCCGTTGCTTTGCTTTGACATCAATATTTGCTTCAGATCTTCTTCCGAGGGGACATCGACGTGTCCGGGAGACCAGGACCAATATCGAGTCCAACCCCATGATGACGCCCTCGAAGAAATAGCGGACTCGCAGGAGAAGGCCACTGATGTCGCCGCCCCTGAAGCCGTTCTTGCGAAGCCTTCGACCTCTTCAAAGAAGAAATGATGGAGCACAAGTTCGTCCTTGTTTCTTCGTCTGGCGAACCTTCCGGTCCTAACAACCATGTAAGTCCAAAGATTCCGAACTTGCGCTTCGTGTGTTTGACCATTAGTAGCCCCCGAGGGTGAGCCTAAGTGTTTACACTTAGGCTTGCCCTCCAAACGATGACTCGAGGGTTGATCTCTTGTTTCTTCTTTAGCCCGTTGTTAGGGATCTATCAAAAGTTTGTAGGAGCTTCTTCGCCTTGGAAGAAGAAAACCGAAAACTGTTCGAGCAGCTCGAGGACATACGACGTGAGTACAGCCTCTTTTTCCCTAACTTCCAGTTCTGATCTTGACTCTTTTATTCGTAATGCTGCTCTTTCCTGAATGATCAGGGATCGCCACACAAGCTGCCGCCGACAAGACGTCCTTGAAGGCGCAGCTGGATGACCTCGCGGCCGAGAATTCGGGTCTGAAGGCCAAGACCGCTAAACTAGCCGACGAGGTCGCCCTGCTGAAGGCCGAGTCGACCAAGGCTCAGGAGCTTGCCAGGACGCGTCGCATAGAGGCCGAAACGAAGGAAAAAGACATGCAGCAGCGTCTGTAATCTTCGCTCGATGCTTTGCATGGTGAGTTCTCGACCTCGTCTGGTTTAGATTTCGTGCCAAAGGGTCCTGTTGTTGACCTGGCAGTTTGTTCTTTCTTGCAGCCGTTGCCGAATTGGACGTCAGAGCTATGAAGGAGCCCGCTGGGCTCGAATCCAGCATCGGCCTCGTCGAGCGCCTGAGTCGAGAGGTTGGCAATTTCCTGGCGAGGGTACGATTGACGCTTGTTCGCGTTCGGGATACGTCTATCCCCGACTCGGTCAGCGACACCATTGTGGGAATCACCGATGCTCTAGCAGTGAAGGCGGACGGCGAAGACCCGTTAGTTGCCGCGGTTCGCCGACAGGTAACAATCGGCTCCGAGTCTGTCTTCTCCATGATGATGATGCATGGTGTGGAGTTCGATGCTAACAAGATCACGAGCACATATCCCAAAGACAAGGACGGACGCGACAAGTCCGCCAAGAGTTATGTTGCTCACGCTCGTGATCTGGCTGCCCGGATGACGAGCTTCTTGGCTGAGAGAAACGAGAAACGCGCGGCGGCGAAGGCTCGAAAACGCGGCGCATCTGGCGCGCCGTCTAGCAAGGCCGGTAGCTCAGCATAGTGCGAGTAGTGCTTCTGCCGCACCTCTGTAAATAACTTTTGTGGTACCGCGTCGAAGACTTAGACTGTGATTAGGACTCCTTTCTGCTGTAAAACTTGTTCTTCTGTTCTGTTAATCCATTTGACATTTGGTTTCCGATGCTTGTGTGTGATGCCCGGCTTCTCGTGCAAGGTCTTTCTCCGATCTCCGGCGCTTGGCCCGTTTCGTATGAAACGGTTGGCAGTACCTCTGGTGCCGTTGAGCGAAGAACACCTTCCTCGAGCGAATTGGCGCTGATTCGATCTTTGCGTGACCAACTCCAGAATACGCAACGTCAGCTGAAGGTAGTTACTGCTAGGGTCGACGTTGCTCTGTCGAAGGCGTCGCTGGCTGCCGACGCCGAGAAGTTTCTGCTTGATGAAGTTGAGAGCTTAGGAAAAGCTCTACAATGTGAGTTTTTGGTGTCCTTGCTTCGCTGTTCGATTTTGTCGAATTTAACCTTCTTCTTTCTTCTGTAGATGTGTGCCTCGACAGCGCAGCTGAAGCCCGGCGTGTGAACGTGCACCTTCTTGCTGCTCAGACGCACGCCAATTCGATTGCGGACAATTTCTGGGCGGACCGGTCGAAGGCGATGAAGCTGACACTTCTTCGGGACAGGATCGCCCAAGCCGGAGTGTTGGCTGAGACAAGCCGAGGCGCTCTTGCTCTGGTGCACCAGGTGATGTTCCCTTTGAACAGACAGCCCGAAGGTCTGCCGGCGCTGCTCGGCCGGTTCGAGAACGGAAATGCCGTGTACTCCTTTGTCCGGGGGCATTTGCGCTGCGGAGCCGTGGTTGCCCTTTCTTTTGTACGTGCACATTATCCTGAGATCGACCTGGAGCTCCTGAAGATGCTTCCTCCGTCCCCCAGTGGTCGCTATGATATGGAGCACCACTATGCTGCTTGTAGAGGCACAGGCGAATGTATCGCTCGACGGATTATCACCAAAAGTGATCGTCAGAGAGCAAGCCAAGGCGCCGCGGCGCCATGAACTAGCTATGTGGCTGCATCTGTATCTCTGCTTTATGTATATATTGTATATGTGTCTTGTTTGTCTGGGGTGAAAAAGCGAAGCTCCCGAGCCCCGAGCGTAGGTTGAGGAAGCGCAGCCCCTGAGCGTAGAGTGGAGCCCCCGAGCGTAGGCGAAAAACCTCGAGCGTGGGTGAGGCCCTTGAGCGTAGGCGAGGACCTCGAGCGTAGGCGAAAACCCCGAGCGTGGACGAAGCCCCTGAGCGTGGGTCGAAAGGCAAAGCCCCCAAGCGTGGGTCGAAAGGCAAAGCCCCCGAGCGTGGGTCGAAAGGCAATGCCCCCGAGCGTGGGCGAAGCCCCCGAGCGTGGGTCGAAAGGCAAAGCCCCCGAGCGTGGGCGAAACCCCCGAGCGTGGGTCGAAAGGCAAAGCCCCCGAGCGTGAGTCGAAAGGCAAAGCCCCCGAGCGTGGGCGAAGCCCCCGAGCGTGGGTCGAAAGGCAAAGCCCCTGAGCGTGGGCGAAGCCCCCGAGCGTGGGTCGAAAGGCAAAGCCCCCGAGCGTGGGCGAAGCCCCCGAGCGTGGGTCGAAAGGCAAAGCCCCCGAGCGTGGGCAAAGCCCCCGAGCGTGAGTCAAAAGGCAAAGCCCCCGAGCGTGGGCGAAGCCCCCGAGCGTGGGTCGAAAGGCAAAGCCCCCGAGCGTGAGTCGAAAGGCAAAGCCCCCGAGCGTGGGTCGAAAGGCAAAGCCCCCGAGCGTGGGCGAAGCCCCCGAGCGTG
Organism: Dactylis glomerata; assembly: GCA_007115705.1. Classification (NCBI taxonomy): domain Eukaryota; kingdom Viridiplantae; phylum Streptophyta; class Magnoliopsida; order Poales; family Poaceae; genus Dactylis; species Dactylis glomerata. The sequence continues at coordinate 258,061 of QXEO01000683.1, forward strand.
GGCGAAGCCCCCGAGCGTGGGCGAAGCCCCCGAGCGTGGGTCGAAAGGCAAAGCCCCCGAGCGTGGGCGAAGCCCCCGAGCGTGGGTCGAAAGGCAAAGCCCCCGAGCGTGGGCGAAGCCCCCGAGCGTGGGTCGAAAGGCAAAGCCCCCGAGCGTGGGCGAAGCCCCCGAGCGTGGGTCGAAAGGCAAAGCCCCCGAGCGTGGGCAAAGCCCCCGAGCGTGAGTCAAAAGGCAAAGCCCCCGAGCGTGGGCGAAGCCCCCGAGCGTGGGTCGAAAGGCAAAGCCCCCGAGCGTGAGTATACAGAGATGTCGATTCATGAAGTGAGGAACTCGAACTTTATTGCTTGGTGCCGAAGGCACAATGTTGAGTGCGGACTGCTGCCGGCATTTGATTACATAGTAGAGGTGACAGCTTTGCTAGCTAAGGATAGAAGCGGCGCAGCTGCACGGCGTTCCATGGATTTTCTACGTCTTTTCCCATTTTCGGGTTGCGTAGGCGGTATGCTCCTCCTGGGATGACCTCATGGATGAGGTACGGCCCTTCCCATGGCGGCTCCAGCTTCGACGTGCTTGTCTGCTTGAGGCGGAGCACAAGGTTGCCCGGCTCGAATGAGCGTCCGCGTACCCGCCTGCTGTGGTAGTTGCGGAGGCTCTGCTGATAAACCGCTGATCGAACGAGGGCGACATCTCGAGCTTCGTCTAGTAGATCTTGGGCGTCCGCTAACGCCTTGTCCGCATCTTCCTCGACGTAGGCGACCACACGTGGCGCGCTGTAGCGCACATCCGTGGGTAGTACTGCTTCTGCTCTGAAGAGCAGGAAGAAAGGTGTATAGCCCGTCGACGAATTGGGTGTTGTTCGCAGGCTCCAGAGCACCGAAGGCAGTTCCTCGACCCAGGCGCCTGCTGCGCGTTTGAGAGGTCGAAGCAGTCGCTTCTTCAGGCCTCCGTATACAAGTCCGTTGGCTTTTTCGACCTGGCCATTGGACTTGGGGTGCGCTACCGAAGCATACTTGAGCTTGATGCCGAGGTTTTTGGCGAAGTCCTGGAATTCGCCCGAGGTGAAGTTGGTGCCGTTGTCGGTGATAATGCTGTTCGGGACGCCGTACCGGTAGACAATGGATTCGAAGAACTTGACCACCGTGGTCGCCTCTTGGTTGGTGACCGGAACAGCTTCTATCCATTTGGATAACTTGTCCACTGCGACCAGTAGGTAGGTATGACCTCCTCGGGACGATTTGGGGAGAGGCCCCACTTGATCGAGCCCCCACTGTGCGAAGGGCCAGGCCACAGGGATGGTGTGCAGTTTGGACGCAGGTGCATGAGTCTTGGTGGCGAATAACTGGCATGCTTCGCAGTGCTGGACAATGTTCCTGGCGTCGTAGAGGGCGGATAGCCAGTAGAAGCCTGATCGAAAAGCCTTGGCTACGAGGGTTCGGCTGCAAGCGTGGCGCCCACAGGTTCCTTCATGGATTTCTCGAAGAAGAGCGATCCCATCTTCCTGTGCGATGCACCGCTGGAGCACTCCTGTGGTGCTGCGTTTGTAGAGCTCCCCATTGATTATCGTGAAGGCCTTGGAACGCCGCATGACTTGGCGGCGATGGATAGGGTCTTCTGGGAGCTCGCTCCGCATCAGGTAGGCCAGATATGGCTTTGTCCATGTTGCTTCGACGAGCATGACTGTGCCCGCGTCTTTCGAGAGATCTTCTGTTCCTGTTGCTGGGGCGGTGCTGGCCTGCCGAGCCCCCGGGCGTGTTGTTAACGCCGGGTCGGTCACTGGTTTGATCTTGACAGAGCGCTCGAATATCTCTTCGAAGAAGACTCCGGGTGGTATTGGGAGGCACCTCGACCCGACATTGGCCAGGTTGTCTGCCTCTTCATTGCTTTCTCTGCCGATGTGCGTCACTTCGCAGCCCTCGAACTCGCCTTCGAGCTTATCGTACATGGCTTGATATGCAATCATGTTTGCACAGGTTGTGTCGCACTCCTTCATGACTTGCTGGGCGATAAGGTTTGAGTCTCCATGGATCTTGATGCGGGTAGCCCCGCAAGCTTTTGCCATGCGCATACCATGAAGAATGGCTTCGTACTCTGCCTCGTTGTTCGAGGGATTTGGGAAACGCATGCGGAGAATATAGCGCATCCTGTCCCCCTGTGGTGATACAAGAACCACTCCTGCTCCTGCTCCCGAAACCCGCTTGGATCCGTCGACAAATATGGTCCAGCTGTTCGACAGGTCTGGGAGTTCGGGCATCTGAGCTTCTGTCCATTCGGCTATGAAATCCGGTAGGACTTGGGACTTGATTGCGGACTGGCGCTGGTACGTGATCTCCCAAGGCCCCAGCGTGATTCCCCATAGCGATACACGCCCTGTGGCGTCTGGGTTGTTGAGGATGCTGGAAACTGGATTCGAGGCCACCACTATGATGGAGTGGCATTCGAAGTAGTGCGGCAACTTCTTCCCCGTCATGTAGATAGCGTATGCTAGCTTCTGATAATGGGGGTATCTTTGCTTGGTCGGAGATAAAACTTTGCTTAGGTAGTACACAGGCCTCTGTACCCCGTGCTCCTTGCCTTCTTCCGCGCGTTCGACCACGAGTACTGAGCTGACCACCTGATTCGTGGCCGCGATGTATAGCAACATCGGCTCTTTCTCTCGAGGTGTGACGAGAACTGGGGAGGTCGACAGGCGTCGTTTGAGGTCGTCGAACACGGTTTGCGCCTCCTCGGTCCACGTGAAGTTGTCTGTTTTCCGAAGCAGCCGATAAAAAGGGAGTGCTTTTTCGCCGAGCTTGCTGATGAAGCGGCTAAGCGCTGCGAGTCGACCTGTCAACTGTTGGACATGTCGAAGCGTCCTTGGAGGCTGCATGTTGATGATGGCCTGTATCTTCTCTGGGTTACCTTCGATTCCTCTCTCGGAGATGAGGTAGCCCAGTAGTTGGCCGGTGGGTACCCCGAAAGAGCATTTCTTCGGGTTGAGCTTGATGCTGTATCTGTCGAGGTTGGCGAAGGTTTCTCCAAGGTCATCGAGCAGGCTGTCTGCCTTCGCGATCTTGATGACAATGTCGTCTACGTAGACCTCGATGTTGCGGCCAATTTGCTCCTTTAGGCACGCCTGCATGCACCGTTGATAGGTGGCTCCGGCGTTCTTGAGCCCGAAGGGCATCGTCATGTAGCAGTATACCCCGTGCGGGGTGATGAACGCCGTCTTGTCTTCGTCTTCTACTTTCAGCCGTATCTGGTTGTACCCAGAGTAGGCGTCGAGGAACGAAAGGCGCTCGCATCCTGCCGTGGAATCGATGATCTGGTCGATTCGGGGCAGGGGGAAGTAGTCCTTCGGGCAGTGCTTATTTAAGGCCGTGAAGTCGATGCACATCCTGTAGATCTTGGTGTCCTTCGTCTCCACCATCACTGGTGGCGAAAGCCACGTAGCTTCCTTGATCTCTCTGATGAACTTGGCTTCGAGGAGGTGGTTGATTTCTTCGCCCATCGACTTGGCCTTCTCTGGATTATACCGGCGCATGGACTGCTTGACCGGTTTCATGTTGGGAAAGATCTTAAGCTCGTGCTCGGCAAGTTCCCTGGGGATGCCTGGCATATCTGCTGGACACCAAGCGAACATCCTCCAGTGCTCACGGAGGAACTCGACGAGCGCGCTTTCCTATGCGGGAGAGAGGGAGTTCGACACCCGCGCCGTCTTGGTTGGATCCGTCGGGTGGATCTGGTGCTCTCGGGTATCCTTGGTGGCATCGAACGACAGTTCTGGGGCGTTCTGCTGCGCTGGTGGATCGATGTCCATCACAATGGCTTCCCGAATATGGTGCAGCTCCTCGTGCACCCCGAAGGTTTGGGACATGGTGTTGAAATCCTTGTCGCAGTTTTCGGATCGAGCGAAGCTGCCACTGATCGTCAGTGATCCTCTGTTTGCGGACATCCGCAGCTTGAGGTAAGCGTAGTGCGGTACCGCCATGAACCGGGCGAACGCTGGTCGCCCGAGGATGGCGTGGTACTGTGAGGGCCAGTCGACGACCTCGAATTCGATCTTCTCCTTTCTGAAATTTGCTGGTGTGCCGAAGATGACGTCTAGATGTATCGCCCCTAACAGGTACGTCGGCTTCCCTGGGACGATTCCGTGGAAGGAGGTCTCCGTGGGCAGGAGATTGTTTAGCGGGATCTTGATCTTTCACAGCGTGTCTGCGTAGATGAGGTTCAAGCTGCTACCTCCGTCCATGAACACCTTTTTCGAGGTGAAACCCCCTATCTGCGCTTTGAGAACCAAGGCATGGTGTCCTGGGCATGGGATCTTCGGCGGATGATCTGACCTGTCGAAACCGATCGGATGTTCGGACCAGTTCAGATATTCGGGAGTGGCAGGTGGCGCGTGTTCGGCGTGAAATACTTCTCTTGCGCGCTTCCGCTGGACTTTATTCGTCGGGCGCCCTCTCTGAATCATGGGCACGAAACCTCTCGGCGGCGGGAACTCTTCTTCCTCGTTGGTCGGCTGTCGTGGCTCGACTTGCTGGATCGTGGCGGCCTGGTGGCCCTGCTGTACGACGTTCGCTGGTGGGTTAGGCGGCGGTGGTGGAGCATTGTAGGCTATCGCCCCCGCCACTGGCTGCTCGGTGCCCATCCTCTCTTGGAGTGCATGCTTGAGGCGAAGGAACTCTCTACATTCGATGAGGAGGTGCGCCGGTCTTCGTACTCCATCCTTGTCGAGATATGTATGCCTTGGGCATCCGCTATCAAGCATCTCCTCTGCCGACAGCTGTGGCTGTCGTCGATGCCACTCCTTGCTTGGCTTCGAGTCACGGCCGGCACTTCTGCTGCTGCTGCCATGGTAATTGTTTCCTTGTCGCGGTAAGTCGCGGTTGTCTTCATGATCTTCGTGTACGTAGCCTGCTGCTACCATGTCTGTATTCTCCGTGTTGTCGTAGCGGTTCCGACGACCCTTTTTTCGGGACCCGGAGTGGAACTGCTCTTTCGCGTCGACATTGCATTCTGCTGATCGACGGCGGCTTCTGGGAGCCGCTATGGAGTCTTCGCCATCGGCCCATTCATTCGCCAAGCTCATGAGGTGGTCGACGGTCCTTGGCTTGCAGCGTCCGAGCTCTTCCTTGAAATAGCGTCGGAAGAGGCCGTCGCGAAAAGCATCGATGGCCCTTTTGGGCGAGATGTTTTCCGTCGTGTTTCGGACGCTGATCCACCGTGAGATGTATGATCTCAGGTTTTTTCCAGTTCTCTGCACGCATAGGCGTAGTTCTTCGAATGACGTAGGTCGTCGTGAAGTGCCTCGGAAGTTGGCGATGAACGCTTGCCGAAATTCTTCCCAAGAGCGGATGCTATCTGGTGCGAGATTATTCAGCCATTCCCTTGCGTTATCCTTTAGATGCAGCGACAGCAACTGGAGGGCGTTGTCTCTAGATCCGCCGCTGATCTTGACAGCAGTTATGAAGTCATCGAGCCAAATTCGGGGGTCCTGCTGCCCGTTGAACTTGACTATGCCATCGCTGAGCTTGATTCCCTTTGGCAACGGTGCGGAGCGGATCAAAAGGCTAAAGCAATCTGCCTCGCACAGTCCATCGTTGGTGCCGCCGAATGTCTCCGCCTCGCGATCTCCCTCGAAACGGCGCGCTTCGCGCCGCACTCGCGCTTGGTCGACCCTGTTCTGGGCCAGACCATGCCGAAGCTCTCCGTTGAGAGGTTCGACCGCTTGCGTCCGAGGCGCTACGGGTGGCACCAGTGCTGGGTGCCTGGCTTGCTCCGCCAGTGGGGCGGTTCTCCTTGCTGTCGCATCATGTCCTGAGTCGGGCGTGCCTTGGAGCACCCTTACTCCTTCGAGTGCCAGATTCCTCAGGTGTCGCATATGCTCGTCGCCGTTGGATGCGTTCGCGGCAATGTATGCCGCCGCGGCCATGATCGCAGCCTCCTTGGTCTTGGGCATCAATTCAGCCTCGTTGAACTCTGCCTCCAGATTTCGGGTGATATTGTGCATATCGGCCCCTGGCTGGGTGCGTGATCTTGATCTGTGCTGGACACTTGATGAATAATGGGACGATCTTTCGGCCCGTCTTCTGCTGGACGCATCGGCCTCCTCTCTGCGCCGTTCCAGTACTCGCCTATCAGCACTGATCTGGTCCTTCTGTTCCTGTACGACGAATCGGAGCGCAGCCATATCACTCGGGCTTGGGTTGGGACCAAAGTTTGCCTCGCCCGCGTAAACCCTTCTTGCGAACCGGATCTGGTCGTGCGTGACTACCTGGCGGCGGCTGTCTGCTCGGTTTTGGCCGTCGTTGTCTCTGTTCTCGTTTCCGTCGCCGTGCGACGCCATCATGCAGTGGCCCCCGGACCACGGGGCTGAATCGTCGCTGATTTCGCCCAGCGCTGGAGGGTAGACTTTGTCGCTTTCGACGTAGGGCCCGACTTCGATCATGAAGTCAGAGTCGTAATCAGCCACATAGCCATCGCTGGATGCGGCAGATTCGCAGTGTGAGGCGGAGCTTGCTGAATTGCCGATTTTCCCCTTAGCTTCGGGGTAGACCTCGTCGTCGTCATCTGAGCATGTGTAGTCCGAGTATAACCCTTCGACGTAGTCAGGGTCATACGGTGCGGTGCGGAGCGTGAGGCCGTTGAGAGCCCGATCGCACTCAGATATCGTCGGGTAGACAGCTGCTGTGCTCCCCCGAGGATCTTCACAGCCGGCGATCTCGTGGGATGAGAAATCTCCGGCGCCCACGTAGTTGTATGCGTCGCAATTAACGCAGTATGCGGTGGTCGGGGATGGTGGTCGATCTTCGAAATCGTTCGACCCGACTGATGGGGTCGAAGTTTTCAGCTTCGGTTCCTCCTCCGATGGTGCTAGTAGCGCACTTGTCGAGGGTTTGCCCCCGACGACTGATGGTGTTGCCGCTTCGGCCATGAGTGGAGCCAATTCACCGATGGAGAGTAGTTCCATCGCTCCGTTGCTGTCCACGTGGAAGTTAAACAGTCCGAAGGCCATGTCATAGCCTCCGAACGCTGCTCCTATCGCGCTTGAGATGGGGCCGATGATGTTCGCCGCTGGAGTGGGCTTGGCAGCGCTTGGCGAAATGTTGTCGACGTCGATCGAATCAGCAGCGTCGACCCCTGGTTCCGTCGAGTTGGCGTTGACGACAGTCGGCACAGCGATGTCGACAACGGTGTCGATGTCGATCTTGGAGGTGATGTCGGCCGGCACAGTGATGCTGACGATGGTGTCGATGTCGATCTTGGCGGCGACGTCGGTCGGCACAGCGATGCCGACGATGGTGTCGATGTCGATCTTGGCGGTGACGTCGGTCGGCACAGCGATGCCGACGATGGTGTCGATGTCGATCTTGCTGGTGGTTGGTGATGGAGCCGGCGAATCCGTAGATCCAGATCCCGTTCTCCCCACGGTCGGCGCCAATTGACGAGGTTTATCCCCGGCAATGCCCATGTCGAAGGGCTTTCGATCTAGGAAGCGTATTGGGGACCTGGCGAACTCGACGACGATCAGACAAAAGCAAAGGAACACAGGGTTTACCCAGGTTCTGCCCCCTCGAAAGGTAAAAGGCCTACGTCCTGCTTGTCTGACTTTGTATTGATGGGGTGGCTTTGACGATGGGGTTACAATGGCGGCGTAGATTGGATCTAGCCAAAACAGAGAGCTCGGTGTTGTTGAGCGCTCCGGCGTGAGGTGGGTGGAAAAGCATCTAGGGTTTCGAGACCTCCCTCCCAGCCTTTTATATGCGAAGGCTGGGTCTCGGGATGGTCCCTCAAGCCAGATACAGATTGGATTGGTACTCAAACGAAACCTAATCTAACTCCGGTTCTTCGAGTCCTTACTTGCATGCCAAGCTTAGCTCCTGGGCCACACTAGACCGCCTGCCTTGATGGACCTCAAGAGCCCTTCGAGAGAGCCCTCCCCTGGACCGAAAACCAGGTAGGCAAATATGAGGGGCCCGTTTGTCATTCCTTCGTCAGGCGGCATAATCGCTGTTTAACTTAGCCAGTTGACTTTATTAATTTAAAGCGAGCACTACTGTGCATTATGTTTAAAAAACACTAGATTAGTAGACTGCCCCATGTAAGCTGATAAAAATTATTAACCCCTTCGATCCATATCACATGTCATTAAGATTTTTTATTGAACATAAAATATATATATATTAACATTAAAGATCCCAGTACATGATTACACAGCTTGACGAAGGAATGACCTGTGGGCCTTCGATATTTGACTACCTGGTTTTCGGTCTAGGAAGGGCATCCGACGAAGGGATAACAAGGCCCACGAAGATAACAGCCTGGCGCGGCCCAGGAGTGAAGCTTGACGTACAAGGCAAAGACTCGAAGGAAGAGAGCTAGTTGGATTAGGACTCGGTTAGGGTTTTACCTACCGTCTTTGTACGTAGAAGTCTTGGAGAACAATCCCGAGACCCAACCTTCATCTATAAAAGGTTGGGAGGGAGAACAAAGAAAGACTAGACGCCTTTTCACCACCCTACACCTGAGTGCTTGAATCCTCGAGTGCTCTCCACCTTTTGGCTAGATCCAATCTACGCCATCGCTGTAACACCTCCATTGTAGTCACCCCATCAATAAAGTCAGACAAGCAGGACCTAGGTCTTTACCCTACAAGGGGGCCGAACCTGGGTAAAACCTGTGTCTCCCTGTGCCATCTGATCACTATGGAGTTCGCCGGATCCCACAACCACTCCATGTCTTGAAAGCCCTAAAGCATGGGAATTGCCGGGGTCAAACCTCGTCAATTGGCGCCGACCGTGGGGACGATGGGATCTGGATCTACGGATTCACCGGCTCCTTCACCAACCATCGCCGATCTTTCCACACCGACAAGGGTCGATGGCTCGTCATCAGCAACTACCGTCGATTCTGCACCACCAATCGCTATCGACATCGACATCGCCTCGTCCGCCATTGACATCAACATCGACGTCGACACCACATCACCCACCATTGTCGGCATCGCTGTGCCGACCGCCATCAATGCCACTCCGACAACAACCATGCTCGACATCACTGAGTCGACCATCATCGACACCGCGCCGCCAAGCATCGTCGATTCCACTCCGGTGCTCGCCATCGATTCTCCAGCAATGACTACCGTCGACCCCATCTCAAGCTTGACGGGGGCGGTTTCGGCTAGAACCAGAGGTTTCGATATGGCCTTCAGGTTGTTCAACTTCCACGTGGACAGCAACAGCGCCGCTGAGCTAATTTCCATCAGCGAAAATCGACCCCGCTCATGGCGGATCCAAGCACGCCACCGGCTATCGGGGGCAATACTTCGACAACAACATCACCGGCGCCATTGGAGGATGAACCAAGACTAGAGACATCGACCCCATCTATTGGGTCGATCGATTTTCAAGATCCACCTCCATCCCCAACCACCGCATATTGCATCGAGTGCGACGCCTATTACTTCGTGGGCGCCGGAGATTTCTCGACTCACGAGATCGCCGGCTGCGAAGACCCTCGAGGGGGCACCGCTGCCATCTACCCTGACGATTTCTGAGTGCGAACGGGCTCTCAACGCCCTCACGCTCCAACCTATGCCCTATGAACCTGATTACGTCGAGGGGTTATATTCGGACTACACATTCTCTGACGATGACGTCTATTCTAAGGCCAAAGGAAAGATTCGCAACTCAGTCAGTTCTTATTCGAGCAAGTCCGCCATATCAGGCAGCGGATACATGATCGATTACGACTTCGATACCATGTGACGAGGGTTAACTCGACAAATGTTCAATATGAAGGACTTAGGATCGGGAGAATAGGGCGTCGGATGTACTCGAAGGTAAACTCAGTCAAACGAGGTGCGCGATGAAAGTAAACATGTGATGAACTTTGGCTTACTCTCAATCTGTCCCTCACCGTCCTCTCTTGGCCCCTATATATAGGTGGCCAGGTCTCATGGTACGGGAGGGGTCCGACACAGATTACAATATCGATATATCACATGAACTCGTATTTCGACTAGGATTACACTTGGGCCTAGCTTAACGGGCCTCAGGGGTACTCAACTAACGGGCTCTATGATCTATACCCTTGTCAGTAGCCCTCGAGATTTTACCATAATTGCAGATTCGGGTTGAATCTCAAATCTTCAAATCTTCAACTTGATCAATCTTTCGACTTCTTATTCTTCTTGTACTAAAAAATAAACAACTTTCATTATTTTATCTCGCAAGGGGTTCTGATGAATAATCCTGACAACTCTGATGGATCAAGAGGTCAGTTAACTGCCGGAACAGATACTTGTCACCTATTTCAAATTCAATCCCCTTGGACTTGAATTCGGGAAACTGGTCAAACCCATTTTTTGCCGCATTTAGGACTTACAAAGAACGAGTCCCAGTGGTTCTTGATACGTCCATTTTGCATCACTATTTTGTATCATAATTTACTATTATTCATTAATATATTTCACATTTAGAGATGATACTTATGTTATTTCCTCTGTTTTTACATGTTTGATGATCATTGGAGGATTTGCTGCCGGAGTCAGGATTCTGCTGGAAAAAGGACCATCAAGACACCATATTTCGAAGATCAGAAAAATTCCAGAAAAATACCCGAAAATTATATTTTATCAGAAGACTGAAGAAGCCAGAAGGAGAAGGCGAGAGGGGCCACAGGGCAGCCTCACCACCAGGGGGCGTGGCCTAGCCCTTGGCCGCGCCGCCCTGTGATGAGAGCCCACTGGCCCACTTCTGCCATCGCCCCTTCGCGTATTTCATCGTCCCAGAAAACCTAAGTCAAGGAGGGGCTCAGAGATAGACACCACCACCTCTGTGGGGCGGAAAACACCAGAGAGAGAAAAGCTCTCCAGTAGGCAAAAATCTGCCAGGGAAATTCCTCCTCGGAGAGGGGAGATCATCGCCATCATCATCACCATCGCACCGGACTTCATTGGGATCATCATCATCATCTCCATCACCAGCACCTTCATCTCCACCATCACCACGCCATCCCGCTGTAACATCTTGAGTTGAATCTTGTTAAATTCTTAGGGGAAACATTCCTGGTGTTGATTACTCTTGTGGTTGATGCTATTAAGTGGAACCTATGAATTAAGGTTTATGTTTAGATTGTTATTTACCATTATTTCACCTCTGATCATGATCCATATGATGTCTTGTGAGTAGTTCGTTTAGTTCTTGAGGACATGGGAGAAGTCAAGTCGTTAGTAGTGGAATTACGTTGAGTAATATTTAATGGTTTGATATTTATTTGTTGTGGTGCCATTTCACTAGTGGTGTCATGTGAACGTCGACTACATGATACTTCACCATTTATGGGCCTAGTGAGATGCATTGTGTATTTGGCTACCAATTGTGGGGTTGCTAGAGTGACAGAAACCTAAACCTCCATTGGGAAACCATTGCACCGGGAAGCGTAGGATCTTAGAGTTTAAGGCTGTGGTTAGATTTATCTTATTTACTTTCTTGTATTTGCAGATGCTTGCAAGGGGTATAATCACAAGTGTGTATTTATCCTAGTAAGGGTAGTGCGCTAGCACAGGTTCACCCCCATAGCACTTATCAAACCAATAAAGATTATTTAGCGGTATGAAGCGAAAGCACTTGACAGAAACTCCCATGTGTCCTCGAGAACGTTTGGTTATCATAAGTTACACCACCGGCTTGTCCTTTGCTCTAGAAAGGATTGGGTCACTTGCAGCAATTATTACTATTGTATTTTGTTTACTCATACTTTATTTACTTGCATTACCAAATACCCCTGAAAACACGTTTGCTAGCATTTACAGTGAATCCTTGATCAAAACCACTTGTCAACACCTTCTGCTCCTCGTTGGGTTCGACACTCTTATTTATCGAAAGTACTACGATATAGTTCTCAGGGTACCCAGTGCGTCCACCAGGATTTTCTTCGCATCGTAGACATGGATAACTACTAGCAGAGCGTGATACGTCTCCAACGTATCTATAATTTTTGATGCTCCATGCTTGTTTTTACACCATTTGCCTACTGTTTCGTTACACTTCATGGCACTTTTATGCATTTTCCGGAACTAACCTATTAACAAGTTGCCACAGTGCCAGTTCCCTGTTTTCTGCTATTTTTGTGTTTCAGAAGTGATACACGGGAAATATTCTCGGAATTGGACGAAACAAGTTCCTGAAGTCTTATTTTTCCCGGAAGCTTCCAGAGATCCGAAGAGGAGTAGGAGGTGGGCCACCAGGGGCCCACATGCCTAGCTGTCGCGGCCAGGCCCCTGGCCGCGCGAGCCTGGCGTGAGGCCGCCTGGTCCCTCCTCTGACATCGCCCCTTCGCCTATAAAGACCCCCCGACGGAAAAAACCTAAAAACCCGATCAATTTTCCAGAACACATCGCGATCCGCCGCCGCCGTCGACCCGAAGATCGGGAGGGTCCAGAAACTCTTCCCGGCACCTTGCCGGAGAGGGGAATCGCCACCGGAGGTCTTCTTCATCGCCATGCTTGCCTCCGGAGCGATGAGTGAGTAGTCTACCTTGGACTATGGGTCCATAGCAGTAGCTAGATGGTTGTCTCCTCCACCATGTGCTTCATGTTTAGATCTCATGAGCTGCCCTGCATGATTGAGATCACCGTTATGTAATTCTACATGTTTGGTTTGTTGGGATCCGATGAATATTGGTGTTTATGATTAAGTTGCTGTACTGAATATTATCTTTTGTTATCTCTATGTTGTTTATGATCTTGCATGCTCTCCATTGTTAGTAGCTATTTTGGCCAAGTAGTTGCTAGTGACTCCAAGAGGGGGTATTTATGCTCGATAGTGGGTTCATGCCTCTATTTAATCTGGGGGAGTGACAGAAACCTCTAAGGTTGTAGATGTGCTGTTGCTACTAGGGAGAAAACAACATTCATATGCTCAAGGGCATATGCTTTGTTTACATTACACACTTTGCTTAATGCAATTATCTGTTGTTCGCAACTTAATACTTCTGGAGTTCTCGGATTGATTCACCACAAGTGGATTATTAGTCATAGATGCAGTTGGATGGCGGTCTATGTATTTTGTTGTAATGCCCAGAGTAAATATCATAGTGATCTTCTTGACATATCACGTTTATCTTTATTCTATCAATTGCCCAACTGTAATTTGTTTACCCAGCATGTGTTATTTATTTTATGGAGAGACACCACTAGTGAACTATGGACCCCGGCCCTATTTACATCATATTGCTATCACCTGTTTACTTTACTCGCACTGTTTACTTTACTCGCATACTATATTGTTTTCCACTCGATACGCTCATAACCTTTGTTTCAAGCAAACCGGTGAGATTGACAACCTCATCGCAAGTTGGGAACAAAGTACTTGGTTGTGTGTGTGCAGGTTCTGCATCACCTTCAGTTGTTTGTCTCTCCTCTCCAAGATCGACATACCTTGGTTTCTTAACTGAGGGAAAACTAGCTGCTATACTCATCATACCTTCCTCTTGGGGTTCCCAACGGGCTGGTCATCCACCACGCACAAGGACTGTCTGCAACTAGTAGCAGCTCATTTTCTGGCACCGTTGCCGGGGAGGAAGTAGAAGGCTTCTGCAAGGGGAGTTTTCGCACGCACATCCTTTACTTTGTTATTGTTTTGCTTTACTTTATTTATTTTACCTGCATCGTTTTATATCAAAAACCCAAAAAAAATAGAATCCTTGGTAGTTGTTTTGACTTGTTTACTTTCGTTTTGCTAAAATGGCCAATCCTGAAAACACCAAGTTGTGTGACTTTACTAGCACAAACAATAGTGATTTTATCTGCACTCCCATTGCACCACCTGCTACTGCTGCAAACTTTTATGAGATTAAGCCTTCTTTGTTGAACCTTGTTATGAAAGAGCAATTTTCTGGTGCTAGTACTGAAGATGCTGCGGCTCATCTCAACAATTTTGTTGAGCTATGTGAGATGCAGAAATATAAGGATGTTGATAGTGATATTATTAAGCTCAAGTTGTTTCCTTTTTCTTTGAGAGGAAAAGCTAAAGATTGGTTGCTGTCTTTGACTAAGAATAGTATTGATTTATGGGCTAAGTGCAAGGATGCTTTTATTGGTAGATACTATCCTCCTGCTAAGATTATATCTCTCCGTAGCAATATTATGAAGTTTACTCAGTTTGATAATGAACATGTTTCTCAAGCTTGGGAAAGAATGAAATCTATGATAAAGAATTGCCCTACTCATGGACTGACTACTTGGATGATTATCCAAACTTTTTATGCAGGACTGAATTTTTCTTCAAGGAACCTACTTGATTCAGCTGCTGGAGGCACTTTTATGTCCCTTACCTTGGGCGCCGCATCAAAGCTACTCGACAACATGATGGTAAATTATGCTGAATGGCACACCGAGAGAGCTCCACATGGTAAGAAGGTAAATTCTGTTGAGGAAACCTCTTCCTTGAATGATAAGATTGATACCATTATGGCTATGCTTGCTAATGATAGGACTCATGTTGATCCTAATAATGTTCCTTTAGCCTCTCTGGTTGCTCAAGAAGAGCATGTTGATGTGAATTTCATTAGAAACAATAATTTTAACAACAATGCTTATAGGAACAATTTTGCTAGTAACAATTATAGGCCGTATCCTTCTAGTAATGGTTATGGTAATTCTTATGGTAATTCCTACAACAACACTAGGGCCGCGCCCTCCGAGCTTGAGGTAATGCTCAAGGACTTCATCGGTAAGCAAACTGCTTTTAACAAGTCTGTTGAGGGAAAGTTAGGCAAAATTGATATTCTTGCTTCTAAATTTGATAGCCTTTCTCATGATGTTGAACTTCTGAAATTAAAAGTGTTGCCTAATGATGTGAAAGAGAACAATGTTTTTGCTACCGCTAATGCTATCCAAGTTGGAATTGATGAAAATATTAGATTGTTAGCGGAATTGCATGCCAGGTGGGAAAGAGAAGATGAGATGGCTAGAGAAATGAAGGTATGTACCATTACTACCTCTAATGATGTTGCTCCTAATGCTAGCAATCCTCTTACTTTGATTGGTGTAGAGAAAACTCCCACTCCTTGTGTTAAAAAGCCTAAAACTGCCAAAACTTTTTCTCAAAAGAGTGCTGAAATTTTTCTGAATGTGGGGGATGATAGCTCTACTTCTTTTAATGATTTTGATATTGATGGCTGCAATATATCTGAAGTAATTTTGTTCTTGCAAAAGCTTTCTTTGACTCCCAATGCTAGTTCTTTAAATATTGCTTTTACTAAGCATATTACCAATGCTCTTATAAAAATTGGGGATGAAAAGTTGAAGCAAAAAAGCCTCTATTCCCAAGAAGTTAGAAGATGGTTGGGAACCCATCATTGATATGCATGTTAATGGTTATGATTGCCATGCTTTATGTGATCTAGGTGCTAATATTTCTATCATGCCTAGAAAGATTTATGACATGCTTGATTTACCACCGCTTGAAAAATGTTATTTTGATGTTCCTATTGCTGATGTTGCTAAGAAGAAACCTTTGGGAAGAATTAATGATGTTCTTATTGTGGTTAACAATAACCTTGTTCCCGTTGATTTTCTTGTTATGGATGTTGAATGCCATGCTTCATGTCCTATTATTTTGGGAAGACCCTTTCTTCGAACTGTAGGTGCCATCATTGATATGAGGGAAGGCACTATCAAATATCAATTCCCACTAAAGAAAGGTATGGAACACTTCCCTAGGAAAATAAAGAAATTACTTTTTGACTCTATTCTTAGAGCAAATTATGAGCTTGATGCTTCATCACTTGATATTACTTGATTCACAATTTTCTGCGCCTAGCTCAAAGGCGTTAAAGAAAAGCACTCTTGGGAGATAACCGAATGTTTTTACTTTCAGTACTTTTTCTTTTATTTGAGTCTTGGAAGTCATTACTACTGTAATGACCGCTCCTTATCTTGTTTATTTCGTTTTTGTGCCAAGAGAAGCCTCTAATTCGAGTGAGGTAAAGATTTGGGGATGTTGCTGTCCTGAAACTGTTTTCGGTGCTGCACCGTAAAAATTCGTATAAATTCTCTGTATATCTTTTGACCTGCAATTTCTTGTGCATATGCCCCAGGTTATATCCAAACTTTTGTTAGTTGAACACTTTTTGATTTGAGCAACAGAAAACCCCTCAAAAATTCGACCTTTCTCAGCTGTTCAGTTTTGACAGATTTCTGCCAATATTTGTGTTTGCCACTTTATCGCTTTCTTTTGAGTTCTTTTGATCATGGAACTTTTAGAGAAGTTGCTACAGTAGTATTTGCTATATATGTGGTGGTTTTGAGTTGAAATCTGAAGCAAAAAGAGGATTGATTATATGTTATGCTTGCACTAATGTTGCTAATAGAATTGTGTTTAGTTTTGTATGAAGGAAGTTTTCAAGTGTAGGGATTGGAGAATGATGAGATGAGTTGAAGAATGGACAAAAGCTCAAGCTTGGGGATGCCCATGCATCACCCCAAGAAATATCCAAGAAGTACAAGCGTCAAAGCTTGGGGATGCCCCCGAGGCACCCCTTCTTCATCGGCAAAAATCAGGTCACCTTTCAAAACACTATATTTTTATTGCTTCATGCACTATGTGTTTTTCTTGGAGCATCAGTTGTTTTAGTTTTCTTAGTTAGTTTAGTTTGTTTGTTTGCTGCAATAAATGGTTGGACCCCAACAAATTTCCTTTGGAGAAGTTGCCTTGCTTTTCATTTGCCAAGAACGCTCTAGTTTTCACTCTTATTAAAAATCGAGTGTTCTTCTTTTTCTGCTACTGCTTTTGGTTTTCGTTTTTGCCTTGATTTGCGTTCAGACCTTGTCATATCTTTTCATCAAGGTGAATTTTTGCCTCTGATCTTTATTGGTTCTCATCAAAAGAGGTGTCTTTAAAACTTTCAAATGGTGTTGGAAAAGAGAAAAAGCTTTGTGCAAAATAGTGGTACAAGAAGGAGCTTGTGTAGACTGCGGCTTAGGCTTTTTCATGTCATGCTTGATGTCTTTTTGATAGTATTCTTAGTGGTTTTGCTGTAGCATGACTTGTCTCAAATAACTGAGATTGCTTAATGAGCCTTTGAAAAAATCATGCGTTGTTTTTATTGTATGGAAGCATTATTTTGGTTTTCTCCTTGATGCTTTATTTGGGTTGACTTGGTGCATGCTCACACATGTTAGACTCTTACAAAGTCGCCAATAGCCTTCATGATCATTTAGTTTTTGACTTTTGATGCCATCTTATGCTTCTTTTAATGTCGCTTTGTCGCTTTGCATGATTATGGCCATTATTGCTCTCTTAGTTGGTCGCTCCCAGTCTTTTGCTAGCCCTCGCCATGTACTGAGTATGAGCTCTACTCGTGCATCCTACTCCTAAAAGCCAAAGTTTTCCAAAGTGTCCACCATACATACCTACTAGCAATTTGCTATTCCAAGTAAATTTGACTTGCTTTTATTTTCTCTTCAAATTAAACTCTTACCAGTGTTATGCGAAATTCGGTCAGTAAAGCTCTCACGAACCGGAAGGTACATTTTACTTTTTCCTGTTCTTAAAAATTTGACATTGTGGTCTCTTATGTTGAGTTGTTATGCTTGCAAGTTGTAAGTTGGATTCTAGCCCAGCCATGCTGTCATGGGGCAAGCTTTCAACATTGCACTTCTTATTTGAGTTGATATCGTGATCTTTTGTTTATGGATGCCCACGGTGTGAAATGAATTGGGAATCTTGTGGGGATCATGGAGTTTGTATATGTGTTAGGGAAACGTCGGGCCGCCAATCTAAGCCATGCATAATTCATGGTGGAAATTTGCAGCATACCCATGGTGAACATTCGACGATGCATCTCACAATAAAAAGTTAAACAAAAGGCAAATAAAAGAGATGTCGAGGTGTTCATTGTCTGCTTGTCCTGTCATTTTGGTGTGGGCTTGTTCCACGTCATCGGGCACAGAGGTACCCCATTGGCGGTTCTCAATGATATGCATATACTTACAATGACAAGAGCCTTGCTTGGGACTCTAAGTAAAGTAGCATGAGGTTTGGGTACTCGTATTCACGGGACACGAGGTTTTCAACTTATGATTTGTCAAGCATATGCTTCATAATTGTTCTCGCATTAACTTTAACCATTCAACATGCTTATGATGGGGGCAATGAGAGCTCAAAGCCGGTAAGTACCATAATTTTTGAATGTTATAAAACTTGCAATCACTGCTTCCCTCTGCGAAGGGCCTTTCTTCTACTTTTATGTTGAGTCACCACCTTCTTTCTTTATGCACCATTAAGAGAGCATAGTTGTCATTCTTAGTGTAATATGCATTGTCCCAAAGTTCATTGATTGATTCATATTGTTGGTTTCACTTGTTCTTAAATTATTTGTATCTAGTCGCCCTCTTAAACTTGAAGGTGTCCTATGCATTTATGTTTTGCTCTCTTTGAAGGACAAGCTGAAAACCATTTGTATGTTTTTCCTTATGATTTGAACACATGTTTGACTTTCATTGTTTCATTTTCATGATCTTTTGTTTGTGTTCATTTGCATGTTTACAATATGGTTGCTAAGTTCTTATTGTCATGATTATATCTTTCATGCCCATGTTTTCAGTTCTTATGATCCCAGCTCACAAATGCTTACATATATGATCAAGATTGTGTAGGTGCATGTCACCTCAAAAATTATTCTTTTGTTATCACTTACCTACTCGAGGACGAGCAGGAGTTAAGCTTGGGGATGCTTGATACGTCTCCAACGTATCTATAATTTTTGATGCTCCATGCTTGTTTTTACACCATTTGCCTACTGTTTCGTTACACTTTGTGGCACTTTTATGCATTTTCCGGAACTAACCTATTAACAAGTTGCCACAGTGCCAGTTCCCTGTTTTCTGCTATTTTTGTGTTTCAGAAGTGATACACAGGAAATATTCTCGGAATTGGACGAAAGAAGTTCCTGAAGTCTTATTTTTCCCGGAAGCTTCCAGAGATCCGAAGAGGAGTAGGAGGTGGGCCACCAGGGGCCCACACGCCTAGCTGGCATGGCCAGGCCCCTGGCCGCGCGAGCCTGGCGTGAGGCCGCCTGGTCCCTCCTCTGACATCGCCCCTTCGCCTATAAAGAACCCCCGACGGAAAAAACCTAAGAACCTGATCAATTTTCTAGAACACATCGCGATCCGCCGCCGCCGTCGACCCGAAGATCGGGAGGGTCCAGAAGCTCTTCCCGGCACCCTGCCGAAGAGGGGAATCGCCACCGGAGGTCTTCTTCATCGCCATGCTTGCCTCCGGAGCGATGAGTGAGTAGTCTACCTTGGACTATGGGTCCATAGCAGTAGCTAGATGGTTGTCTCCTCCACCATGTGCTTCATGTTTAGATCTCATGAGCTGCCCTACATGATTGAGATCACCGTTATGTAATTCTACATGTTTGGTTTGTTGGGATCCGATGAATATTGGTGTTTATGATTAAGTTGTTGTACTGAATATTATCTTTTGTTATCTCTATGTTGTTTATGATCTTGCATGCTCTCCGTTGTTAGTAGCTATTTTGGCCAAGTAGTTGCTAGTGACTCCAAGAGGGGGTATTTATGCTCGATAGTGGGTTCATGCCTCTATTTAATCTGGGGGAGTGACAGAAACCTCTAAGGTTGTAGATGTGCTGTTGATACTAGGGAGAAAACAACATTCATATGCTCAACGGCATATGCTTTGTTTACATTACACACTTTGCTTAATGCAATTATCTGTTGTTCGCAACTTAATACTTGTGGAGTTCTCGGATTGATTCACCACAAGTGGATTATTAGTCATAGATGCAGTTGGATGGCGGTCTATGTATTTTGTTGTAATGCCCAGAGTAAATCTCATAGTGATCTTCTTGACATATCACGTTTATCTTTATTCTATCAATTGCCCAACTGTAATTTGTTTACCCAGCATGTGTTATTTATTTTATGGAGAGACACCACTAGTGAACTGTGGACCCCGGTCCTATTTACATCATATTGCTATCACCTGTTTACTTTACTCGCACTGTTTACTTTACTCGCATACTATATTGTTTTCCACTCGATACGCTCATAACCTTTGTTTCAAGCAAACCGGTGAGATTGACAACCTCATCGCAAGTTGGGAACAAAGTACTTGGTTGTGTGTGTGCAGGTTCCGCATCACCTTCAGTTGTTTGTCTCTCCTCTCCAAGATCGACATACCTTGGTTTCTTAACTAAGGGAAAACTAGCTGCTATACTCATCATACCTTCCTGTTGGGGTTCCCAACGGGCTGGTCATCCACCACGCACATGGACTGTCTGCAACCAGTAGCAGAGCGCATCCATGTGCGCATACCAGGCCACACAGGACGGATCCTGTGGTCTTACCTTCATGATATCTTTCAATCATGGCATTCAAGTTTTGTCGCGATGACGCAAATCGAGAATCATATATCGCAGCCTTGTTTGACTGTTTCAGCTGTGAAAATCTTCGGGTTGTCTAACCTTGAATAATATAAACTTCCTCCCGATGGGAGTGATTAAGCTATCCAAATCTTTGTTCGCCTTCTCTGCTTTCTTTATGCACGTAAGAATTTCGTCGGGTGCACGGCCAACGCTCCCGATGGGAGTAGCCCCCGAGGCTATAGTCAAAGAGCGTGTTTTCAAGTATACGCTCAAATAAATTATCCTTCCTTGAATCATCATATAATAGTTTATTCTGATAATATCATCGGGTGCGCGCCCAGCGCTCCCGATGGTAGTAGCCCTCAAGGCTATAGTCGAATATTTTTGGGTATAGACTCAAAAGATGAGTTATCTTCTCTGACAGCTATGTACCTTGCGTAACATATTTCGTCGGGTTCCTTGATCAACACCAATACGCATATCGGTCATGCCAGACGTTTTGTTGAGTCTTCGACGAGTATCCGTAACGGTCATATTGTACTATAATGTTTTTATTTCCCGTTACCCGAACGCTCATGACATTATTAGTAGAATCACTCTGTATGTGATTTGACTGAGCACTGACCGTTACTTGTGGGCATCACGGTAATTTCACAATTTTTCCTGCTCGTTAGTGGGCTACCGCTTCCGCTTCTTGTGCCACGTCGCAGTCCACGTTCCTTCACCAAGACGCTTTATAAGGGGGATAGTGGGGCTGTTACTGTTTACCAGTTCATTGCCCTTTCGCCGCCACCATTGCCGCATCTTCTTTGCGCTTCCGAGCTCCTTCACAGCCCCCTGACCGCCGCTGCTGTAGATGCGCATAAAAACCCTTGCCCATAAGGACCAGATGTGGAAGAGCAAAATTGCCAATGCGTCGACCAACTGGGTGCCCTGATCCGTCATGCAATCATGCCGCTTTCCAGATTGATGATCCCAGTGTCGGCTATTGATGACCCACAAGTATAGGGGGTGTATCGTAGTACTTTCGATAAATAAGAGTGTCGAACCCAACGAGGAGCAGACAGTGTTGATGAGCGGTTTTGATCAAGGAATCACTGTAAATACTAGCAAACAGGTTTTCAGGGGTATTTGGTAATACGAGTAAATAAAGTGCGAGTAAATAAAAGACAGTAGTAACAATTGCAGCAAGTGGCCCAATCCTTTCTTCAGCAAAGGACAAGCCGGTTGTGTACTTATAATAACCAAACGTTCTCGAGGACACACGGGAGTTTCTGTCAAGAGCTTTCGCTTCATAAAGCCAATAGTCTTTATTGGTTTGATAGGTGTTATGTGGGTGAACCTGTGCTAGCGCACTACCCTTACTAGGATAAATACACAGTTGTGATTATACCCCTTGCAAGCATCCGCAAATACAAGAAAGTAATTAAGATAAATCTAACCACAGCCTTAAACTCTAAGATCCTACGCTCCCTGGTGCAATGGTTTTCCAACGGGGGTTTAGGTTTCTGTCACTCCAGCAACCCCACAATCGGTAGCCAAATACACAATGCATCTCACTAGGCCCATAAATGGTGAAGTATCATGTAGTCGACGTTCACATGATACCACTAGTGAAATAGCACCACAACAATATCAAACCATTAAATATTTCTCAACAATAATTCACTACTAACATCTTGACTTCTCCCATGTCCTCAAGAACTAAACGAACTACTCACAAGACATCATATGGATCATGATCAGAGGTGAAATAATGGTAAATAATGATCTGAACATAAACCTTAATTCAATGGTTCCACACAATAGCATCAACTACAAGAGTAATCAACACCGGGAAAGTTTCCCCTATGAATATAACAAGATCCAACTCAAGATGTTACAGCGGGATGGCGTGGTGATGATGGAGATGAAGGTGCTGGTGATGGAGATGATGGTGATGATGATCCCGATGAAGTCCGGTGCGATGGTGATGACGATGGCGACAATCTCCCCTCTCCGGGAAGGAATTTCCCCGGCAGATTTCTGCTTGCCGGAGAGCTTTTCTCTCTCTAGTGTTTTCCGCCCCGCAGAGGCGGCGGTGTCTAACTCTGAGCCCCCCCTTGACTTAGTTTTCGGGGATGATGAAGTACGCGCAGGGGCGAGACCAGAAGTGGGCCAGGGCGGCCTCACACAGGGCTGGCGCGGCCAGGGGTCAGGCCGCGCGACCCTCGCGTGTGGGCCCCTCCTGGCTCCTCTCGACTCCTCCTTCTGGCTTCCTGAGTCTTCTGGGAAAATATAATTTCCTGGTATTTTTCTGGAATTTTCCTGATCTTCAAAATATGGTCCCTTGATGGTCCTTTTTCCAGCAGAATCCTGACTCCGGCAGCAACTCCTCCAAAGATCATCAAACATGTGAAAACAAAGGAAATAACATAAGTATCAACTCTAAATATGAAATATATCAATGAATAACAGTAAATTATGATACAAAATAGTGATGCAAAATGGACGTATCAACCCCCCCCCCCCCCCCAAGTTCCCCGCAAAAAAAAACCCCCAAGCTTAGACCTCGCTTGTCCCCAAGCGAAAACTAAACTCGGTAAACATGACCACAGGTTTATGGAGTGAAGTGTCGATAATCAAAATACGGACAAGAAGCATCACATTCACCAAGGCACAAATTATAATAGACAGCAACTTCCCTTTATAAGATATAGACTTGCAATGGGTAAAAGGGAATCACATGTAAAGATGCACAAGGTAAACTATAATTAGCAATGGCAAACCATAGTTCTTGGTCAAAGAATGATGAACAAGCTATTCTTTCTTTTAAACAGAGCCTTTTAAAACAGAGCTAACATAGCAAAGACCATATGCTCAACAAGGTAAACTTTTGCATTCATAGAAAGCTTTCAAAGATATATTCCTTCAGACAAAAGCATTATACAAAACAAGGAAGGTAATAAACATGATTAAACTGATCAACATATGGATGAGTGAAACATAACAACTCAAATGCTTGCTTTAGATAGAGGGAAATAGGTTGACTCAACATAAAAGTAAAAGATAGGCCCTTCGCAGAGGGAAGCAGGGATTAAACATGTGCTAGAGCTTTTCATTTGCAAAACAGAGGTAAAAAGTTATTTTGAGAGGTGGTTGCTTTTGTCAACGACTAGCAACGGAGTTCTTGATATCTTCCATACTAAACAAGTGAGAGCGGTTCCGAGATGTTTGATTAATTGACACTTTGGTGCTCTTTTATAGCTTGGCACTCCTCCCCACCTTTTTCCTTTCTCAAACCACGGCTAACCGATTCCATCGGGTGCCAACCAACTTTCACATACCATGGAGGAGTGCTCTTTTCTTTCTTTTCTTTTTGAGATTATAATGGTCTGGCCAGCTCCCTTGCAAAATTAATGACGAGCAGATGAAGCTGCCTAGTCGAGGGGTACTCAATTTAGTATGGAAGATAACAAACCCATCCACTACGTCCTCATGAGCTAAAAATAGTGGCACAAAATGAGAAGTGTTTGAAGGTTTTTGAAAGGTAGCACATGAAAATTTACTTGGAATGGCTTGAAATACCATGCATAGGAATTTATAGTGGACTCTTTGAAAGTGACTTGGCTTTTGGGAATTGGATGCACGAGAAGTATTTCCTCTCAGTATAGGTTTTTGGCTAGCAAGGCTGGGTAGCAAGCATAAGAGTTTCATGTAACAAACAAACATACATATAATAAGAACAATCATGCAAACTCCCTTGAAGGTACAACGATTTTGACTTCAGGAATAACAATGCTTATAAGCCAAACATAAGGAAAACTGAAGTGATGTAACTACAAGCACTCCTTTATTCTTTTCTACTCAAACCTCAAGGTAAAGTTGCTACTGACCAAGCTAGGTTTGCCAAAACCAACTAAATTTACTCATGCTCCCAAAGTGATACCAATACCAATCAACAAGACTAGTCATACAAGAGAGATTGCAGACTAACATAAAGTGCGCGGAAAGTAAACGATAAAACTTCTCATTAATATTTTATTACCGCAACTCACACCAAGGGATACATAGATAACCAACTAAGGAGGATACTTCCAAACTGCAAACTATTCTATAAGATAACTTCTCTATTCATGATATGACTCTACTTGAAAAGTAAATGAGCAAAAGGTAATGATGTGATACCGCGGCACCCCCCAAAGCTTGAAACAAGCCAAAGGGATGCCTATACCGATGACGAATTACTCCTTTGGCGGTGGTGGTGGATAATCTTTGTTGTCATACTTCCAAGGCAGAGGTCCTCCATCAAGGAAGGATGTCTTGGTCTCCAAAATCCTGAAACTTGCAGCAGCACTCATTTGTTGAAATCCAGCTTCATACTCACAATTTTGGTTCTGCACGTCGTAGAGTTGTGCTTGTAATTGGCTAGTCGTCTCTTGGAGTGAGAGGACATCCCTCCAGAGCTCTGTAGTCTCCTTCTTGTACTTGGAAACAAGCTCTTGATTAATCCTATAGATAATGTCCACCTCGCGTTCTGCCATCTTCTTGTATTTGAAAACTTCTTGTTCCAGTGCTTCCATCCTCGCTTCGAGACTCCCTTCTCCCTTGGGTCCTTGAACATCTTTAATCTGCAACTCCCCGTCCTTGAGTGACAACTCCTTTAGATGCATCCTCAGCTCCCTCATGTACGGATTGATGGAATCCGCAAGAGGGTTCTCCTCAGATGGACCGGACGAAGACATTGTAACTCCCAAGCCGAGAGCAATCCTTGACAGAAACAGCTCTAAACAAAACACGACGAGAAAATGATATACAGACCTCGGGGACTCCCAGGGGTTAAATAGGCGAAAATTATACATTGAAACGAAATCACAGGAGGAAACCGGGACGGAAACGAGTTCCGGGGTGCTCTCACACCTAGGTGGCGCGGCCAGGGGTAGGCCCGCGCCACCTGTGTGTGAGAGGCACACGGACTCTTTTTCCTGCCCGTTTTTGTCTCGTGATTTTTAATATTTAGTAAAAACGGCAAAAATATTAAAGGAAGGGCTTTTCGCGAAACTTCTCTGACTAGAACTGTTACCTATTCGAAAACGAACTCTGCAGGTACCTGCAATTTGTCTTGGATGAATTCTTCCGGAGAAATTGTTTCAATAACAACAACATCTTCATTATAAGAATCTCCAGAAATATAATGTTTGAGTCTTTGCCCATTTTCCACTTGTGTAGAGTCATCTTTCAATGAAGCGATCTTAATAGCACCTGAGCGGTACACTTCCACAATAACATATGGTCCTTCCCATTTAGAGAGTAATTTTCCTGCAAAAAATCTGAGACGAGACCTATACAAAAGAACTTTCTCACCAACATGAAACTCTCTCTTAAGAATTCTCTTATCATGCCATTGCTTGACTTTCTCTTTAAAAAGCCTGGCATTCTCATACGCTTTGTTTCTCCACTCATCTAGAGAACTCAAATCTAATACCCTTTTCTTACCAGCTAGTTTAAAATCTCTATTTAGCTCTCTCACTGCCCAAAAAGCTTTGTGTTCTAATTCTAAGGGCAAGTGACACGCTTTTCCGTAAACCATCTTATAAGGAGACATACCCATGGGGTTCTTATAAGCAGTTCTATAAGCCCATAAAGCGTCGTTTAACTTACTAGCCTAGTTTTTCCTAGATCTATTAACAGTCTTCTGCAAGATAGACTTGATCTCCCTATTTGAAAGCTCTACCTGCCCACTAGTTTGGGGATGATAAGCAGAAGCAATTCTATGATTGACATCATATTTAGCAAGAGTTTTTCTAAAACCACCGTGAATAAAATGAGAACTGCTGCGTTTGATGGCGTGTGGTTAACGTGGGAGCAGACGGTCCTTGTGCGTGGTGAATAACCAGCCCGTTGGGAACCCCAAGAGGAAGGTATGATGAGTATAGCAGCTAGTTTTCCCTCAGTTAAGAAACCAAGGTATGTCGATCTTGGAGAGGAGAGACAAACGACTGAAGGTGATGCGGAACCTGCACACACACAACCAAGTACTTTGTTCCCAACTTGCGATGAGGTTGTCAATCTCACCGGTTTGCTTGAAACAAAGATTATGAGCGTATCGAGTGGAAAACAATATATTATGTGAGTAAAGTAAACAGTGCGAGTAAAGTAAACAGGTGATAGCAATATGATGTAAATAGGACCGGGGTCCACAGTTCACTAGTGGTGTCTCTCCATAAGATAAATAACACATGCTGGGTAAACAAATTATAGTTGGGCAATTGATAGAATAAAGATAAACGTGATATGTCAAGAAGATCACTATGAGATTTACTCTGGGCATTACAACAAAATACATAGACCGCCATCCAACTGCATCTATGACTAATAATCCACTTGTGGCGAATCAATCCGAGAACTCCATAAGTATTAAGTTGCGAACAACAGATAATTGCATTAAGCAAAGTGTGTAATGTAAACAAAGCATATGCCCTTGAGCATATGAATGTTGTTTTCTCCCTAGTAGCAACAGCACATCTACAACCTTAGAGGTTTCTGTCACTCCCCCAGATTAAATAGAGGCATGAACCCACTATCGAGCATAAATACCCCCTCTTGGAGTCACTAGCAACTACTCGGCCAAGATAGCTACTAACAACGGAGAGCATGCAAGATCATAAACAACATAGAGATAACAAAAGATATAATTCAGTACAGCAACTTAATCATAAACACAATATTCAGCGGATCCCAACAAACCAAACATGTAGAATTACATAACGGTGATCTCAATCATGTAGGGCAGCTCATGAGATCTAAACATGAAGCACATGGTGGAGGAGACAACCATCTAGCTACTGCTATGGACCCATAGTCCAAGGTAGACTACTCACTCATCGCTCTGGAGGCAAGCATGGCGATGAAGAAGACCTCCGGTGGCGATTCCCCTCTCCGGCAGGGTGCCGGGAAGACCTTCTGGACCCTCCCGATCTTCGGGTCGACGGCGGCGGCGGATCGCGATGTGTTCTGGAAAATTGATCGGGTACTTAGGTTTTTTCCGTCGGGGGGACTTTATAGGCGAAGGGGCGATGTCAGAGGAGGGACCAGGCGGCCTCACGCCAGGCTCGCGCGGCCAGGCCCCTGGCCACGCCAGCTAGGCGTGTGGGCCCCTGGTGGCCCACCTCCTACTCCTCTTCGGATCTCTGGAAGCTTCTGGGTAAAATAAGACTTCATGAACTTGTTTCGTCCAATTCTGAGAATATTTCCTGTGTATCACTTCTGAAACACAAAAACAGCTGAAAATAGGGAACTGGCACTGTGGCAACTCGTTAATAGGTTAGTTCCGGAAAATGCATAAAAGTGCCACGAAGTGTAACGAAACAATAGACAAATGGTGTAAAAACAAGCATGGAGCATCAAAAATTATAGATACGTTGGAGACGTATCAAGCATCCCCAAGCTTAACTCCTGCTCGTCCTCGAGTAGGTAAGTGATAACAAAAGAATAATTTTTGAGGTGACATGCACCTACACAATCTTGATCATATATGTAAGCATTTGTGAGCTGGGATCATAAGAACTTAAAACATGGGCATGAAGATATAATCATGACAATAAGAACTTAGCAACCATGTTGTAAAC
This sequence comes from Dactylis glomerata, assembly GCA_007115705.1. Lineage (NCBI taxonomy): Eukaryota > Viridiplantae > Streptophyta > Magnoliopsida > Poales > Poaceae > Dactylis > Dactylis glomerata. The sequence continues at coordinate 286,044 of QXEO01000683.1, forward strand.
ATGCAAATGAACACAAACAAAAGATCATGAAAATGAAACAATGAAAGTCAAACATGTGTTCAAATCATAAGGAAAAACATACAAATGGTTTTCAGCTTGTCCTTCAAAGAGAGCAAAACATAAATGCATAGGACACCTTCAAGTTTAAGAGGGCGACTAGATACAAATAATTTGAGAACAAGTGAAACCAACAATATGAATCAATCAATGAACTTTGGGACAATGCATATTACACTAAGAATGACAACTATGCTCCCTTAATGGTGCATAAAGAAAGAAGGTGGTGACTCAACATAAAAGTAGAAGAAAGGCCCTTCGTAGAGGGAAGCAGTGATTGCAAGTTTTATAACCTTCAAAAATTATGGTACTTACCGGCTTTGAGCTCTCATTGCCCCCATCATAAGCATCTTGAATGGTTAAAGTTAATGCGAGAACAATTATGATGCATATGCTTGACAAATCATAAGTTGAAAACCTCGTGCCCCGTGAATACGAGTACCCAAACCTCATGCTACTTTACTTAGAGTCCCAAGCAAGGCTCTTGTCATTGTAAGTATATGCATATCATTGAGAACCGCCAATGGGGTACCTCCGTGCCCGATGACATGGAACAAGCCCACACCAAAATGACAGGACAAGCAGACAATGAACACCTCGACATCTCTTTTATTTGCCTTTTGTTTAGCTTTTTATTATGAGATGCGTCGTCGAATGTTCACCATGCGTATGCTGCAAATTTCCACCATGAATTATGCATGGCTTAGATTGGCGGCCCAGCGTTTCCCTAATACATATACAAACTCCATGATCCCCACAAGATTTCCAATTCATTTCACACCGCGGGCATCCATAAACAAAAGATCACGATATCAACTCAAATAAGAAGTGCAATGTGGAAAGCTTGCCCCATGACAGCATGGCTGGGCTAGAATCCAACTTACAACTTGCAAGCATAACAACTCAACATAAGAGACCACAATGTCAAATTTTTAAGAACAGGAAAAATTAAAGTGTGCCTTCCGGTTCGTGAGAGCTTTACTGACCGAATTTCGCATAACACTGGTAAGAGTTTAATTTGAAGAGAAAATAAAAGCAAGTCAAATTTACTTGGAATAGCAAATTGCTAGTAGGTATATATGGTGGACACTTTGGAAAACTTTGGCTTTTAGGAGTTGGATGCACGAGTAGAGCTCATACTCAGTACAAGGCGAGGGCTAGCAAAAGACTGGGAGGGACCAACTAAGAGAGCAATAATGGCCATAATAATGCAAAGCGACAAAGCGACATTAAAATAAGCATAAGATGGCATCAAAAGTCAAAAAATAAATGATCATGAAGGCTATTGGCGACTTTGTAAGAGTCTACATGTGTGAGCATGCGCCAAGTCAACCCAAATAAAGCATCAAGGAGAAAACCAAAATAATGCTTCCATACAATAAAAACAACGCATGATTTTTTCAAAGGCTCATTAAGCAATCTCAGTTAAGCAAAACCACTAAGCATACTATCAAAAAGATATCAAGCATGACATGAAAAAGCCTAAGCCGCAGTCTACACAAGCTCCTTCTTGTACCACTATTTTGCAAAAAGCTTTTTCTCTTTTCCAACACCATTTGAAATTTTTAAAGACACCTCTTTTGATGAAAACCAATAAAGATCAGAGGCAAAAATACACCTTGATGAAAAGATATGACAAGGTCTGAACGCATATCAAGGCGAAAACAAAAACCAAAAGCAGTAGCAGAAAAAGAAGAACACCCGGTGAAATTGTAAGAATGAAAAACGGAGTGTTCTTTGCAAATGAAAACGAGTACATCTCCTCCAAAAGAAATTTGTTGGGGTCCAACCATTTATTGCAGCAAACAAACAAACTAAACTAACTAAGAAAACTAAAACAACTGACGCTCCAAGAAAAACACATAGTGCATGAAGCAATAAAAATATAGCGTCTTGAAAGGTGACCTGATTTTTGCCGATGAAGAAGGGATGCCTCGGGGGCATCCCCAAGCTTTGACGCTTGTACTTCTTGGATATTTCTTGGGGTGATGCATGGGCATCCCCAAGCTTGAGCTTTTGTCCATTCTTCAACTCATCTCATCATTCTCCAATCCCTACACTTGAAAACTTTCTTCATACAAAACTAAACACAATTCTATTAGCAACATTAGTGCAAGCATAACATATAATCAACCCTCTTTTTGCTTCAGGTTTCAACTCAAAACCACCACATATATAGCAAATACTACTGTATCAACTTCTCTAAAAGTTCCGTGATCAAAAGAACTCAAAAGAAAGCGATAAAGTGGCAAACACAAATATTGGCAGAAATCTGTCAAAACTGAACAGCTGACAAAGGTCGAATTTTTGAGGGGTTTTCTGTTGCTCAAATCAAAAAGTGTTCAACTAACAAAAGTTTGGATATAACCTGGGGCATATGCACAAGAAATATCAGGTCCAAAAGATATACAGAGAATTTATACAAATCTTTACGGTGCAGCACCGAAAACAGTTTCAGGACAGCAACATCCCCAAATCTTCACCTCACTCGAATTAGAGGCTTCTCTTGGCACAAAAACGAAATAAACAAGATAAGGAGCGGTCATTACAGTAGTAATGACTTCCAAGACTCAAATAAAAGAAAAAGTACTGAAAGTAAAAACATTGGGTTATCTCCCAAGAGTGCTTTTCTTTAACGCCTTTGAGCTAGGCGCAGAAAATTGCGAATCAAGTAATATCAAGGGATGAAGCATCAAGCTCATAATTTGCTCTAAGAATAGAGTCAAAAAGTAATTTCTTTATTTTCCTAGGGAAGTGTTCCATACCTTTCTTGAGTGGGAATTGATATTTGATAGTGCCTTCCCTCATATCAATGATGGCACCTACAGTTCGAATAAAGGGTCTTCCCAAAATAATAGGACATGAAGCATGGCATTCAACGTCCATAACAAGAAAATCCACGGGAACAAGGTTATTGTTAACCATAATAAGAACATCATTAATTCTTCCCAAAGGTTTCTTCTTAGCAACATCAGCAATAGGAACATCAAAATAACATTTTTCAAGCGGTGGTAAATACTAGCACCTAGATCACATAAAGCATGGCAATCATAACCATTAACATGCATATCAATGATGGGTTCCCAACCATCTTCTAACTTCTTGGGAATGGAAGCTTTTTGCTTCAACTTTTCATCCCTAATTTTTATAAGAGCATTGGTAATATGCTTAGTAAAAGCAATATTTAGAGAACTAGCATTGGGAGTCAAAGCAAGCTTTTGCAAGAACAAAATTACTTCAGATATATTGCAGCCATCAACATCAAAATCACTAAAATAAGTAGAGCTATCATCTCCCACACTCTGAAAAATTTCAGCACTCTTTTGAGAAAAAGTTTTGGCAGTTTTAGGCTTTTTAACACAAGGAGTGGGAGTTTTCTCTACACCAATCAAAGTAAGAGGATTGCTAGCATTAGGAGCAACATCATTAGAGGTAGTAATGGTACATACCTTCATTTTTCTAGCCATCTCATCTTCTCTTTCCCACCTGGCATGCAATTCTGCTAACAATCTAATATTTTCATCTATTCCAACTTGGATAGCATTAGCGGTAGCAAAAACATTGTTCTCTTTCACATCATTAGGCAACACTTTTAATTTCAGAAGTTAAACATCATGAGCAAGGCTATCAACTTTAGAAGCAAGAATATCAATTTTGCCTAACTTTTCCTCAACAGACTTGTTAAAAGCAGTTTGCTTACCGATGAAGTCCTTGAGCATTACCTCAAGCTCGGAGGGCGTGGCCCTAGTGTTGTTGTAGGAATTACCATAAGAGTTACCATAACCATTACCATTGGTAGAAGGATACGGCCTATAATTGTTACTAGCAAAATTGTTCCTATAAGCATTGTTGTTAAAATTATTGTTTCTAATGAAATTCACATCAACATGCTCTTCTTGAGCAACCAGGGAGGCGAAAGGAACATTATTAGGATCAACATGAGTCCTATCATTAGCAAGCATAGCCATAATGGTATCAATCTTATCATTCAAGGAAGAGGTTTCCTCAACAGAATTTACCTTCTTACCTTGTGGAGCTCTCTCGGTGTGCCATTCAGAATAATTTACCATCATGTTGTCGAGTAGCTTTGATGCGGCGCCCAAGGTAAGGGACATAAAAGTGCCTCCAGCAGCTGAATCAAGTAGGTTCCTTGAAGAAAAATTCAGTCCTGCATAAAAAGTTTGGATAATCATCCAAGTAGTCAGTCCATGAGTGGGGCAATTCTTTATCATAGATTTCATTCTTTCCCAAGCTTGAGCAACATGTTCATTATCAAACTGAGTAAACTTCATAATATTGCTACGCAGAGATATAATCTTAGCAGGAGGATACTATCTACCAATATAAGCATCCTTACACTTAGCCCATGAATCAATACTATTCTTAGTCAAAGACAGCAACCAATCTTTAGCTTTTCCTCTCAAAGAAAAAGGAAACAACTTGAGCTTAATAATATCACTATCAACATCCTTATATTTCTGCATCTCACATAGCTCAACAAAATTGTTGAGATGAGCTGCAGCATCTTCAGTACTAGCACCAGAAAATTGCTCTTTCATAACAAGGTTCAACAAAGCAGGCTTAATCTCATAAAAGTTTGCAGCAGTAGCAGGTGGTGCAATAGGAGTGCAGATAAAATCACTATTGTTTGTGCTAGTAAAGTCACACAACTTGGTGTTTTCAGGATTGTCCATTTCAGCAAAACGAAAGTAAACAAGTAAAAACAACTACCAAGGATTCTAATTTTTTTGGGTTTTTGATACAAAATGATGCAGGTAAAATAAATAAAGTAAAGCAAAACAATAACAAAGTAAAGAATGTGTGTGCGAAAACTCCCCTCGCAGAAGTCTTCTACTTCCTCCCCGGCAACGGCGCCAGAAAATAAGCTGCTGCGTTTGATGGCATGTGGTTAACGTGGGAGCAGACGGTCCTTGTGCGTGGTGAATAACCAGCCCGTTGGGAACCCCAAGAGGAAGGTATGATGAGTATAGCAGCTAGTTTTCCCTCAGTTAAGAAACCAAGGTATATCGATCTTGGAGAGGAGAGACAAACGACTGAAGGTGATGCGGAACCTGCACACACACAACCAAGTACTTTGTTCCCAACTTGCGATGAGGTTGTCAATCTCACCGGTTTGCTTGAAACAAAGATTATGAGCGTATCGAGTGGAAAACAATATATTATGCGAGTAAAGTAAACAGTGCGAGTAAAGTAAACAGGTGATAGCAATATGATGTAAATAGGACCGGGGTCCATAGTTCACTAGTGGTGTCTCTCCATAAGATAAATAACACATGCTGGGTAAACAAATTACAGTTGGGCAATTGATAGAATAAAGATAAATGTGATATGTCAAGAAGATCACTATGAGATTTACTCTGGGCATTACAACAAAATACATAGACCGCCATCCAACTGCATCTATGACTAATAATCCACTTGTGGCGAATCAATCCGAGAACTCCAAAAGTATTAAGTTGCGAACAACAGATAATTGCATTAAGCAAAGTGTGTAATGTAAACAAAGCATATGCCCTTGAGCATATGAATGTTGTTTTCTCCCTAGTAGCAACAGCACATCTACACCCTTAGAGGTTTCTGTCACTCCCCCAGATTAAATAGAGGCATGAACCCACTATCGAGCATAAATACCCCCTCTTGGAGTCACTAGCAACTACTCGGCCAAGATAGCTACTAACAACGGAGAGCATGCAAGATCATAAACAACATAGAGATAACAAAAGATATAATTCAGTACAGCAACTTAATCATAAACACCAATATTCATCAGATCCCAACAAACCAAACATGTAGAATTACATAACGGTGATCTCAATCATGTAGGGCAGCTCATGAGATCTAAACATGAAGCACATGGTGGAGGAGATAACCATCTAGCTACTGCTATGGACCCATAATCCAAGGTAGACTACTCACTCATCGCTCCGAAGGCAAGCATGGCGATGAAGAAGACCTCCGGTGGCAATTCCCCTCTCCGGCAGGGTGCCGGGAAGAGCTTCTGGACCCTCCCGATCTTCGGGTCGACGGCGGCGGCGGATCGCGATGTGTTCTGGAAAATTGATCGGGTACTTAGGTTTTTTCCGTCGGGGGGTCTTTATAGGTGAAGGGGCGATGTCAGAGGAGGGACCAGGCGGCCTCACGCCAGGCTCGCGCGACCAGGCCCCTGGCCGCGCCAGCTAGGCGTGTGGGCCCTTGGTGGCCCACCTCCTACTCCTCTTCGGATCTCTGGAAGCTTCTGGGTAAAATAAGACTTCAGGAACTTGTTTCGTCCAATTCCGAGAATATTTCCTGTGTATCACTTCTGAAACACAAAAACAGCAGAAAACGGGGAACTGGCACTGTGGCAACTCGTTAATAGGTTAGTTCCGGAAAATGCATAAAAGTGCCACGAAGTGTAACGAAACAATAGACAAATGGTGTAAAAACAAGCATGGAGCATCAAAAATTATAGATACGTTGGAGACGTATCAAGAACCTCCGTCAGTCATAAGATATCTAGGCACACCAAACCTAGGAAAAATAACATCCTTAAGCATTTTTAACGAGGTCTCACCATCGGCACTCTTTGTAGGTATGGCTTCTACCCATTTAGTAACATAATCTACAGCAACAAGTATATGGGTATAGCCTTTTGAAGGAGGAAAAGGACCCATAAAGTCAAATCCCCAACAATCAAACGGTTCAATAACAAGAGTGTAACTCATAGGCATTTTATTGCGTCTAGAAATATTACCAACTCTTTGACATTCATCACAAGATAAAACATACCTTCTGGCATCTTTAAAGAGGGTTGGCCAATAAAAACCTGATTGTAGAACCTTCTGCGCGGTTCTATCTCCAGCATGATGCCCTCCATAGGCGCTGCTATGGCATTTTCTTAATATCTCTTGTTGCTCATATTCCGGTACGCATCTTCTCATAATACCATCAACTCCTTCTTTATATAAATGTGGGTCATCCCAAAAGTAATGCCTCAAATCATAAAAGAATTTTCTTCTTTGCTGAGCTGTAAAGGTCAGAGGCAAATACTTGGAGACAATAAAGTTAGCATAATCAGCATACCAAGGAAGGTCTCGCGAAGTTACATTTATTGCAGCCAACTGTTCATTTGGAAAACTATCATTAACAGGAATATGATCAAAGGAAATGTTTTCCAATCTAGACAAGTTGTCAGCCACAGGATTTTTAGCACCTTTCCTATCTACGATATGCAAATCAAACTCTTGTAAAAGCAACACCCATCTAATAAGCCTAGGCTTAGCATCCTTCTTAGTCATAAGATATCTAATAGCTGCGTGATCAGTATGAATAGTAACTTTAGAATCAACAATGTAAGATCTAAACTTATCACATGCAAAAACAATAGCAAGAAACTCTTTCTCAGTAGTAGCATAATTCTTCTGAGCAGCATCAAGAGTCTTACTAGCATAATGAATAACATTCAACTTATTATCAACGCGCTGTCCAAGAACAGCACCAACAGCAAAATCACTAGCATCACACATATTTTTAAAAGGTAAATTCCAATCAGGTGGTTGAACAATAGGAGCAGTAGTTAAAGCCTTCTTAAGAGTTTCAAAAGCTTCCTTACAATCATCATCAAAGACAAATGGTACATCTTTTTGAAGTAGATTAGTAAGGGGCTTTGAAATCTTAGAGAAATCTTTAATAAACATCCTATAGAAACCAGCGTGACCAAGAACACTACGAATACCTTTAACATCTCTGGGACAGGGCATTTTCTCAATTGCCTCCACTTTCGCTCTGTCAACTTCAATACCTCTTTCAGAAATTTTATGTCCAAGGACAATTCCTTCATTTACCTTAAAGTGGCATTTCTCCCAATTAAGAACAAGGTTAGTTTCTTCACACCTCTGTAAAACTTTATCAAGGTTGTGCAAACAATTATCAAAAGAAGTTCCATAGACGGAGAAATCGTCCATGAAGACCTCCACAATTTCTTCACAAAAGCCATGAAAAATAGCAGACATGCATCTTTGAAAAGTAGCAGGAGCATTGCATAAACCAAACGGCATACGTCTATAAGCATAAGTTCCATAAGGACAAGTAAAAGTGGTTTTCTCTTGATCATCCTTCTTAACAGCAATTTGAGAAAAACCAGAATAACCATCAATGAAACAAAAATGAGTCTTCTTAGACAACCTTTCTAGCATCTGATCTATAAACGGTAAAGGGTAATGATCTTTCTTAGTAACTTTGTTTACCTTCCTATAATCAATGCACATTCTATAACCAACTACTACCCTTTGAGGAATAAGCTCGTTATTCTCATTAGGCACAACAGTCATACCTCATTTCTTAGGAACACAATGAATAGGACTAACCCATCTACTATCAGCAATAGGATAAATAATACCAGCATCAAGGAGCTTTAATACCTCATTTCTTACCACATCCTTCATCTTGGGAATTAGGTGGCGTTGATGCTCCACGACTGGCTTCGCGTCTTTCTCCATATTAATGGCATGCTGACATAAAGTGGGAACAATCCCTTTTAAATCATCAAGAGTATATCCCATAGCTCCTCGGTGTTTCCTCAATATCTCCAATAATCTTTCTTCTTCCTTTCCTGAAAGTTTAGAGCCAATAATAACAGGATATATTTTCTTATCATCAATATAAGCATATTTAAGATTATCAGGCAAGGGCTTTAATTGAAACACAGGATCTTCCTTAGGTGGCAAAGTGGTACCAAGATCCTCCACAGGTAGATTATGCTTGATTAATGGTGGTTGACGAAGAAGAATATCGTCAATCTCTTCTCTTTCCTTGCTGAAAACATCACTTTCGTGATCTTCCATGAATTGCTGCAAGGCATTATTAGGAGCAAGGGCAATAGAAGCAAGCTGTTCAACTCGAAAATTTTCATTAGGAGTGTCATTTTCATAAGAAGTCTTAGCAAACTTGGAAAAATTAAACTCATAAGACTCTCCATTGAACTTAGTAAAAAAATTCTCCTTCTTACAATCTATCACGGCGCCACAAGTGTTCAAAAATGGTCTACCAAAAATAATAGGACAAGTTTTACTAGCCTCCTTACCAAGTACTAGAAAATCAGTAGGGTATTTAGTCTTACCGCAAAGAACTTCCACATCTCGAACAATACCAAGAGGCCAAACAGTCTCTCTGTTAGCAAGCTGAACAACCACATCAATATCTTCAAGTTCACAAGCGCCAATCTCGTGCATGATTTCTTTGTAAAGCTCTAAGGGAATAGCACTTGCACTAGCACCAATATCACATAAACCATAATAGCAATGATCTCCAATCCTGACAGAAATAACAGGAACACTTGTTTTCCTATGCTTTTTAGGATGTGAGACAATGTTAGAAGCATCTTCACAAAAAAGAATATATTCATCCCCTACATCTTTAGTAACAAGATCCTTCAATATAGCTACAGGAGACTTAATAGTAATTTGCTCATCAGGTTCTGCAGCTTTCTTAGTACTTTTATTAGACACACTTACCAAAGTAGAATACTTCTTTACCTTAGCAGGGAAAGGTGTCTTCTCAAAATAAGGCTCAGGCACAATGCTATCAACAGTACAAACTTCAGTAGCTGCAGCAGGTATATGACTAATAGAGTCTTTATAAGGCGCATGATATTTGTTCCAATCTTTCTTTGGAACATCAATATAAGAGGCAAAAGCCTTAAAAAAATTAGCAAGTATTTGTGAATCAAGACCATAAGCAGCGCTAACACTATGAAAGTCATCGGTCCCCATAAAAGATTTAATGCATTCATAATCATAGTTTATACCTGACTTCCTACCTTTGTCGTTTTCCCATCCTTCAGCATTCTCTTGTATACGGTCAAGAAGTTTCCACTTAGCATCTTCTTTCATATGAGTAAATGATCCAAAGCAAGAAGCATCCAAATAATCCTTATCAGGAAGAGTAAGCCACACATAAAAATTATCAATAACAATATTATTGGGGAGCTCATGAATGGGGCATTTGAGCATTAGTAACTTCAATCTCCCCCACGCTTGGGCAATACTCTCTCCATCATGAGGCCAAAAATTATATATCCGGTTACGATCTTTATGAATTTCACTTGGAGGATAAAACTTGGAATAAAAGAGAGGTACAATATCCTCCCATGCCATAGATGGACCATCTTGGAGTAGTCAATACCACTCTTCAGCTCTGCCTTTCAATGATAATGAGAATAGTTTCTTCTTGACCTGGCTTGGTGAAATACCTGCACATCTGAACAACTTGCATAATTCATGTATAAATAATAAGTGATCACCCGGATGGACAGTTCCATCACCTGAATAGCAGTTATCCATAATACGCCCAACAATTTTCATAGGTATCTTAAAAGGATCAATTTCAGCAGGCGGTGGTGGTGGTGGTTCATCCACATGTGCAGCAGTAGTAGATGTGTTTCCAAATAGGAAACCAAATGGAGAGTTCTCCATAGCAGAGTAAAATAAAAATAAAAGACAAAATAAAAACAATACTCACAGCGACAGTTACCTTTACCAATTCCACTCTTCAATAGCGCTACACTCCCCGGCAACGGCGCCAGAAAATAGTCTTGATGACCCACAAGTATAGGGGGTGTATCGTAGTATTTTCGATAAATAAGAGTGTCGAACCCAACGAGGAACAGAAGGTGTTGATGAGCGGTTTTGATCAAGGAATCACTGTAAATACTAGCAAACAGGTTTTCAGGGGTATTTGGTAATACGAGTAAATAAAGTGCGAGTAAATAAAAGACAGTAGTAACAATTGCAGCAAGTGGCCCAATCCTTTCTTCAGCAAAGGACAAGCCGGTTGTGTACTTATAATAACCAAACGTTCTCGAGGACACACGGGAGTTTCTGTCAAGAGCTTTCGCTTCATAAAGCCAATAGTCTTTATTGGTTTGATAGGTGTTATAGGGGTGAACCTGTGCTAGCGCACTACCCTTACTAGGATAAATACACACTTGTGATTATACCCCTTGCAAGCATCCGCAAATACAAGAAAGTAATTAAGATAAATCTAACTACAGCCTTAAACTCTAAGATCCTACGCTCCCTGGTGCAATGGTTTCCAGGGGTCAGGCCACGCCACCCTGGCATGTGGGCCCCTCCTGGCTCCTCTCGGCTCCTCCTTCTGGCGTCCTGAGTCTTCTGGGAAAATATAATTTCCTGGTATTTTTCTGGAATTTTCCTGATCTTCAAAATATGGTCCCTTGATGGTCCTTTTTCTAGCAAAATCCTGACTCCGGCAGCAACTCCTCCAAAGATCATCAAACATGTGAAAACAAAGGAAATAACATAAGTATCAACTCTAAATATGAAATATATCAATGAATAACAGTAAATTATGATACAAAATAGTGACGCAAAATGGACGTATCAGCCATGGTGGTTACTGCGATGGATGGATGGAAAAGAACAGTGAAACCCTAAGCAATCTAGGGAAGAAGGCGATATCTATGCGGCGGCAAAGATTAACAGTGGAGAGCTAGGGTTAAATAGGGGAGAAAAGGGCTCATCTTTATAAACCACAATAGATGGGCTTTGGGCCAAAGTATAGGAAATCCAGGCCCAGTATTAACAATGGCATTGCAATGATAAAAGCCCAAGTCAGGATTCATTTTTATGAGCTTACCATGAAAGGATGATATCAAAGAAGGAAAAATGGATGAGTACCACGAAGTCAAAAAAAAAGTCTATTTTGAGCCTATAATCGGCTGCAAGCACCCCATTATAACCTCGGGGGCTACTCCCATTGGGAGCGCTGGACGCGCACCCGATGAAAAGGTTGCCTTGAAAAATTGAAGACAAAGAACATACTGAGCCATACTCGAATAAAAAATTCTACTATAGCCTCGGGGGCTACTCCCATCGGGAGCGCTGGTCACGTACCCGATGAAGATGGAAATATTGGATTCAATGCAGGAGTAAAAATTGACTTCATCATTGGTGTCAAAACACCAGATAATAAACTCGAAGTTTCACTCCCATCGGGAGGGATCCACGACTAAAGTTGAAAAAAGCAACCCGATGATTTCGGGCATTGAAACAACCAAACAAGGCTCTCCATAAAAATTTAATCCTCAAGCCGCGTCCGCCGCGAGAACATGCTTGAGTGCCATGGTCGTAAAGATCATGAAGGTAAGACCTCAGGATCCGTTCTACATGGCCTAGTATACGCACATGAATATGCTCTGCTAGTATATTTCCATATCCACGATACCGAAGAAATACTGGAACCCATGCTTTTGTAAGTCCTAAATGCGGCAAAGAGTTGGGTTATGCCAGGTACCGAATTCGAGTCTGGGGACTCGAGTTTGAAGTAGGTAGCAAGTGTTTGTCTAGGCAATTAACTGGTTTCCTGATCCGTCAGAAGCACCAGGCTTGTTAACCAAAATCCCCATGAAAATTAAAAAAATATGGAATATAGATTAAAATTAAGAAAGAGAAGAAGATGAAGATTAATCAAGTCAAAGTTTACAACTCGAAGTTTTGAGGATTTGAGATTCAACCTGAATCTACGATTCTGGTTGAATCTCAGGGGTTACTGACAAGGTTATGACTACCAAGGTCCATTATCTTAGTACCCCTAGGATCCGTTTGGGTAGAAGCCCATGGAAGTTAGGCTCAGGTATAATCATAGTCAAAATATGAAATTGTATTGTAACTCGCATTGTAGTTTGCATTGAACCCGACCGGTTCCTCGAGACCTGGCCACCTATAAAAGGGGCTAGGAGAGGCCGGCCAGGGAGACACATTGAGATTGAGCCAGGATTGATTCTAAGTTCACTCTCGATACACCATATTTGCCTTGTTTATCTGAAACCCTACCTTCGAGTTCGTCCGACGTCCTGTTTCTCCGACCCTAAGTCCTTTATCTAAGATATTTGTCGAGTTAACCCTCGTCAACAACTCTCTGGGAATATATCCTAAAGTTAACCTAAATACAAGTAAAATATAATAGATCTCATCAACGTAGATAAATAAATACGTTAATACATTCTTTGGTTTCTATATTTATCATATCTAGAGTGCTTAGTTAGCAAAATATATTACAAAAAAAAATGGCATAGATGTAATTGTAAAATATGGTCTACATTTGTAAAGTATACTTACAATGACTACAATTATTATCATAGAGTTAAGAGTACTTCATCGTAGATAATATTAGGGATATTGTGTGGTTAATGTAAGTATCATATAAATAAACTAGTTAAGACTATATGCCGATACAATAATTTAGAAAAATAAAAATATTTTGTATAAATAAGAAACAACAACCAATTGGAAGAGAAAAATCCCCCACAAGCTATATGCGTAGGCAGAGCATGGGGGAAGAAATTTAATAGGGAAATCTCAAGTCCGTGTTCATTGTCCCGGGTAGATAATTCACCATGATGTTGCTGCAAATTTTTTGATCAACTAAGCAATTGAAGAGATATGTGTATAATGACAAGAGGTTAAAAAATATGCATAATAAATAAATATTCTTTAGACCATTCATAGCATTTTCTATAAAAAAACTTAATAGGAAAAAATCCAAAGTAAAGTTATAATGCATAAGTATGTGTTTGTTTTTAAGGTGTTTGCTGAGTTCCTTGGCCTACCCAAAAACTTTTTGCATACGTCTGTATTTTATATATTTTCATGTCACACTTTCAGCAAAATCTTTTCCGGGAGTCAAATGTTTTTGTCACGTCATTTTTATGGAATATAGAGTAACCTGAGAAGAAGTCAACGAGGAACGCCACGAGGCAAGAAAGAGGGCCCACCATGCCATGTGTGATTTAATATTTTAATGATCAGAAAAATCAAATATTTTAATTTTTGGAGATTATTTAGGTTTTTAGAATTTTAAAGTTTTGTTGATTTTTTTTATTACTTTAGATTTTTTTTAGGGTAACGGGTTACTGCTATTGCGCCAAAGGCAGCAGGATACTGCTGGGGCACCACCTAGTGCGCCCGTAACCTACTACCGCAGGCATGCTAGTGCTGCCAGCAGTAGCAAAATCAGCCTGCCAATGGTAGCCTTTTTCGTACTAGTGTATGATGCGTCATTGGGGGGTGGGAGCGATGCCTAGGCAAATAAATCTATCTCTACAATCCACTCCCACACTAGCGGCCACCTTCATGGCGACGTTTCGTTGTTGATGGCAACGTGTGCTCGTCAATCCTTCGGATCGTCAGCTTGGTCTTCTCACAATTCCTCAGATCCAGCGAGATCTGTTTATCGGCGTGTCGTTGCTGTTTGTTGTTATCCATGGCGGCGCTAGGGCCGGGGCGAGGTGGATGTTTGTCGATGGGATGCGGTGGATCTTGGTCTAAGATAGCACGGGGATGTCTCCGGTCGATGTGCGTCACAACGACATGTGTCTTGCTGCTTGCAGCGGGCATGTTCATCGACTCACAAAGCCTCGCCAGTGATGGTGATTCTTTAGGTCTGGCAATGGTGGAGGCTCGGCGTCTTTTATTCATCTAGGCGGCATTGAAGTTTGGCGACAGCCACTAGCTTCGGCGAGTGCAGGAAACCATAGGGATGGTTCTAGATTTTTTTATCTTCTAGGGTGCTATCTTCAAAGTTTCTAGAACAACTATTATTTCTTGGTCTATCTTTTAGTTTCCAGTTTGCATCAAGCGGAAAATATGTGGTGAAAAAAATCACTCGGACAAAACCACAAGGAAAAAACCATCGAACAAAACCGCATACGTTGCATGACACATATACCTGACGACCCGAGCCCACCTATCAAAACGCTCACAAATTCTAGAGTGTGTAAAAATTAACACAACTTTTACTAGATGGGGTAATTCGAATGAAATTTTGCTAAATGGGGCAATTAGCACCAAAACAATCGAACCAGAGGGGGTAAAGACTGAAATTTACTCTTTCATTTATTAGTTTCCTCATCAATAATATCACCAAGCCTTGGTCGTTCCTCTTGCCAATCTTCTGCTTTTCTCCTCTTCGATCAGAAAAGATGGTTCTCATAAAGAAACTGGCGATAGAAAAGTGGAGCAACCAAACAACTCTGCTTCAGCATTCTTGGGCCAG
This sequence comes from Dactylis glomerata, assembly GCA_007115705.1. Lineage (NCBI taxonomy): Eukaryota > Viridiplantae > Streptophyta > Magnoliopsida > Poales > Poaceae > Dactylis > Dactylis glomerata. Next base: position 301,173 of record QXEO01000683.1, read on the forward strand.
GGCTTGATATTTACTCTACGGGAAGAAAGAGCACTCTGTTTCGGCCCAGTCCAAATGTGCTTCGGCGTGGTTGGAGCTTCTCGTTTCTTTTTTTGGCACGAAATTTCTGCTGATTTTGCATGTGTTGTGTTCTGAAAACCTATGTAATGCACGTGATCATGATCAGACCATGGTCATCCTACGTGGCATCCCTCAGTCACGGACGAATTGAGATCTCAATCGACTTGGTAGGAGTGGACCTCACCTCATCTCATCCTGTGTTGCAAATAAAACTGGCAGAGCTGTCGCCTCCCTCTTGCCATCCCATGCAGCTCCTCCACGTAGGAACTCAGATCGCGTGTCAGAATGGCATGAGAAGGTAGACCCATATATGCCATTGCCATCGCAGAGATATTTACATTACACAGTAGAGATAATTGGGCATGTTTGTAGGGCGCGCCACCACGCCGGAAGCTAAGCGCGCCAACGATGCAGGCGACATCGATGCGTCATCGGTTTTTGTCTTTGGCCGTCAGACAAACGAGAACATCGACCGAGTATCGGAGGAGCATATGGAATAATTTGTGTCTCCAATCGACGAGAACAGTGAAGCAATTTCAAGCAGCGCGCGGTGGAGATGGATGCGGTAGGGGCATTGTCATCTCATCGCCTCCTCATCTTCCTCAGTCTCAGTCGATCAGGGACAGGGACACCCCCATTATGAGTGACCACCGAGGAGTCGCAAAGGGCAAACGAAAAGATCTCCCGCACACCACTGCCACTGTGCGGCTGTGCCGTGTGGTGGGGCACCGGTGTCCCTCCGCGCACGATCCCAGTGATCTCCTCCAGCAGCGGCCCGCCCCACGGTAATGATCCGTCGACTCGGACGGACCTACCTACATGTCGCCGTGGGGGCGTCGTGTAGTTTCGCTGGTGCCTCCGGTGGCCGGCAGCTCTCTCTCGGAATCCAACGCCATCGCGTAATATGCAAAGTTGCAAGTTGCAAAGCCATCTATGGCAGGGGCGAGGCAGCAGATCTTGGGTTGCGGTGGTAGGGTGGCCGCCCCTAACCGGGTCTCGCCTGGGTGCAGCGCCGTACGTGCAAGTAGGCCCGTGCGGCTGCCCCATGCATCCATCGGTTCACGCCGCTACTGTTTGCACTGCGGTTCGACTGATCTCCATCGGCAACAGCTATAGGGTATTCCTCCATCGTTTTGCCTTTGTTACCTTTCTCCATGAATCCACCGGAAAAGACCGTTCGATCAGCCGTAGCTCACGGCGTGCGCGCGCACGCAAGCACCAACAGAGGAGCGAGGCGTGAGGAAATAGTGACGGTTTTGGATGGATGGACAGCACCACCCATCTCTCCCCTTTCATTCTGATGGACTCCTTGAGTCAAGCTGGGTGATGAGTGAAGAGGGCTTTCCGACCACCCGTATGGTGTTGGCTCCTAAGCATGCCCCAATTATTTGACGATCCTCATGCATAGGGTGCGCTATAGCCGCATGTACATCCACGGATTGAGCGGGAAGATCATGCGTCTTATCTTATGTATAGGCTTTGAGCTTCTTAAAAGCGTTAGGCTCCAAAAGAGAGAAACAAGCTAGCCCTAGATCGACAGTTTGGAGATGCAATGAGTTGGCAATGTTGCTGTTGCGAGCTTGTGACGCAATGCTTCGTGATCCACAGGGGATCCCTCGGAAAACACGAATTATCTCCTAGATATAAGGGACCGGGAGGCAAGTGGAGCTACTAGCAGTACTGCATGCTGCCCGGCGCCGGGTCGTGGAAATGGGAGAATCTTGACCCTTGCGCAGGGGCTAGCCGGCCGTCCCTTTTGCCACTCCTAGATCGACAGGGCTAGGAAGAATGGCGAATTTGGGAAGCGGATGGGAGATGCCATGCTTGCTCCCGCAGGCCTAGGCGCCGGAAGAGGGATGGTGCATGGGCTGGTGGGAGCTGAATTATGGACGAATGGTTTGGAGGAGGCGCCAAAGGCTGGGGAGCGACGGAGCCGAGATAGGGATGGGGGACCATGCGTGAACATGGATCAAAGCTTTTCTCTAGATTTGTGGGCGTTTGCGACTGCGAGTGCCGACTGCCGAGTGCAACTGTGGGAGTGCAAGTGCGAGCTGGGACCCAGGGACCGACACCACGAGTGGCCATATTTTTCGAAATGGATGGACTCGCTCATCCTTCGTTCCTCCGAAGTTCGAACACTATGACTATGAGTTGTTTTGCATTCTGCGCATCTTCCTTTGGTTTTCAAGGAGGTAATTGCAAAAAAAAGGAACACAATAACTGTGCCAAAAGTATAGGAAACCGCCAACATAAAGGATTAAAGAAACCTATCTTTTTTCGAGGAAATATATCAATATCAAAAAGATACCAATTACACCGGTCTATGCAGGAAACATGAAGGGTACACATAGCTTAAAAGAAAAAAGAGCTAAAAAACTTGCCAAAGTGATTGACGACTCGTAGCAGGAATTATGTCAATGATAGAAGAAAATGATACCTCCAAGAAATTGTTTGTGCTCAATGCCCCCGATTTAATGTAGTTAGCCAAAGAAAAAATGATTAAGTGAATTACGTGATTATAATAGAGGCATATCCTGAATGTGACTGATAGGCCCCCTATTTTGTAAAGGCAATAATTAAATTATAGAATTGTTTTTTATCTATGAAATCTAAGTTAGAAATAAAATTCTATTTATATGTTGTAGATAGATCAAATTGTACTCCTTTTATTTAACATAAATTAATGTGGCATGTTGCAGAGACATAACTACATTTGACCTATGCTTCTCCATATGATGTTCATTTTGATAGAAATAATCTTGTCCTGTCTAGTCTAGGTAAAGATTAGGGAGAGCTAGCTGCCTACATGATGGTTGTTTGAGACATACACGTGAGTAGTATTTTGGTATTGACGATGTACGTGAGTCAGCTATGCGCTCCAGCTCATGTTCTAGTAGAAGTAGAATAGGAAGTTTGGGTTGAGTCGGTTTAGGCTTTCTAGTTAAGGAGTACTAGTCCGGGTCTACTAGGAGTTGGTCTAGTTAGTTTGCATAGGTCTCCCGTGTATATATACATGAGGATTGCTGCTTTTGTAACACCGTGTGAGAAAAGGCGAAAATAAAGAAAAAGTTTAGAGCGTGCGATACGCACGTTTGGCGATAAAAGTAGTCTTCACGTGTGTTTGACTAGTTTGATGTGATCGATCTGGGCTAGTGCCAACATATTTGATGTCTAGAGTCGCACGGTCTAAAACCACACCTAAGCAACTCTTGCCAACACGCTACAAATCTAAACAAAACACGTGAGACCTAAACTATTTGCACTCGTAAACATGCAACAACTATGAATTCAACCAAAAACGTCTGATTTGATTAGCGGTCGCAATTATGCAACCACCTAATATATTTCAACGAAACGTTGACCTCACCAATTTAGATACAGAAAAAATTGTACGGTTAAAACATATAATATTTATACTGAAATTTATACTTCTTTAAAGTACATTTGTTTCAAACAAAATTGCTGGTATATTTTTTTTTCTACATAACCTACAATCATGCAAAAAATATTATACTCTCTTTCTTATACATTACTAACTTCTTTCGATGGAAAATACAAATACATAATGCTAAATTTAAACCATGCATATTTTGTAGCATAAACTATTTTCCATTGTTGACACAATGTCCAGCATAACATTATGCAAGATTTGCTTAAACAATGAGAATAATGATGTTTGAATTATGACACTTACGCAAATTTGTAGTTCAATTACGTGTGTGTTTGTGTATATTACTATACACTTCAATATGGCATCACACCTCTGTAAAGTGTGTGGTTCAACAACTATCTTGATAGAAGTTTCTAGTGTATGATGAGGTGCAGGCAAGTTATTATGATGATATTATCATATTATAGTAGGTATGCTCCTTTAAAAAAATGTTCTAGTCTGTTCAGTAATTAGGACAACTTGTGCGAAATTTTAACTTGACACTGAAATGGTGTCGGATTTAATAATAAATTGTGTCATGGTTTTGTCGAGACTGATGCTTAAGGGGTAGCTTACATGAGGTGGTTGACGATAATAACATTGGAGCACCTGGACGAGATTGGTACAAGACACGATATACCCAGCTTTCTCTATAAGCGTCATCGTCGTCAGTATAAAGCAAGGCTTTCACCCGGCCCATTTGTCAGCCCCGAAGTCCATCAGAAAAAGGCAGTCTTGAGCCTACCCTTAGCCGCACCGCTGATGAGAGAGGAGCCGAACTCGGATGTCGGTGAAGGAGAACTTGTCGACTGCCGCTCCACCACCATCACACGAGCCGGACGGTGGACACAGCTAGCCCGCCGCAGACACCTGGCCGGACACCGGCACCACCACGGTGCTAGGCCTCCGCTGCCAGACGCGGCCACGCCCTGCTGCCTTGGATGTAAACCTTTAGGCCTGCCGAAGCCCCGAGAGCCCGGGACACGCACAGAGATGCCGTCCACAGCAGCCGAGGCACCACCACCGTGCGGAGGTCGAGCCCCAACCCACGTTGCTATCGAGCCGCCAGCCGCTGGGAACCCGCCGCCTTACACCGCTAGATCTCGGCTAGGCCGCGCGTCACCGCCACCTGCAGAGGAACCACCGTCGGGGGATAGACCTCGTCGCTGCCATCCCCACCCGGGCTTTGCCCGGCAGAGCCTCACGGCGGCGGTGGGAGGGACGCGGGGGCTGTCTCATGGCCGAAGATATACAAGGCCAAAACTTATCCAGTCTGTAATTTTGAAAGTGCCTAGTAGCTATTGCAATATCTGCACCATGGGGTTAAGAGTACGAACAGATAAAACCTACTGCAAGCACATGTTTTCATACAGTGTTGATACAATTTACCATGGCTGCATCCAGTCTGATATGACGATACAGCTCCAACACGAAAAGCAAGAAATGGCACGTCTCATGAAACTGTAGACGTACGTCAACAGTTGAATATATAGGGATCGATGTTCACTGTTCAGAGAGACGTGTGTACACACATTTTTTTTATAAAGGGAATATATTAATACGTGTGTACACACATGCTCTCAACAAAGGGGTCAATCACTGTTTGTTTACTCGTACTCTCCAATCTCCATGTGCAGTTTCGCAACTAAAAGTTGGTCCATCACTGGATCGGAACGTTGCTAGTAGTAGTACTACCCATGCATATCGCTGGATGGAGACTGTACGTTGCATATGCGCCGCACACGTGCACGGGCACGCACGCGCGAGTACGAGTACGTGCCCCAGTCCCATTGTGATAGATCTCGTAGCATGCGTGCGTGCAGGTCCCCGCCCCGTCCTGGATCAAACCAGGGCACGACACCACCCGACGCGCGCGCCTTAGGGCAACGAGTTGATTCAAACGATTCCGCCCAGGAGGCACTGTAAGCGGATTGAGGCGTCTGAAGTTGTATGTATGCGAGCACCAATTTCGATCTTATATTTGGGTTTGAAATATAGTCTCTTTGGACAGCCCGCGTGTTCGATCAATATTTCCCTTCCCTAGCCGCCCTTTCACTCACTCGACCCACCTCTCTCGCCCAAACCCTAAGCTAGTGAGATGGACGCCGCCGCCTCTCGCGCCCTTGCCGCCACCACCACAGGCCAGGTAGACCAGGCAGCCGTAATCGCCACGCGCCCACCCCCCCTTGTCAAGGCGGAGAAAATAATCATGGCAAAGCCATGGGCCATGGAGTCGAAGAAATGCGCCGCTTGAAGGGACACATCTAGGCAGCGAGCGAAAGAAGCAAAGGTCGTCACCGCAAAGGCGAAGGAGGCCGAGCTCATGGGCGGATGCAATGTACAACCCATGGGGGGCAGCTGCCCCCACTCAATTTTCCTTTTCTTTGTAATATATTAGGTAAAATAGTAATTTGTCTTGCTTAACATATTTTTGCCCCCCCCCCCCCCCCCCCCCTAAAATTTTATCCTGGCTCCGCCCTTGGTCCTGGCCAAAACAAGATGGTGTCTAGGCCGTTGCCATGTTGAAGGGGGAGGTGGTAGGCCTGTTCGCTACCGACCACCTAGGGTCCACGGCCAGCTAGGTGTTGTCCGCGAACCTATCGCATTTTGTAACAGAATTAATTTTGTGGGGCCCTCAAGCATGTGATCAAGCGCAAATTATGGAGTCGACGAGTTGGTAAGAAATCTTCCTTTAGTGTCCATTTAGTTCTACTATGAGTGAACTAGTGTATGCATGACTAATTAATATTCGGCCATTGCATAGGATTTCCAAGGTTTGGATTACTTTGAGAATATCGAGAAGCATCAGTTCACGTTGAGCCATTATTTACATTTTTATATAGCTAAAAAGGAATCAAATTGGTCAAAGACATGTGACTGAAAATGTGTCCCTGACCCAAATGAACAGGACGTATTCTCACACGATTTTCTGTTCATAGATTGATCTTTTTTTATAAACACAATATAATATAGACGCTCACAAACACGCACGTACATCACTCCTATAAATGCATACACGTACACGCTACTTCTATAAACATCTCTGAAAGACAGACACGCCTCGACCGATCGCCTCACGTCTCCGCCCCTCTGTTGACCCGACACTGTTGGCCGTGCACGCGCGCGGACGAACATGCGAAAAGTAACGCAACAGGACCGCACGTACACGTTGTAGGTGCACGCGCGCGTACGATCATAACCACGCTCGATCGCCGGCCGGTCATCACTCCGGCTTCCCTGTATTATTCACAGGCGGGGCCGGGCGCACGGTGGTCGTCGGCAGGGGCAGAGGAAACTACGAGCGGCTGAGGCGAGCCGCGCAGCTTTTGGGGCAGGGCGCGGGCCCGGCGGCTGTTCCCTCGCCATCGCCAAAGCCGGTGCTGTTCTCACGTTGCACTCTACCACCGGTGGTGGCGCCCGCCGCCCGGCGATCCACCGCCTGCATGGACGCCGTCCACAGCCTCCACCTGATGGACCGCCCACCCCCACCCTCGGTCGCCGCCGGAGTAAAGTCGTGATCGTGCCAATTGCTCCAGTCATACGTAGTACGTTCATCATCACGGCTGCACCAGGCAATGCCAATAGTTACAGTTAGGCAGCGTACGGCGTCTCAGTGCCCTCGTACGTTTAGCAGCCCACTGAAACATGAGTTGTTGTGCACTGTCATATCATATCGATAACGATCGAGCCAGCCAGCTAGCTCACTGAAGGAAACAACTGTTCAGCTCTAGATGCAGCCGCCGAGCGAGCGACCGATCTTCCCATCACAGTACGTACTACGTCAACTGATCCATCTCATCTCACTGGAGTACATAGTCAATGTATGAATACATTCTGGCTACATAATACGGTAGTCTTACAGTACCATGTCCATCGCCCGGTCTACGCGACAGGAAACATGGACGCGCCGAGTGATAAGGAAACAGGGGAGACACGATGCTGCCTGGCTTGCCTGCTAGTGCTACCTTAGCTAGCTGCTGATAGTGCTTCTTGCTCAACTCAGATTCTTCATTATCCCTCTCAAAAAGCCATCACAGATTCCCGCTTGTCGAAAAGCATGCAGCAGCGCGTATAAATTTTTATCTAAAGAATAATAAAACTGAGAGATAACTAGAGTAAACATTTGGTGTACATGGGCACTACTGACCTTGTGTTTTTAAAAAATTGGAAATCATATTTCTGAGTTTCAAAATAAATTAAAAAAATATTTGCATGTAGCATACTATTTATCCAACCAATGTGCAAAAAAACATGTTTAAATACTTTGTTATTTGGGCTACAAAAAAAATGACAAACGTCTTAGATCTGAGTATGTATATTTCAAATCTACAAATTTTATCAGACTTTTTGTTTTTATGTAGCCCACAATTCAAAAAAAATTGTAATAAAATTCTGCATACACGCAGATTACATCATTGACTATGTCCAGATTTATTTTCATAATTTATTAGAACTTAAAACTATGATTTTTATTTTTATTTTAATATAAAAGGAGCACTGGAGTCCAAGAGCCAAAAGCACTTTCATAAATTAGAGTTTCATCTGTCCGTTTTACTCATGAAACGTTACTTCTAATAACTACTACTACCGGGCGATTCACTATCACACTGTACGGGCCTATGCACTTCCAAGGACACCTTCTTTTCGGAAACACCCGGCCGACACCTTCCATAGGACGCTTGGTCAAATACAAGAACTGCCCTTAATTAATAAACCAAGGTAAATAATACAGAAAAGTATCATACTCGTTTTGACCTATATTACTCTTCGCTAATATAGATGTATCTATCACTAAAATATATCTAGATACATCTATACTAGTGAAGAATATTATGGATACGAGTACTAGCATTGACTAATACGGAATATGCAGTATATGTACAGAGAGTCAGAGACCACCTAGCTAGTAGTACACGTACTCCATCCAATCCTTCGCTATATATACTACACATCCCGCTTTACACGTCCTTGGCTAAACTGGCCGACTCATTAATTTTGGATCATACTACCGTGCTACGCCCGGTCAAAAGCCCTAGCTGATGTACGGATGGCACGGCCACCTCCCATTTTCTGCACCCATCATCATCATTATCTCCCTCTCTCTCCTCTCTCATTGGTGACAACTGAATTAAGAGTGATAACGATCTTACTTTACCTCATCCGAAGACCGAAGCTTGTGAGTGAATCAGGAGCCCCACCAGTCATGAGCTTTTTAAGGTTTATGTTTCCTTTTCAAAGCTGAAAGTTACGGCCCAAGGTTATCGTAATCCAACAAGATATTTCAGATGCCGGAAGTTGGAACTAAAGTAACTCGCAGAAAGCGATTTTCACTGTTAAGCGCACTGTTGGGAGCACACCATGTGATGACCTTTCCACATCAAGGGATAACTCAAACTCTCCGCTAAAAAATCGTAGAGAAGTGTAACTATGATCCCAACTACACATGTCAATTCGATGAAAAAAAAAATGACAAAATAGATCAAGTCAAAAAACTTCAGACAAAAATAACACGATTTTGAAAATATTTCAAAACGAACACCAGGGCGCTGACCCTCCTAGCGTAGCACACCCGGAACCAGCGCTCGATTATGTAGCGATATGGACAGGGGTGGTACCCCATGTAGTATAGTGGAACCTGCAAACAACACAACCAAGTACTTTGCCCCAACTTAGAGTGAGGTTGTCAATCTCACCGATTTGCTGTAAACAAAGGACTAAACGTATCGTGTGGTAAAAGACAGTAGTTTGCGAGAATGTAAATAAAGTGAGTAAATGGTAAACGGTAATAACAATATAAAAGAATGGACCAGGGTCCAGAGTTCACTAGAGGTGTCTCTCCATAAGATAAATAACATGCTGGGTAAACAAATTACAGTTGGGCAATTGATAGAATAAAGCAAGCGTACAAATATCATGAGGATCACTATGAGATTCACTTGGGCATTACAACATAATACATAGACCGTAATCCAACTGCATCTATGACTAATAATGCACCCGCCGAATGTCATCCGAGCAACCGTTGGATATTAAGTTGCAAGCAACAGATTATCGCCTTAAGCAAAGTGTCTAATGTAAACAATACAAATATCCTTGAATACAAGATTGTTGTTTTCTCCCTAGTAGCAACAGCACATCTACAACCTTAGAGGTTTCTGTCACTCTCCCAGATTACTAGAGGCATGAACCCACTATCGAGCATAAATACTCCCTCTTGGAGTCATTAGCATCTACTCGGCCAAGATATCTGCTAGCAACGGAGAGCATGCAAGATCATAAACAACATAGAGATGATAAATCAATAAATCAACTTGACAAAGTACCAATCTCATCGGATCCCAACAAACACAACATGTAGAATTACACAACGATGATCTTGATCATGATAGGCAGCTCACAAGATCTAAACATGAAGCACATGGAGGAGAAGACAACCATCTAGCTACTGCTATGGACCCGTAGTCCAAGGTAGACTACTCACGCATCACTCCGGAGGCAGGCATGGTGATGAAGAAGGCCTCCGGCAGTGATTCCCCTCTCCGGCAGGGTGCCGGGAAGAGCTTCTGGACCCTCCCGATCTCGCATCGACGACGGCGGCGGCTTGCAGTATGTTTCGTGGAAAATTGATCGGGTCTTTAGGTTTTCCTCGCCGAGGAGAATATATAGGCGGAAGGGCGGCGTCAGGAGGTGGGCCAGGCAGCCACACCACCTGGTGGCGCATTTGAGACCATCTTCATGCTAGACATTACATACTAACTATTATATTCACATACATCTAAGATAGACACAAAGTCTATAAATATCTATCAAAGATATTTGTTAAATTGTACACATTACACCTCTTTGTCAATATACCTGAAAATTAACCTAAACACATACATACAATAGAATATATCATCAACATATATTAACATGTTAATGCATTCTTGTTATCTATATATCTCATATCTAAAGTGCTTTAGTTAGCAAAATGTGTTTCAATGGAAAATGATAGATATTTATAGACTTTGTGTCTATCTTAGATGTCATTATAAAATATGGTCTACACTTGTAGAGTGTACTTATAGTGACACCATTTACAATCATATAGTAAAATGTATTTTATCATAGGTAATATCAGGGATGTTCTGTGGTTAACGCAAGTATTACATAAAAAACTAGTTAAGACCATATGATAATACAAGAAGATATATGAAGTAAAAATATTTAGTATAAATAAATATCAACAAAAAAATGAAATAATAATCATGTCTTGGAGTCGACATGATATCTAGAGGTGGTCGGGGGAATCCATGGAGTGTGCGGCTTTGACATGAGCTCCCAGGCGACTGCCATGGTTCGCCGCCTCTATCTTCAGCCATAAGGATGGCCATGTTGTTTCTGAGCGTGTAGTTTGCTAGAGTTTGTTCATCCTCTTTCAAAAGACTCTTGATTGCTTTGTTGTGAAGCCGAACGCATGTAGCTTCCCCTAGTGGCTCGATCCTTAGTGGAGAGAAAGTTCTGGATTTCATCCCCAATCCCTCCCCCAATATATTTTTCTCGGACCCCATCTACTTCATCCGGAAAATTTCTCACATTGCCCGTATTTATTGCAAGTTTATATGAAACCCTGGTTCATCATTGATTTTCTTTGAACATTGTAATTATCCTTTTAGCATTTCTATAGCACCTGTAATAATTGGAAACATGTGTGATGTTGATTTTGTATTTTTACGAGAGCCAGTTAGTGTAGCACTATATTTTTGACTTCAAATAGATGCATCAAATATGATGAGCATGTCTATGTGCTAGAACATGTGTACTTGTGGTGAATGTGTATGTTCTATGTGAAATTTGAAAATATCTGTCATCTACATAACCATCTCCTCCAACGAATCCATCTCCATCATCTAAACATTTTAAGGGTACTACAATGTCAACATTTATTATCATGTAATAATCACTATCTTATCGAAGTTAATATAGGGGAAAAGTTGAGTTATTGTAAACATTCTAAAAACTATAGCTAAGAACAAGAAGTTATTAGAAGTGAAAAATAATATAAATAAATAACACCAACTGGTTCAAAGAAAAATGTTTCTCAGGTAATTTCTGTGAAGGTGGAGCAAGGAAATAAGAAAGTGAATAGTGAAACGAAGAGTTCAAAGACTTTTCGCAAAGGTGTAGGTGCATTTTTTTTAATCAGACAAACATCTCCTCACCTCAGTTTGACGAATCTCGCTCATCCATTTAAAATCAATAAGCAGAAGTAGATACCTTCTGTGTAAAGATTCTCATAATCTCACGGGGAAGCAACAAAATCGGTCCCGGCCGCTAAGAGTTGTGTCACGAGCAGACCTTATGAGTAGTTATATAGGTGCTGTAGCAAGTTATCCAGTTCTAGTAATTTGAACGTCCCAACCTTTTATTATCTTATGTATCTACTATATACTAAAAGCACAATAGGGATATCTAAAATAGAGACATCACATTAATCCACATCATCAAAATTATTTTAACCATTAGATTTATAATTTATGATTAGGATTTAGCAAGCGATTGCGTAACTATATTGTGAAATACATGTCTAACATGTACGCGGCTATGAAACCATATTCTGGTCAAGCCGGACAATACTTTTGCGTGTCAAAGAAGAAAAAAAAAAGGTGCACTGAGTTCAAAAGCAAATTGCTTATACGTACTGTAACATACTTTAAGTTCATCTGACACGTACATTGGTAGATAAAAAAAGGTGCTAAAATAAGGAAATACCAAAAATGAGAATACGTGAAAAGCAAAACCATTTTATAAAACTGTTGTGGACTCTTCATATCATGTTGCGGGCGATGTGGCCCATGTCAAAAGGCATATCTCCAGAGGACTCTACCCGCGTCCGTTTTAAAAAGGAAAACAACGTTACACTATAGCTAGCTAGATGTGGTGGCAACACTAGTGGAAAAAGAGGCTTCTATTCGCCACCTTTAGTCCCTAAACTATTTGGGCTGAGGCTAAAGGGGGCATTAGTCCCGGTTCGTGCCGCTGGGGCACGGCCAGCACTTAGTCCCGGTTCGTAATGGACCTTTAGTCCCGGTCGTTAACACGGATCGGGACTAAAGGGGTGGCGGGCGGGAACCTCACGGGCGGCGGCCTTTAGTCCCGGCCCGTGTTAACGACCGGGACTAAAGGGCGACCTTTAATCCCGGCCTTTAACACGGACCGGGACTAAAGGTCGTCGCCTACAAAATGGAGCTTCTCTTCCCCCGAGCCTGCCAGTACACTAATGGTGGTCGGAAGCTTAGATTGAGTGGGGAGGTCATGCCCGATTTTTTTATCAAAATTATCCAAGATTTTGAGTTATTTCATCTATCTAATTGGTTCAAAAGGTTAGCAACTTTACTCTCTCATCTTTAATTGCTAATTTAGCTCATATAATGCTCTAGATGTGGTGAGATTTGTGGCTTTAATTTGGGAGTAATTATGGGAGTTTATTTGATTTATATAGCATTTGGGCTTAAATTAATTCCTTAGTTTGCACATGTGTAGAGGTGGTGTACTTGTATGTTGACCAAAATGAGTATGGAGAAATTTGTCATGCATATATATAGCTCTTTTTATGCTCAAAAAAAATAGAGGATTTGTGGAGTAATTAATGTTAGAAAGTAATGTGGGAGTAATTGTGAGCTTATGTGATTTACAATAATAATTTTTTAGTAGGATTTATTTGCAATAATAACTTGTAAGTATGAGGCATTTTCTTGATTGATTTCCATGCACATATATAGCTCTTTTTATGCTCAGAAAATAGAGGGATTTGTGGAGTAACGTTAGAGAGTAATGTGGGAGTATATATGATTTATATGCAATGTGAGTTTATTCTTTGTATTAATTTGGTTTATTACATACTTACATAATAATACAGATGAACCGGCAATGGATGTACGGTAGCCGAGTCTCAAGCGAGTTTATTAAGTGCTTGCAGGATTTCCTCCGTGTGGCTGATGCGAATAAGCGGAATGGTTTTGTCATCTGTGATGACCCACAAGTATAGGGGGTGTATCGTAGTACTTTCGATAAATAAGAGTGTCAAACCCAACGAGGAGCAGAAGGTGTTGATGAGTGGTTTTGATCAAGGATTCACTGTAAATACTAGTAAACAGGTTTTCAGGGGTATTTGGTAATACGAGTAAATAAAGTGCGAGTAAATAAAAGACAGTACTAACAATTACAGCAAGTGGCCCAATCCTTTCTTCAGCAAAGGAGACAAGCCGGTTGTGTAACTTATAATAACCAAACGTTCTCGAGGACACACGGGAGTTTCTGTCAAGAGCTTTCGCTTCATAAAGCCAATAGTCTTTATTGGTTTGATAGGTGTTATGAGGGTGAACCTGTGCTAGCGCACTACCCTTACTAGGATAAATACACACTTGTGATTATACCCCTTGCAAGCATCCGCAAATACAAGAAAGTAATTAAGATAAATCTAACCACAGCCTTAAACTCTAAGATCCTACGCTCCCTGGTGCAACGGTTTCCCAATAGAGGTTTAGGTTTTTGTCACTCCAGCAACCCCACAATTGGTAGCCAAATACACAATGCATCTCACTAGGCCCATAAATGGTGAAGTATCATGTAGTCGACGTTCACATGACACCACTAGTGAAATAGCACCACAACAATATCAAACCATTAAATATTTCTCAACAATAATTCACTACTAACATCTTGACTTCTCCCATGTCCTCAAGAACTAAACGAACTACTCACAAGACATCATATGGATCATGATCAGAGGTGAAATAATGGTAAATAATGATCTGAACATAAACCTTAATTCAACGGTTCCACTCAATAGCCTCAACTACAAGAGTAATCAACATCGGGAAAGTTTCCCCTATGAATATAACAAGATCCAACTCAAGATGTTACAGCGGGATGGCGTGGTGATGATGGAGATGAAGGTGCTGGTGATGGAGATGATGATGATGATGATGATCCCGATGAAGTCTGGTGCGATGGTGATGACGATGGCGATGATCTCCCCTCTCCGGGAAGGAATTTCCCCGGCAGATTTCTGCCTGCCGGAGAGCTTTTCTCTCTCTGGTGTTTTCCGCCCCGCAGAGGCGGCGGTGTCTATCTCTGAGCCTCCCCTTGACTTTGGTTTTCGGGGACGATAAGTACACGAAGGGGCGAGACCAGAAGTGGGCCAGGGTGGACCTCACATAGGGCTGGCGCGGCCAGGGGTCAGGCCACGCCACCCTGGCGTGAGGGCCCCTCCTGGCTCCTCTCGACTCCTCCTTCTGGCTTCCTGAGTCTTCTGGGAAAATATAATTTCCTGGTATTTTTCTGGAATTTTCCTGATCTTCAAAATATGGTCCCTTGATGGTCCTTTTTCCAGCAGAATCCTGACTCCGGCAGCAAATCCTCCAATGATCATCAAACATGTGAAAACAAGGGAAATAACATAAGTATCAACTCTAAATATGAAATATATCAATGAATAACAGTAAATTATGATACAAAATAGTGATGCAAAATGGACGTATCAACCCCCCCAAGCTTAGACCTCGCTTGTCCCCAAGCAAAAACTAAACTCGGTAAACATGACCACAGGTTTATGGAGTGAAGTGTCGATAATCAAAATACGGACAAGAAGCATCACATTCACCAAGGCAAAAATTATAATAGACAGCAACTTCCCTTTATAAGATATAGACTTGCAATAGGTAAAAGGGAATCACATGTAAAGATGCACAAGGTAAACTATAATTGGCAATGGCAAACCTTAGTTCTTGGTCAAAGAATGATGAACAAGCTATTCTTTCTTTTAAACGGAGCCTTTTAAAACAGAGCTAATATAGCAAAGACCATATGCTCAACAAAATAAACTTTTGCATTCGTAGAAAGCTTTCAAAGATATATTCCTTCAGACAAAAGCATTGTACAAAACAAGGAAGATAGTAAACATGATTAAACGAATCAACATATGGATGAGTGAAACATAACAACTCAAATGCTTGCTTGAGATAGAGGGGAATAGGTTGACTCAACATAAAAGTAAAAGATAGGCCCTTCGCAGAGGGAAGCAGGGATTAAACATGTGCTAGAGCTTTTCATTTGCAAAACAGAGGTAAAAAGTTATTTTGAGAGGTGGTTGCTTTTGTCAACGACTAGCAACGGAGTTCTTGATATCTTCCATACTAAACAAGTGAGAGCGGTTCCGAGATGTTTGATTAATTGGCACATTGGTGCTCTTTTATAGCTTTGCACTCCTCCCCACCTTTTTCCTTCTCAAACCATGGCTAACCGATTCCATCGGGTGCCGACCAACTTTCACATACCATGGAGGAGTGCTCTTTTCTTTCTTTTCTTTTTAGATTATAATGGTCTGACCAGCTCCCTTGCAAAATTAATGACGAGCAGATGAAGCTGCCTAGTCGAGGGGTACTTAATTTAGTATGGAAGATAACAAACCCATCCACTACGTCCTCATGAGCTAAAAACAGTGGCACAAAATGAGAAGTGTTTGAAGGTTTTTGAAAGGTAGCACATGAAAATTTACTTGGAATGGCTTGAAATACCATGCATAGGAATTTATAGTGGACTCTTTGGAAGTGACTTGGCTTTGGGATTTGGATGCACGAGAAGTATTTCCTCTCAGTACAGTTTTTGGCTAGCAAGGCTGGGTAGCAAGCATAAGAGTTGCATAAAACAGACAAACATACATATAATAAGAACAATCATGCAAACTCCCTTGAAGGCACAACGATTTTGACTTTAGGAATAACAATGCTTATAAGCCAAACATGAAGGATAAACTGAAGTGATGTAACTACAAGCACTTCTTTATTCTTTTCTACTCAAACCTCAAGGTAAAGTTGCTACTGACCAAGCTAGGTTTGCCAAAACCAACTAAATTTACTCATGCTCCCAAAGTGATACCAATACCAATCAACAAGACTAGTCATACAAGAGAGATTGCAAACTAACATAAAGTGTGCAGAAAGTAAACGATAAAACTTCTCATTAATATTTTATTACCGCAACTCACACCAAGGGATACATAGATAACCAACTAAGGAGGATACTTCCAAACTGCAAACTATTCTATAAGATAACTTCTCTATTCATGATATGACTCTACTTGAAAAGTAATGAGCAAAAGGTAATGATGTGATACCGCGGCACTCCCCCAAGCTTGGAACAAGCCAAGGGGATGCCTATACCGATGACGAATTACTCCTTTGGCGGTGGCGGTGGATAATCTTTAATAAGCTTCTCAATCAAATCTTTTAGATCATCAATCTTGTGCTCGAGGTTACGAATCATCTCAGAATTGTGCTCAACACGGTTCATGAACCTGTCAGCAAGAGAATCCCAGCTCTTGGAATTATTTCCCCATCCTTCTTCACTCTTGGAGCTTTCTATCCCTGCATTGTTAGAACGATCTATATCCCAGCCAGAGGGTAATCGTGATCTGGGCACCTTTTGAAACTGATGTTCATGAATTAGAGTATGGAAAGGATTTTGGCCTGACGGAGATGTCCGTGGAGCTAAGGTGTGACGCGGCACACCCCCTCCGGTCCTTATGCGAGCACTCTTCTTGAACTTGTCATGATCTGTCACCACCCCTATGCTGGCAATCATGGTGTTTGGCCTTGAACTTTGATCTTCCTCCTCGTCTTCACTTTCAACCTCTTCTTTTAGCCGAAAGTCTTTGGTGTCATCTTCCGGAGGTGTCTTCTCCTTGTCATCGCTTGAAGAGGCCATGACTCCCCCAAACTTAAGATCAACTCCAGAGAGAAACAGCTCGAAACAAAACACGACGAGAAAACGATATACAGACCTCGGGGACTCCGGGGGGTTAAATAGGCAAAAATTATACATCAAAACGAAATCACAGGAGGAAACCGGGACGGAAACGAGTTCCGGGGTGCTCTCACACCTGGGTGGCGCGGCCAGGGGTGGGCCCGCGCCACCTATGTGTGAGAAGCCACCGGACTCCTTTTCCTGCCCGTTTTCGTCTCGTGATTTTTCATATTTAGTAAAAACAGCAAAAATATTAAAGGAAGAGCTTTTCGCGAAACTTCTCTGACTAGAACTGTTACCTATTCAAAAACGAACTCTGCAGGTACCTGCAATTTGTCTTGGATGAACTCTTCCGGAGAAACTGTTTCAATAACATCAACATCTTCATTATAAGAATCTCCAGAAATATAATGTTTGAGTCTTTGCCCATTCACCACTTGTGTAGAGTCATCTTTCAATGAAGCAATCTTAATAGCACCTGAGCGGTACACTTCCACAATAACATATGGTCCTTCCCACTTAGAAAGTAATTTTCCTGCAAAAAATCTGAGACGAGACCTATACAATAGAACTTTCTCTCCAACATGAAACTCTCTCTTAAGAATTCTCTTATCATGCCATTGCTTGACTTTCTCTTTAAAAGTCTGGCATTCTCATACGCTTCGTTTCTCCACTCATCTAGAGAACTCAAATCTAATAACCTTTTCTTACCGGCTAGTTTAAAATCTCTATTAAGCTCTCTCACTGCCCAAAAAGCTTTGTGTTCTAATTCTAAGGGCAAGTGACACGCTTTTCCGTAAACCATCTTATAAGGAGACATACCCATGGGGTTCTTATAAGCAGTTCTATAAGCCCATAAAGCGTCGTTTAACTTACTAGCCCAGTTTTTCCTAGATCTATTGACAGTCTTCTGCAAGATAGACTTGATTTCTCTATTAGAAAGCTCTACCTGCCCACTAGTTTGGGGATGATAAGCAGAAGCAATTCTATGATTGACATCATATTTAGCAAGAGTTTTTCTAAAACCACCGTGAATAAAATGAGAACCTCCGTCAGTCATAAGATATCTAGGCACACCAAACCTAGGAAAAATAACATCCTTAAGCATTTTTAACGAAGTCTCACCATCGGCACTCTTTGTAGGTATGGCTTCTACCCATTTAGTAACATAATCAACAGCAACAAGTATGTGGGTATAGCCTTTTAAGGAGGAAAAGGACCCATAAAGTCAAATCCCCAACAATCAAATGGTTCAATAACAAGAGTGTAACTCATAGGCATTTCATTGCGTCTAGAAATATTAGCAACTCTTTGACATTCATCGCAAGATAAAACATACCTTCTGGCATCTTTAAAGAGGGTTGGCCAATAAAAACCTGATTGTAGAACCTTTTGCGCGGTTCTATCTCCAGCATGATGCCCTCCATAAGCACTACTATGGCATTTTCTTAATATCTCTTGTTGCTCATATTCCGGTACACATCTTCTCATAATACCATCAACTCCTTCTTTATATAAGTGTGGGTCATCCCAAAATAATGCCTCAAATCATAGAAGAATTTTCTTCTTTGCTGAGCTGTAAAGGTTGGAGGCAAATACTTGGAAACAATAAAGTTAGCATACCAAGGAAGGTCTCGCGAAGTTACATTTATTGCAGCCAACTGTTCATTTGGAAAACTATCATTAACAGGAATAGGATCAAAAGAAATGTTTTCCAATCTAGACAAGTTGTCAGCCACAGGATTTTCAGCACCTTTCCTATCTACGATATGCAAATCAAACTCTTGTAAAAGCAACACCCATCTAATAAGCCTAGGCTTAGCATCTTCTTAGTCATAAGATATCTAATAGCAGCGTGATCAGTATGAATAGTAACTTTAGAATCAACAATGTAAGATCTAAACTTATCACATGCAAAAACAACAGCAAGAAACTCTTTCTCAGTAGTAGCATAATTCTTCTGAGCAGCATCAAGAGTCTTACTAGCATAATGAATAACATTCAACTTATTATCCTACGCGCTGTCCAAGAACAGCACCAACAGCAAAATCACTAGCATCACACATAATTTTAAAAGGTAAATTCCAATCAGGTGGTTGAACAATAGGAGCAGTAGTTAAAGCCTTCTTAAGAGTTTCAAAAGCTTCCTTACAATCATCATCAAAGACAAATGGTACATCTTTTTGAAGAAGATTAGTAAGAGGCTTTGAAATCTTAGAGAAATCTTTAATAAACCTCCTATAGAAACCAGCATGACCAAGAATACTACGAATACCTTTAACATCTCTGGGACAGGGCATTTTCTCAATTGCCTCCACTTTTGCTCTGTCAACTTCAATACCTCTTTCAGAAATTTTATGTCCAAGGACAATTCCTTCATTCACCATAAAGTGGCATTTCTCCCAATTAAGAACAAGGTTAGTTTCTTCGCACCTCTGCAAAACTTTATCAAGGTTGTGCAAACAATTATCAAAAGAAGTTCCATAGACGGAGAAATCGTCCATGAAGACCTCCACAATTTCTTCACAAAAGCCATGAAAAATAGCAGACATGCATCTTTGAAAAGTAGCAGGAGCATTGCATAAACCAAACGGCATACGTCTATAAGCATAAGTTCCATAAGGACAAGTAAAAGTGGTTTTCTCTTGATCTTCCTTTTTAACAGCAATTTGAGAAAAACCAGAATAACCATCAAGGAAACAAAAATGAGTCTTCTTAGACAACCTTTCTAACATCTGATCTATAAACGGTAAAGGGTAATGATCTTTCTTAGTAACTTTGTTTACCTTCCTATAATCAATGCACATCCTATAACCAACTACTACCCTTTGAGGAATAAGCTCGTTATTCTCATTAGGCACAACAGTCATACCTCCTTTCTTAGGAACACAATGAACAGGACTAACCCATCTACTATCAGCAATAGGATAAATAATACCAGCATCAAGGAGCTTTAATACCTCATTTCTTACCACATCCTTCATCTTGGGAATTAGGCGGCGTTGATGCTCCACGACTGGCTTCGCGTCTTTCTCCATATTAATGGCATGCTGACATAAAGTGGGAGAAATCCCTTTTAAATCATCAAGAGTATATCCCATAGCTCCTCGGTGTTTCCTCAATATCTCCAATAATCTTTCTTCTTCCTTTCCTGAAAGTTTAGAGCTAATAATAACAGGATATATTTTCTTATCATCTATATAAGCATATTTAAGATTATCAGGCAAAGGCTTTAATTCGAACACAGGATCTTCCTTAGGCGGCAAAGTGGTACCAAGATCCTCCACAGGTAGATTATGCTTGATTAATGGTGGTTGACGAAGAAGAATGTCGTCAATCTCTTCTCTTTCCTTACTGAAAACATCACTTTCGTGATCTTCCATGAATTGCTGCAAGGCATTATTAGGAGCAAGTGCAATAGAAGCAAGCTGTTCAACTCGAAAATTTTCATTAGGCGTGTCATTTTCATAAGAAGTCTTAGCAAACTTGGAAAATTAAACTCAATAGACTCTCCATTGAACTTAGTAAAAAAAATCTCCTTCTTACAATCTATCACGGCGCCACAAGTGTTCAAAAATGGTCTACCAAAAATAATAGGACAAGTTTTACTAGCCTCCTTACCAAGTACTAGAAAATCAGTAGGGTATTTAGTCTTACCGCAAAGAACTTCCACATCTTGAACAATACCAAGAGGCCAAACAGTCTCTCTGTTAGCAAGCTGAACAACCACATCAATATCTTCAAGTTCACAAGTGCCAATCTCATGCATAATTTCTTTGTAAAGCTCTAAGGAATAGCACTTGCGCTAGCACCAATATCACATAAACCATAATAGCAATGATCTCCAATCCTGACAGAAATAACAGGAACACTTGTTTTCCTATGCTTTTTAGGGTGTGAGAGAATGTTAGAAGCATCTTCACAAAAAGAATATATTCATCCCCTACATCTTTAGTAATAAGATCCTTCAATATAGCTACAGGAGACTTAATAGTAATTTGCTCATCAGGTTCTGCAGCTTTCTTAGTTCTTTTATTAGACACACTTACCAAAGTAGAATACTTTTTTACCTTAGCAGGGAAAGGTGTCTTCTCAAATAAGGTTCAGGCACAATGCTATCAATAGTACAAACTTCAGTAGCTGCAGCAGGTATATGACTAATAGAGTCTTTATAAGGCGCATGATATTTGTTCCAATCTTTCTTGGAACATCAAGATAAGAGGCAAAGGCCTTAAGACATTAGCAAGTATTTGTGAATCAAGACCATAAGCAGTGCTAACACTATGAAAGTCATCGGTTCCCATAAAGGATTTAATGCATTCATAATCATAGTTTATACCTGACTTCCTACCTTTGTCGTTTTTCCCAACCTTCAGCATTCTCTTGTATACGGTCAAGAAGTTTCCACTTAGCATCTTCTTTCATATGAGTAAATGATCCAAAGCAAGGAAGCATCCAAATAATCCTTATCAGGAAGAGTAAGCCGCGCATAAAAATTATCAATAACAATATTATTGGGGAGCTCATGAATGGGGCATTTGAGCATTAGTAACTTCAATCTCCCCCACGCTTGGGCAATACTTTCTCCATCATGAGGCCAAAAATTATATATCCGGTTACGGTCTTTATGAATTTCACTTGGAGGATAAAACTTGGAATAAAAGAGAGGTACAATATCCTCCCATGCCATAGATGGACCATCTTGGAGTAGTCGATACCACTCTTCAGCTCTCTGCCTTTCAATGATAATGAGAATAATTTCTTCTTGACCTGGCTTGGTGAAATACCTGCACATCTGAACAACTCGCATAATTCATGTATAAATAATAAGTGATCACCCGGATGGACAGTTCCATCTCCTGAATAGCAGTTATCCATAATACGCCCAACAATTTTCATAGGTATTTTAAAAGGATCAATTTCAGCAGGGGTGGCGGTGGTGGTTCATCCACATGTGCAGCAGAGTAGTAGATGTGTTTCCAAATAGGAAACCAAATGGAGAGTTCTCCATAGCAGAGTAAAATAAAAAAAAAGACAAAATAAAAACAATACTCACAG